>CM031241.1:187825264-188425264 GCA_018340775.1 Taxus wallichiana var. yunnanensis | reverse complement strand
GGCCTCCTGCAATTCCACCATGAGCTTCTTCCATAATGCCCATGTGTGCTCATGTTCCAATACACAATGGTGCAATACTTCATCCTCGACCCATTTTGTACAAGTCACCACTAATTAACATATAAGGTGCAACACGTATAGCAAGTTGTTTCTTCTCCAAGGATTTCATTCCTTCTAGTGTCATCCTTGTGCGTAGAAAAAGACAACAATGTCCTCTAGTTTTGATGGCACGTTGTAACCTGTATAACTGTGCATCTGGCATGGTATCCTCAATTTCCTGTGCTTCTTCTCCTGATTGTATTCTTGATAAATGGTTTGGTCCAGAATTACTTTTTCCTGGTTTTACCACAACTGTGAAATCAAATTCTTGAAATAAGAGCACCCATCGACATATGTGCCCTTGTAAAATAGGCTTATTTACCAAATACTTCAATGCCATGTGATCTGTATAAAAGATGAATGGTGTAGCTAGTAGGTACTGGTGAAAATTTATGCAACACATAGATCATTGACAAAGCTTCACGCTTTGTAGTTGTGTAATTATGTTTTGCAGAGTCATCTTTCTACTAGCAAAACAAATAGGATGATCTACAATACCTTCTCCAGGTTGAGCCAACACCACACCAATGGCCATGCCAGAGGCATCAACATGTACATGAAATGGTTTGTCCCATGAAGGAAAATGTAGAATAGGTGCATGGTAGTAAGTTTCTCCTTTAATGTCTCGAATGCGTTACTATTTTTCTCCCCAATGTAGAACGTACCTTTCCCTTTCAATAACTCTTCTAAGGGTGTGGAACTTTGGCATAGCCTTTGATAAATTTTCTATAATATCCTGTATGTCCCAAAAATCCATGCACCTCACTTTGACTGGTAGGCTCCCCTAGGCCTATAATGACTGCAACCTTTGTTGGATCAACCAACAAACCCTCCTTATAGATTATGTGTCCTAAAAGTATCCCAAATGGTGTAGCAAATATACACTTCTTGATGTTCAAAGAGATACTCAACTACCTACACCATTCAAACATTAAGTGCATATTTTCACAATGGTCCTTAACTAATCCATACACCATCCAATCATCTAAATATACCTGTAAGAAGTTGTGAATAAATTCCTTGAAACGCTTGGACAACTATGCGTGAAAATACAAAGTGCATTTTTTTTTCGTACCAAGGGATTACAAGTATAGGTGAAGCTACCCCATTCAGTAGTAAATGTAGTCTTTTCTTGATCCTCCTGGGTAATCCTAACTTGATGATACCCAAAGAAACCCATCTGTAAACGAATAGATTTCGTGCCCTACAACTCCTTCTAGTATTTCCTCAATAAATGGCATAGGGAATGGATCTATTACACATGCAACATTCAGCTCCCTGTAGTCCACACATATTCTAATTTGTCCATCCTTCTTGATACTGATCACCATTAGACTAACCCATTCTGACTCATCAAGGGGCTTGATAATTCTAGACTTCAACATGTTATCAATCTCTTCTTTGACCTTTTCACACAAATTGGGGTTCATTCTGTAAGGTCTCTTTCTAACTGGGATGCACACCCTCTTTAAGCTTTATCTTCATCTCCCTAACATTCATGCATGCCTTTAAGTTCATGGTACCCCTAGGAAATAGGTCCTAGTAGTCCCTTAGTAACTCTATGATTTTTTCCACTTCAGAGTCTAACCAATAGTCTCCAATTATGGCTTCCTTAGGCTCAATATTTGTTCCAATATTCACCCGCTTTGTCTTCATAGGTTCATGATAGGTGTGTGTGGTCCTATCCACACTTTCCAATACCTCACACCTTCTTGTTGAATGGTTTACATCCAAATTATCTACTTCTTCATCATCCACTAGGTAGACCATTTTTCCTTTCTCTTTCTCAAGGAAAGCACATTGAAGTAATGTTACATCGGCCTCTGTTCATTATCAAGACACGCACTCCTGAGTCTTCTTTATCTAATAACTCCTGAAGGAGTTCTTTAGCCTTGGCACTATCCCCCATAGTTAAGCACTTGATAACTTTCAATGCTTCTTCTACCGGAGGTTTTAGAGAAGAATTCAAATGTCTGGTCATTCCTACAATTAAATTCTACCAATTTCTAGTTTCTCTATGGAGTTTTGCATATACATACCAAGCACGCGCACAACCTTGTAAAGTGGAATAAAACCAGTGCACCCATAGTGAAGGTGGTAAAGCTTCCTTGCCCTTCTGTCCAGAGTCTCTCACACTTCTGAACGTGGTGCTAAACAGGTTGATTACCATGATAAATACATATTTGTAGGTGCATTACTCCTAAAGAACCTAGTAGTAAGAGCAATCCCAATTTCATTCCATCCGACAAGATTATCCTGTGGACCACCCACCAACGTGCTGTTATCCCACGTAGTGTATATGCTAGCATATTTCTCCTCTCCAGTGGGTCTATCCATTTTTCTTCCATGGCATGCAGGAATACCATGGGATCCCCTTCTCCTGTGTAACAAGGTACCGAGTTGTTACCTATCCTCCTGACATAACGTGGTTTTTTGCCTCAAGGGAATATGCTCTTTACTTCATGCCCTACCAACTCATAAGTGTTGTGAGCCCAATTATCACAAGCAACACTTGTAGTATCGCTAATAGACTATGCATCCTCCCACTGAATTAGTCCTTCTTTGGTTGGTTTAATCATCTCTGGATCTTGGATGGTGTGTACATAAATCCTATTCAAATCTTCTTCACTTAAGGGCTCAACATAGGGTGCAAATTTCCATCTGTTAAAGGGATAATGACCCTTTCCTCTTTATTTTCAAAACTGATATAGCCCTTGTTGAACCAAAGATCAACATTATTTACATAGCACCAAGGATGCCCTAATAGAGCTGGGAAGCTATCTGATTCTACCAGCACTAAAACTTCAAAGTCTCCAGTGAACTTGGCTCCTTGTATGGTAATGGATGCATCTTTTAAAACTCTTATGGGAGTGGCCTTAGTCCGATTAGCCATGAATAATACATTAGAGGATGGCTGCAATGGGGGTCTCCCATTTTTACCCATGCATCCAAGGTAAGAACATTGACTTTCGTGCCTATATATCAATCAATATATTACTCAACAACCACCCATCCACAACAACATTCAGAGTGATTTCCTTATCATAATCTAGGCTATGAGGAGGGATATTTGCATGCAAGATCTTCCATCTGGTCTCAATACTTACACGCAGAGTGTTCCCTTTTAACCAACTCCCTAATAATGGAATGATGTTCTCCTAACACAACATTTTGCACACTTCTCTCAAGTCATCTATATCAATTTGGACCATCTCTGATGCTTTCTTCTACTCCTTTAAATATTGTATCTCACCCTGAAGATTCCTTAGAACTTCCATGGTATCCTGATAAACCTCCTTCTAATAGGAAGGATCTGGTACTGCATGAAGAACCTCATCTTTAGTGATGGTAGGTTTTTGTTGTAATGCCTCCCGGCACGTGTTGCCTCAGCACGGGTCATGATCCTCACTTGTAGTGCCTCGAACTCTACTTTCATTTTGGGAATCCATTGATTTTCCACAGCATATTAATCCTAACCATCATCGCTCCCTTGTTTTCTTGTTTATGTTGTTGACTCAGATGCTCATATAAGTCCGAGGGAACTCTTCATAGCTATGGTTCTTTCTATAAAAAGAACATGTAATATTCTAAGGACATTCACACCTATAGTGGTCAGGAGATCCACATGTATAACATGTTCCATGAGGAAACTCACTTCTTCCACCACCATGGCCTCATCCTCCGAATCCACCATGGTATCCTCAACCTCTTCCATGGCTGCCTTCAAAACGCCCTCATTCCGATCATAGCACGCCTGATTGTGCTCCCGGTCCTGATGCTCATTCTTTCCTTTAGAGTTATCTAAAACTCATGTCTATCGTACACCAATATCTATAGCATCATGGATCTATCCAATCAATTGGCAATCCTCCGTGTCATGAGTTGTGGACCTGACAGATTTTACAGTAGCTTGAAACATTCTTCCTTATCACGCATTGTAATAATGGGCAAATGGCTAACATCATGGTTTAAGTGGCATATCTCACAATCCATCAACAATGAGCATACTGTTCTACGAGGACAACTATCCTTTGTGTGACCCTCTACTTCACAATCTGTACCAAATTCCTGAGCACGTTTCATGGGCTGAATTCACCGATAATTTCTCTAGTTGTTTTGCCATAGCTGTAATTTGTGCCTCTAAGAATGGGCTAACACTAATGTCAATACTCCCAACTGTCAAAGACATAGGATACTTCAATGCCTCACATGATCAAGATATGTCTTATGTGACAATGCCTCCTAAATGGTGTAATCAATCCCCCAACAAACCATTGTGTATGTTGCTTTGCGAATATCATAGGAAAGTTTAGACATAAGCGTTTTAAATGGGCATCATACTCACGCACACTCTCAATAGTGCCTTTACTTAATATCCTTGAGTGCACTTATACTCTTCTGCTCAAATTTAGGGATATAAACTCTTTTAAGAATGCATCCTTCAATGTTGCATAATCCACGCAAGTCTGATCAGGGTCAAAAAATTTGTACCAGATTGTGCACATGCCCTTGTAATGTAGTAGAAAATTGGCTTGCCTTACGCTCAAGAAGTTGTGATTCCTTTTACATGCCACAATATTTCACACATATGCACATGTTTAACAACATCTTCTATGCCCCTATACTCTAGAAGATGAAGAGACATTTCCATATAAATATTCTAGGGTTGGTGCGGACCTTGCCCACCTAATCCAGAACCTCCAGTGTTCCCCCTACCTCCAGAACCTCCAAATCCACCTAAACCAAAACTTCCCATGCCTCCTGATCCCAAACCTATAGCTAGAATAGGTCTTGTAGACATACTCCCATGTGCTCCGATAAGAGTAGTACTATACTGAACCCCTACGGTCTGTGAAGTAGTTCCACTTCCAAAAGTGAATCCAACATTCGGTGCGCTCATATTCTGTGCAGATGATGCACCTGAAAACACACCTCCAAATAACAATGAAGTCATTTGCCCTACCATTGATGTGCTTTCTCTCTTACTTCCCACACTTGCTTGTTGATTACTTGTCGTACTAGATACTAGGAAAACCAAGCACAAGGGCTAGGTTACTAGGTGGATTCAGATGCACACCCATGGCCCAAGTAGTCTCTACTAGTGTGCCTTCATTGTGAGGCCGAGGGGGACCCCTATCATGCTTTCCAAGATGGGGGAGTTCCTGATGCTCTAGCTCTATGTCTTCTACGTGAGCTTCAAATCCTTCATGAGCCATCTCTCTCCTCAATGCCATACTTTCTACAATGGTACATTGCTTCTTCTCTATCTCCCTCTCATGCACCCTCATTATACTTAAGCCGCCTTTCCTCTCTTTTCCTTTCTGCCACTAGGTCTGCCATCTTTCACCAATCCTGCTCCTTCCCCCCATGCATGGTGGGGTTTAGTTAGCCATCGGTTTACTCTCTAGATTCAAATTTACCATCAGATCTTGATCACCAATGGAATGCCTTATAGGTAAGCTCCCCATGGATGTCATAAGAACTGTAAATTCAGCTACCTCTAGACACGAATAAGTGGAAATTGAGTATTCCAAGATATAACTATTCAAGACACCATGAAACCACGTATCCACAACTCGAGTCCAAATCAGATCAACATCATAAAGGGCTTGGAATTCTTCATGCATCCAGACAAGTGCATGATACCTCCAATTTCATTTAGATGCATAAGCAACCAACCACTTATACAATTCTACTCGAAAGATAGCAAAAATCTCTCATATAAGATGTCATACAATTCTATTCCACCCAAGTGTGTGCGTTAAACTCATATCTAGTGTTGAATTGTCATGTGTATTCTTCTTCCAGATCATGTATCCATTCTTCAATACTTGCTAAGGTCAACCGGTATGTCTTCATCATGAACCATCTTGAAAACAACTAAAAAGAGGTCCCAACAATGGAACCAATGATGCAACCTAGAATTCAATGATACAAACCTAATGAAACCCTATGCATGTTGGCACATCACTTCCTACACTAGAAATCACCCAAAGAAGCATGAAAGGTACCAGGTCCCTCTTTAGGGTTGTTGCAGGATGTTAGCATGATGGAGACTTAACATATATAGTTCTATTACTAACACATCATTCTACAAAGCATACCAAATCTATATCTAAGGAAAAGAAGAATTAAGTACTAACCATGATGAGATCAAAAACATACTAGATTTAGATACACACATAGAACTAACACTTAGATTCAGCCAATATCCTCCATTATATTCAATGCAATAAGTATACGAAGCTTCATTACAATAATAGTAGTATGCACGTAATGATTTAACAACATATCTCTGTATATATCTCTCTCTCTCTATTACACAGTTTACTACATATATATAAGGGTGGGGACTTTCCCTTCACCACTTATCTATTCCCAAAATAGGTCGCATGCTCTTCTTAGCCACGTGCCTTTACAAAACTAGCCACACATGCAAGTGCGCTAATAATAGACTACTACTAGCTAACTGATAGTAGCATATCTATTTCTAGCCTATGTCCATGTAAAGTTCTTCGTATCCAATCCTCCAAAAATATCCAATGTGTGGTGCACACGTCTCTGCCTCGTTTGTGTGCTCTGCACACCATCTCTAAAAATAGACCTTTATGAGTGAAAACGGCTAAGTCCCAAAAGATGAACCCTATCCATTCACACCTTTGAATATGACTCACTTCCCTATGTAGAATTCTTATGTGCTTTTTTCAAGTGTTCTTTGATCAATTGTTAGGTTGTGGAGCTAAATAGATTCACTGGAGCATGGATTACAAAGTGATTGGGTTACACAGTTGATCGGCATCAATCGGGATGTGACCAACATCGGTCGGAAGTGATCGGTATTGGTCAGCAAAGGTGACTAACATCGATTAGGTAATGTAACCGCATCGGTTACACAGTGGGAGTTTTTATTTATAAGTCATGGGATTTAATATATCTTTCTTTTAAAGATGATTTAAAGGATGAAATTACATGGATAGTGTACCTAAGTTTTTCTAAGCTTATAAAGCTAGAAAACTAGGGTTATAGGTGTTGGAAGAAAGATATGAGAAGAAGGACATAATCCTTGGTTGAAAGGATGATGAAGAAGAAGAATAAAAATTAGATTGCATGAAGACATGAACTTTCATGGAGAGAATCAAATAGAAGGAAAGTGCAGGTACACTATTGGGGAGAAGATGGTATTATCTTCTACTATATTTCCTTTGTGATATTTATTCTTGTGTAATGGCTTGCATAGTATGCAAAGCACTTAGTGTTTCTTCTTGTTAGATCCACAAGTTGTTGTCAAATCTTGTTATTAATCATTTTTGTAGATCCACATGTTGTGAGATCTTGTATTACAGATCCATGAGATCATGATGTATTGTTGATCCATAGGAATTTAGTATTGTAGAGGAAGTTGTCTTCATGTTTACACAGGTTGATGCAGTGATGATGGAGAGACTTATTTCTTGGTGCATGGTTACGGTTACACATTGGTAGACCCTTCTAGAGGTCTTGTTTGCATATTCACAGTACAGTGAGAGCTTGGTTACACAGTGGCAGATGTAGGGTAGCTTCAGGTATGTGAGATCTGGTGGTGTTTTAGAGGCACGGTTGTATTGCACTCAGGTAGATCACGTTAGAGATGTATAGGAGACACGGTGGTGGTATGGAGGCACGGTTTATTGTACTCATGAAGATATGGTTGTAGATCTAGAGGAGGAGATACTCTAAAAGAGATACGTGTACTCTTGTGCGAGAATATTTTGTTTGTAATATCTTGTTATATTATATAGGAGATCTCTATCTTTGGTGGACATAGCCCACATTGGGTGAACCACGGTACATGTTGTGTTATGTGTGTGTAATTTTGTGTGATTGTGATTATTCTTGTTTATACTTCCACTACTGTAGATTTTTTGGGGAATTGTTAGATCCGTATTTTCATGTTTTGGATTTGATATTCTCTAGTTGTTAATGTTTCCACATAGACCCATCCACAACATAATGAAGAAATTTGGGGTATTGGCAACAGTCACCTTGGCAACTTGTGTATTTGTATGTTGTTTGTTGTTGATAGATTGTTAGGAGGTCCCCATTGGGGGTGGCCTCAAATGTGACCTTGGGTAAATGTGTTGTTTCCCTTTTTGTTTTATTTATTTTGTGAGTATTTGAATTATTTTAGTATTGTGAGTCACCTTTATTATTGTTAGTTAAAGTGCTCCATTTAAGTTGATTAATTATTGTAATTTGAGATGTGACCAAAGGGAGTATTTAATGTTGGTAGATGGTCCTTGATTTATGTTGGATTTGAAAGGCTTAAAAGGAGCGATAACCACATCATACCAAGCCAAGAACTCGGATGTTAATCAAACACCATGATCAATAAGATGAAAGCAATTTGCTAGAATAACTTTACCAAAACCTTTGCAAACAAATAAGCAAAGCAATATCATATATATTATGGAGCTCAATGAAATACAATGAGAATGGGCCTTTTTATATAGCAAAGGAATAACAATCTAAGAACTAGTCAAGGTCATAGATCAAACCATAAATCAAGGAAAGAACTAGTCATCAAAGAACTAGTCAAGTCCATAGATTTAGGGAATAACTAGTCATCAAGGATCTAGTCAATACCATAGATCAAGGAAAGAATTATACCTAACAACTACATAATCTCTGCTAATATCTAAATAAGATAAAAGAAATATCCACACATATAAGTGGGTGAGGATAAATACAATAAAGGTAAATAAATTAACTAGTTTTAGGTTGTGGAGCCTATTTTCATGTGTGAAAGTGTTGAAGACTATACCCTAAGATTACTATACACTTTGCACAGTTGTCTCGTTAGGGTTCGGGGCCAAGCCAGCCCCCAAGCGAGGGTTCGGGAGCGCAGGCCACGAGGAAAAAAATTGGCCTCAAAAAACGTGCTTTATATTTCGAAACATGTTCTTCACATATGGGTGGTATTTTTGACCCATAGGTTATCGGAAAATTTTGGCCCATGGTTTTGATACCCATGGTATTGTAAAGCTTAAGTATTTGTCTACTTCTATGGTTTTATGCATATGGTAGGGATGATGTAACATTGTAGATGTGTGTGAATTCAAGTGTGAATTCTGTAGAGTTTGTTGAGCATAGCTCCAAACATATCTGGGTATTATATTGAGAGAGTGGTTTCTTGTAATAAAATCTGAGCAAATGATTCTTAGTGGACGTAGCCCAAATTGGGTGAACCACGTTAAATATTGTCTCTTTGTGTTGTGTTCTTTTTATTTTACACTTTTATTTCAGATTTGTAATATTTTATGCATATTAGTTTCTACTGTTGTGATTCTATCACGGATTGTTCCACATATTTTATCCCTTATTTCCTAACATCTAGGTGAACATGAGCTAAGGTAAAAAACTACTCTAACATGCCCTTCAAGTGAATTTAGGGTCCAAAATAGAAGTGGCATTTCCATAGTATTAATCCAAAAACTAGGCACGATGACATACTCATGTACAATATATCCATGAAGAAATATCGAACCAAAAAATGGAAAGAATTACTGCTAGAAGGAAAGATAAAGAAGAATAAGAAGGAATATGTTCTCACAAACACCCCCATGAAAAATTTTAAAACCCCAAGCATTCCATGCAACACAAGGTAGTGAGGTGATGTAAAAGGCTTCATAAATATGTCCTACGCAACTTGCTCTGCTGAGTCGGAATGTACTCCAAACAAAGAATACATCTTAAATGTGTTGTCGAATGAAGTGTATGTGTATCTCAATATGTTTGGTTTGTTGGTGCTCAATAGGGTTGTGAGAAATGTGAATTTCACTCTGGTTGTCACACCAAAGTACAATCGAGATAATCCTATGGGAATCCAAAAAAATTCAATAATTGTTGAAGCCAAAGAATCTATTGACTCATTGTAACTGCTGCCCTACACTCTGCCTCTGAAGATGAAACTGTAATAGCCTTTTTTCACACCCAAGAAACTAGAGAAGAACCAAGACAAAAAAATAGCTAGAAGTGGAATGTTTGTCATCAATAGAACCTACCTAATTTGAATATGTATATCCAACCAACTAAGTAGAACCCCTAGTGTAGTGTAGGCCAAAGTGGGAAGTGACCTACAAATAGTGCAAAATCCTTTTAGCATCTTGTCAGTGACTACTATGAGGAGAATGTGAAAACTGAGATACATGCTCTTATACAAATGAAATATCAGGGTGAGTATGGGTCAAGTACATAAGACTCCCAACCAACTACCTATACAATGTAGGATCAAAAATTTTGTGGTACATGTGGAAGTAAGAGTAACCCCAGACTAAAAAGGAGATGGACTTGGCTTGTAATCATCCATATCAAAGTGTTGAAGAAGATCATGGGTGTACTTTTGTTGACTTAAATGAATCCTGAATCTATTTGAGAAATCTGCAAACCAAGGAAATAATGCATTAACCCAAGATCTATCATGTCAAACTGTGTATAAATATCCCTTTGAATAGTCAATGTGTGAAGAAGAATTGTTATTAAGTAACTAATCATCAACATACAATACAAGTATTATAATATCCTCAACAACACGTTGTAGATATACTATATGATCGTGTGGCAATGAACAAAACCAATAGATAGAAGAAAAACATCCATCTTCTCATACCAATCTTGAGGGGCATGTTTGAGACCATAGAGAGACCTTCAGAGTCTACAAACAAGAGAATAACCACTGAAAAAAATAGCAGGCTTCTCCATGTACATTTCCTCTTGTAAATCTTCATGTAAGAAGGCACTCTTCACGTCCATATGGTATATGGGCCACCCCTGTGATGTAGTAATGGCAAGTACAAGGTGTACAGAATCCATCTTGGAAATAGGTGTAAAAGTCTCATAGTAATCAATACCTTCAACTTGTGAAAAACCCTTTACAACAAGATGAGCCTTATACTTGTCAATGAACCCATCAACTACATATTTGGTTTGGTATACCCACTTACACCTAAACATCTTTCTTCATTTATGAAGAGATACCAAATCCCAAGTATGATTCTTCATCAAATAAGAATACTAAGTTTTCATTGCATCATCCCACTCTTATATCCCATTAGCCTTTGAAAAGACTATGGATCCTCGAAACTACCTAACAAAAATTCCAGATTGGTAGAATTCCCGTGATGATGTTGTTATCCATATTTCACCCCCATGCCAAATATTGGATCGACCACGACCCCACATAAAAATAAACAGAGTCGAAAGGTAGATAGAAAAGGCTCCAAAATTAGCTAAGTATAAAGGTGTAAGTGGAGAATGCCAAGTGTCGGTATGGTGCTGATTCAAGGGGACCCATTTTTCAAGTTGTTTTCCTACCCTCCTGTGTGAACCCGATACAAACTTCAAAGGGGCATATCTTTCGACTCAGGGCTCAAAATATTACAAATCTAATGTCGTTGGAAAGATCTCAGCCTTACCTACACCATGGAGGTCTAAAAATTTAATTATTTTTAGGAGATTAGGTAAAGGAAATTGGAGGAAACGTCTTCGGGCTTTGATGCAATGGATCTTCTTGCCTCAACAACCAAATCATATTTGATTGGTTTTTCGTTTCCTCTTCCTTTAAGGCACCGAACCAAGGATTGATGCAGTAAGACGGATTTGGGGAGATATTTCATCAAAGGCATTAACAACAGTGGTTGAGCTTCAACCTACTTTTCCCAATTCTCTCTCTTCTTATTTTAGGTGAATCTATAAATACGGGAAAGATTCATTGTGATTTGGACATTATTTGTTTTGCAGGATCCCTTCTCCTCTTAACAAAGGGATTTGTGGGGTTCGGGCCTTCCAAAAAAAAATTTCATTACGTTTCTACCTCTTGGATACTTTGTAATGGACTGTATCAATCTACAGAGCAATAAAACATGTTTGTGATCAATTTTAGATCCTTTCTTGTCTCTTTTGCTTTCATCTTATCTCCCATTATATATATGGCTATTTGTGTTTTTTATTGTATGAATTTTGTTGGTTTGTGTCTATTAGCAAAATAAGTGTTCATCATTCCTTTGGTGCATCACCTCATAATTTAGCTTTGTTTTAATTTATGTATTCCTTCTATCCATGTCTCCTTGGTAAAGTTTAGATTAGGAATAAGAACATGTTCTCTGTAAAATTTCTATGTATGCACCTAAACAGAGGAATAAGGAACCACCTTCAATATGGAAAGCTTTCTCATTTTGCAAGGTCCCATACCTTGGGAAAGCTCAATGTTACTGCAATCACACCAAATGACTCTACCTTAGAAAATAACACCCTAGAACTCATTTGGGGTGCTATGATTTTGCGTTAACAATTTTGCACTCCCGGTGGGACTAAGAAGTATCCATCTTATTACGGTAGGGATTGATGTACACTCGTTGTGATTTTGGATTTTAAGAAACCTTAAAACTGTACATCTTGCGACTCCAAAAGAAACAAATCTACTAGTTCCAGCGACCTAAGATTGGGAGATTCATGAGAAAACCTCGGTCTAGAGCAAGGAAATAATGTATATTTGAATACTTGTGTCTATCCCGATCGAGAGAAAGGAGAGGGAGAAGAGTTCGAGAGGTCTCCATCTCCACCAAGCGGGACCTTGTCAACACCTCCACTGCAAGGCCTTTCTTTCGATCTGCCCAGGATTCTTAGGCCAATCGAATGGCACAACCAAATCCATATGTCAACTTCACCAAAGTAGAGTAGTTCCCTCTCCTTGAATGCACAAAACTTAGTTCTGATTGCAGCATTAAAGAGCATCCCATATTTCACTGGGGAAAAAAAACTTCTCCTGGAGACCATGTCCAAGATATTACAAATGTCTATACAATCCATGATATCCATGAGATGGACATTGTATTCAAGCTACTCACCTCTTCATTCAAAGGGAAAGCTTCACAATGGTTCAGGAGTCTTGAAGCAGGCTCTATCCAGAACTAGAACCAGCTGTGCACGGCTCTTCACAATCAGTTTGGGGGAAAAGGTTATAAATTTTATTTGTTAGAGCAACTAACAACAATCAAGAGATCCCTGAATGAGCAACTGACAGACTTCAACCTCATATTCCAGCGGACTTGGGATAGGATTCCAACAGCAATAAAGCCCACTAATGAAGGTGCCTTCTTATACTTTCTTAGGGATTTAAATTCTGATATTTCTCTGATGATTCATTCAATGGGGGGCACTACATTACCTGCAACCTATAGCCTCTCCATAGGGGCTGAGAACCGTTTGATTCAAGCTGGAAAAATCACTCCTAGGCTATCCATGCTTCCATGCCCGAGTTAGGAATCCCGGATACTAGCCAAGTGCCTACGTTAGCTCCTATACCCACCCCCAAGAGTTAAAGCTCAACTAAATCTTTCACTTCATCATCTAATACCTCTAAAGAGATTCAGGAAGTGATGAAGTAACTTCAGAACTTTGGGAATGAGCTAGTGACCATCAAAAGACAACAAGCTCAGAGTTCCAAGCCATACCAGCCCCAAGCTCAATATCAAGCTAGACCCCAGTATCAATAGAATAGGCCACCACCTCATCAGAAACCGAGACATAACCAAGGATAGCCCCAAGACGCTAGACCTTTGGGCTATATGATCCTAACACAGCTTCAACATCAAGAGCATTGGTCCTAAGTGCAGAACAATATGGCACATGAATATGATTGGTGTTTTCCATGCAATCAGCCACATAACCAATCAATGTGCTTTAATGGCACTCTAAATCAGGCCTTGATAGTGCAAACTAGTATGGTGCCATAAGAACCTGGCCAAGAGGAAGATTAGCAACAAAGATCTCAACAAGGTGGCCCCCCAAATGAGACTATGCTTGTCAACTGGAAGGCCGAAGACTTCTATGGGATGAATCAGTTCCCTTCTCAAAGTGTATCTTTCAATACACAGTCCAAAAAGAGAAGTATTGGAGAGGTCAGCCACTGAATTTAGGTGACCCTCAATCTTCCATCACTCCACAAGGTCCTAGTGTTCCAAGTGCAACTCCAAACATACAGAACCAATCCAAGCCACCTTCCAAATCCAGTCAGACACCGGTTGTAACAACCCATGTGCAAGAAAGAAATGTGTCTGGGAAGGGGTAGAAAAAGGATAGCTCATTCAATATTATTGAGCAGATGAAAAGGAAAAGTGTGAACATTTCACTATGGGAGTCACTAGCCATTCCAGGGTAGAGGGATCTATTGCAGACTGCCATGCAGAATTGGTCAAGTTCAAATCAACCCCCTAACCAGCAAGAAAGAGTGCTTGCCAATGCAGTTCATCTTGGGAGGAACCATGGAGAACAACAAGGTAAAACACGAGACCTCCTCCCTTCTATGTCTCACTGATTATTGGAGACAAATTAGTGCATAATTGTATGATTGATTCTGGGGCCAGTAGTTATGTGATTCCCAAACAAATAGCTGATCAGTTGGGTCTCCAATATGAGGTCATCTCTAGAGGAGTCCAATTAGATGAGACAAAGCAATGACTTTTATGGGAATCATCAAGGATCTGAGTCTCACTCTACATGCTTTCCCTAATGTGACTATTTTACAAAACGTGTCAATCATAGACTTGCCACCACATTTTTCTTTGTGTCTGTCTAGAGACTTCACTGCCAAAATTGGAGGCTACCTGTCTGCTGATTGGTCACATATGCTCTTTAGGACAAGGTATGGGGTGAAGGCCACAATCAGATCTGAACCTATTGTTGATTATCATATATTAAATCCTATGTGCCTAGCCTAATCAATGCCAACTACTCATGTTTTAATCAAGAAGACCTCCTAAACACTAATGAAATAGATACCAAGGTGGGATGTATCCCAGACTTGACCCTAGATGAGTGGGCCAACAAAAAACATGATTTTGACCCCTATAAGAAGATGGAGGAATCTGAACTAGGTGTCTACTGTCTACATGAAGAGAATCATCCTCTTCCCGACCTAATCAAGCCAGATTATAAGGATGAAAATGAGGTATGGAAATTGTTCTTTGATGGCTCAAGGAGTAGATAGGGAGCTGGAGGAGGAGCCATGATTATGTCCCCCAAAGGTATGAGATATTATTCAGCATTTAGATTCCAGTTTGCTTGCTCAAATAACACCGTTGAATATGAGGCTTTAGTTCCCGGTCTTCATTGGGCAAAGAAGCTAGGGATCAATAACTTGAGAGTGTTTGGTGACAATGAACTGGTTGACAATCAAGTTAGAGAACTTAATGTTGTCGAAAATGACCTTTCAAGAACTACAAGAGTATGATATGGGATCTCATGGAGGATTTTGAGACCTTTAGTATTGTGTCCATACCCATGAAGGAGAATGAAGTCATTAATAGACTTGCAGCGATTGCGGTAACATTTGATGTGGTTGACAAAGATCAAAAGAGACAAAGAACAACCACATATCCATGTGGTTGTGAGGATAACAGTGCCAAATAATAATACATGCTAGCATGTGTTTGAGAATGATCAACAAATCATTAACTTTCTACAAGAAGAAGCTGAATTCTCAACTATAAACCAGAGAAGACTAGAGCAGCAGTATGTGAATCAGATAGTACAGCTGCATACAAACAAGCTTCCCAAAGGCTTAGTGACAATAGAATCAATTTTCAATCCTAATGATCAGTTCAGAAAGGAGAATGCTAACATGCAGATCAAAGGAGAATATTCAGATTCAATCCTAGTTGGAGAAGACAAAACACTTCAAATTGGCAAGGTGGCCACCAGAGCAAGAAAGGTATGAATTCATACAACTTTGCCAAGAATTTATTGATGTATTTTCTTGGAGTTACGAAGACCTAAGAGGGTTAAATCCAAAGCTAGCACAACACACAATCAAACTGGATCCAACTACTTAGCCCATCAGGCAGAAGAAGAGACCAGCCAACCCACTTATTGAGCCTCTGATGAAGGAGTTGAACAAGTTGATAGAGATGAATATCATATTTCCAATCAAACACTCAAGTTGGGTTGCAAACCTGGTCCCAATCAAAAATAAAAATGGAGAAATCAAGCTGTGTGTTGACTTTAGATATTTGAACAGAGCCTCCCTCAAAGATCACTACCCACTCCCTTTAATGGAGTAGATCTTGCAAGTAGTGTCTAGGTCAGAAAGGTTCTCCCTCCTAGATGGCTACTCAGGGTACAACTAGATCATGGTGAAATAAGATGATCAATTCAAAATAGCTTTCACCACCAAATGGGGCACCTATACATACAAGAAAATTCCATTTGGATTATCCAACACCGAGCCAATTTTCAAAGGGCAATGGAAATGGCATTTAAGGGGCCGATCAAAGAAAATAGTGTTTATCTATCTGGATGAAATTACAATGTTTTCCAAGAATATAGCAGACCACCTTTCCCATATGAGGTAGGTGTTCCAACGATGCGAGGATTTTTGGGATGTCACTGAACCCCAAAAAATGATATTCTTAGCCCATGAAGGCAAGCTTCTAGGCCATATTGTATCAAAGGAAGGATTGGAAATTGACCTGGAAAGAGTTCAAGAAATAAGAGCATTTTCATTGCCAACTCACAAGAAGGCTCTTCAAATCTTCTTGGGAAAATTCAATTTTGTCCGTAGGTTTGTTCCAAACTTTGCTACCCTTCTTAGGCCAATAACATTGATGTTGAAGAAGATCTTAACATTCAGGTGGATAACTAAAGGAAAATCAAGTTTTGAGGCTATCAAAGAAGCCATATCACAAGCCCTAACTCTTGTAAACCCATTTTCCCAAAGACTTCATGATGTATGCCTTTAGTGGCGCGACACAATTTTGAAATCTTGGTGTAGCATAATAAAGAGAGTACAGAATAGATAATTACTTTCTTCATTCAAAGTCTAGAAGATTATGAGGTGAGGTACTCCTTCATTGAGAAGTAGGTCCTAGTGGTGATCAGAGGATTGAAGAATTTTAAGCATTTGGTTTCAAACAACAAGATCCAACTATTGGTCTCCCATGCGGGAGTTAAGGAATTCCTTCTCAGCAAGGACCTAAATGAAAAGCATGCAGGATGGATCACTCATGTCATGGAATATGACATTGAGATCAAGGTCACCAAGCTGGTCCATGGGAAGGGGTTGTGTGAAAAACTAGCCTTAAGTCAACAAGATGAAACAGACAATGAAAAGGAGGTTATTCTTATTCTACAAGAAGATCAAGAAGAAGGGAGAGATTAAGTACCTGCTCCTTGTTGGACCCAATGGTGCACTTCCTTCGAAAAGGAATGTGTTCTCATGGGATGAGTAAAGAAAAAAGAAGGCATTTTAGGATACGAGGCCATCCCATATGCTCTTATTGATGGTATCTTGTTCAAGAGGTACATCAATAGCATTTCTTTGAGATGCATAGGGACGGATCGAGTGGAGAGAGTGCTACAAGAATTTCATGTTGAAGTAGATGGAGGCCATTTTGCTCTAAGAGTGATGACACTCAAAATTATGAAAGCATGATATTATTGTCCCAGAGTGTTTAGTGGCTGCTATAAATTAATCAAAAGGTGCAAGAATTGTGCAAATTAATCAAAGGCAAGGAAAGACTAACAAGCACCTCCATTGCACCCAATCTCAATAGACCAACCTTTCATGCAATGGGGATTGGACTTCATTAGAGTCATCAATCCAAACTCAAGACAAGGTCACAAATGGATCCTGATAGCAATAAATTATTTCACCAAATGGACCGAGGCAGTGGCACTCAAGGAAGAAAATGAGTCTAGTATCCTAGATTTCTATGAAGGGATAGTGACCAAATTTGGAGTGCTAGCCACCATCATATCAGATAATGCATTAGCATTCATAGGTTCCAAAATCACATGATGGGATGTTAATAATGGGACTTATTTGAGTACTTCATCAAACTATTACCCTCAAGGTAATGGCCAGGCTGAGTCCACAAACAAAAACTTATTAAAGATCATCAGAAGAACTCTTGATGAGAATCAGAGGACCTGGCACACAAAGCTCAAAATGGCCTTATGGGCTGATAGAATAATGCCCAAGAGATCTACAGGAAGCTCTCCATTCAATCTTGTCTATGGGAAAGAGGCAGTGTTGCCTATATCACTTGAGTTGCTAGCATTGGAGCTCGTGAAGTAACTAGAGATGTCTGAATTTGGACCAATGGAGGCCAGGTATGCGGAGTTGATAGAATTAGAAGAAACCAGAGAGCATGCTCTCCAAGAAATAGAGAAGAATCAGGCTTCAATCAAGAAATTCTTTGATAAGAAGACAAAAGCAAGGACCTTCCAGGAAGGAGACCTGGTTTTGAAATGGGATGTAGATCAAGCAAAACCAAGAAGGCATTCCAAATTTGATGCCATCTGGAGTGGCCCCTATATGATCACAAGATGTAAAAGTAGCAATGCTTTCCAATTTTCTACATTAGAGGGTGAAGAGTTGCAGATTATAGTAAATGGGATCTATCTTAAGCACTTTGTTACTAAAGGGAAGTTCTCACCCTGTACATATTAGTTTAGTTTTCTCTTTCCTTTAAGTGCTTATACACATTGTCTTGTTATAGTGTAGATTGTTTTTATCCCAAGTGTTTTGCACACTCTGCATGTTCCATTTGGAGCATGTATGATTTCAAATTTTGTATATAGTGTGGTGTTGTTTTGTGGCTCTTGTGCAGTCCATTCAGAGAGACAAATGAAGCCCTAGGTTAAAACAATTTCCTACTTTCATAAACCTTCATTTCAAGACTTCTTATGAAAATTGGGAGTGCAAGCAGTCGAGGCTCGTGAATTAGAGGCAAAATTAGTATTGGACCATCTTTCTCATATTCCATGTCCAATGGATACAACAAGGAAATTGGTCTTTTCATCTAGCAAGCAGATACCCCTATGAGTCACCAAATTGTTATCCATATTACACCCCCATGCCAAATTTTGGATCGACCACTACCCCACATAGAAAGAAACAGAGTCAAAAGGTGGACAGAAAATTCTTCAAAATTGGCTAAGTATAAAGGTGTAAGCAGAGAATGCCAAGTGTCACTATGGCGCTGATTCAAGGGGACCCATTATTCAATTTATTTTCATGCCCTCTGTATGGACCCAATACAAACTTCGAAGGGGCATTTCTTTCTACTCAAGGCTCGAAATATTGTAAATATGATGCCATTGGAAATATCTCAGCCTTACCTATGCCATGGAGCTCTAAGACTTTAATTTTTTGAGGAGGTTAGGTAAAGGAAATTGGAGGAAACGTCTTTAGACTTTTAATGCAAGATCTTCTTGCCTCAACAACCAAATCAGATTTGATCAGTTTCATCGTTTCCTCTTCCTTCAAGGTTCTGAACCATGGATTGATGCGGTAAGATGGATTTGGGGAGATATTTCATCAGAGGCATTAATAGCGGTGGTTGAGCTTCAACCTACTTTTCTCACTTTTCTCTCTCTCTTCTTCTTTCAGGTTGAATCTATAAATATGGGGGCAAGATTCATTGTAAAGGTTTGGAGATTCTTTGTTTTACAGGCTCCCTTCTCCTCTTAACAAAGGGATTTGTGGGGTTCAGGCCTTCCATCAAAAATTGCATTACGTTTCTACCTCTTGGCTACTTTTTAATGGACTGTATCAATCTACAGAGCAATAAAACACGTTTGTGATCAATTTTAGATCCTTTCTTGTCTCTTTTGCTTTCATCTAATCTCCCATTATATATATGGCTATTTGTGCTTGTTTATTGTATTCATTTTGTTGGTTTATGTCTATTATCAAAATAAGTGTTCATCATTCCTTTGGTGCATCACCTCGTAGTTTAGCTTTGTTTTAATTTTTGTATTCCTTCTATCCATGTCTCCTTGGTAAAGTTTAGATTAGGATTAAGAACAGGTCCTCTACAAAATTTCTATGTATGCACCTAAACAGAGGAATAAGGAACCAGCCTTCAATATGGAGAGATTTCCCATTTTGCAAGGTCCCACACCTTGGGAAAGCTCAATGTTACGCAATCACACCAAATGACTCTACCTTAGAAAAGAAGACTGTAGAACTCATTTAGGGGTCCTATGATTTCGCGTTAATAGATGCCTAGTCATGTGGAATATCCTATATGAAAGGTTTTGCCTCGAAACTGTAGTACGAGCCCACTTAGGCATAGTGACAACATCAATGAGAATAGGATCCTTGACGGCATCTATAACCTCCTCGTCAACCTCCTCAAATAAAGGATCCTCAAGATGAGATGAAGAAGGAGGCATGGAAGAAGATGAAGAATCACGAGGAGTAAAGGACTCATCAAACAAAACATGTGTTCAAAAAAGAACATTATGAGTATCAGGATCTAAAATTTGATAAGCTCTCATGTCCTCACAATACCCTATAAAGATCAAGGCTTTTCTCTTCTTATCCAAGGATTTCTTTTTCTTCTTTGGCACAAAGAACCATGCATGGCTCCCAAAGACTCGAAAAATGAGACATTTGGCTTAGTGTTAGACCAATCTTCCTCTAGAGTCAAATGCTCAAGTGCTTTGCGTGGTGTGTGATTCTTAATGTAGTTAGCATAGTTAACTACTTCGCCATAAATAGGAGGTAAATCTCTAGAATACATCATATAGTTAGCCATTTCCTTCAAATTTCTATTCTTCTATTATTCTAATCCATTATGTTATGGAGTATGAGGAACATAATGTTGGTGAATAATTCTTTGAGTTGTCAAAAAGTCATAAAAATCATTGCTGAAGTACTCCCTCCCATTATCAGTACGAAGGTTCTTTATGCAACTAGAAGATTGTTTCTCGACCAAAGACTTGAAGACTTTAAAGCGTGAAAAAACATCACTTTTTTACTTGATAAAATAAACCCAATTACGCCTCGAGAAATTATCAATAAAGGTAAGTGCATACTTATCTCTATTAAAAGAGGGGGTAGGAAAAAGCATCAAGTCATTATGCACAAGCTCAAGTGGTGAAGAAGCTCTCTTAGACAAATTCTTAGGAAATGGATCTTGGTTTTGTTTCCCTAATGCATAGCTAGATAAAAATCCCTTGAGACAAGAAACTCTAGGAATACCATCAACCATACCATTAGTTCTCAACTCCTTCAAATATTTGTAATTGAGATGTCCAAATCTCTCATGCCAAAGCTTACTCTCTGAATCTGCATGAGAAACCAATCCTGTCCCTATAGAGGAAGTGTCATCAAAACCCTCAAAGTGATATAATCTAGAACTATGATCAACAATACCTTGAGCAACAAGTGAATGAGGCTCCAACAAAGTTTGTACTTTTGCTCCATGTGGTGTAAAAGTCATTATTTTTCCTTGACTAGAATGCCAAATTTCATATACATAACAAAAATTTGTGGTGATGTTGGGAACATACGGTACATCTTGATACTACCACCATCAAGGTGTATAACACCTTTTCCCTCAACAGAATAATAAAAGGAAGAATCTCCAACCTCAATTTTGGAAGTATAACTCAAACCTAGAGAAACAACATACTCCTTGGAAGAAGTCATGTGATGAGAAGTACCAAAATCAATAACCAAACTATCTACAAGTAGTGGGTGAGATCTCCCAATAACATTAAGTGTCTTTCCATGTTTATTAGAAGGATGTGGAGTGAAGATGTAAATTTTTTGTTTTTGGACTGTATCATCTAAGGCTTGCATTCGTGTATAACACCTATGTTCTTCATGACCAATACCCCCACAAAAAGAACATGAAAGGCTAGACTTATTCTTGGATTTAGAAGACTCCTTTGGTTTAGAGTTGTTTTCTTTGGGTTTAGGAGCACTTTGATATGAAGAATGGGTGATTTGGTTTTACTTTTTGGTTTTCCATTTCCCTTAGGATTAGATGCAACTAGTGCCTTTTGAGAGGTGGAAGACTCAAAGTGAGACAATTTGGATTCTTCCTAATAATTATTTCACAAAAAAATTCTAAGTTAGGCATTTTGAATGTGTCACCTAAGGCATCCATGCTAGAGAAAAAGGTAGAAGAAAAAAATTGGAATGGTCCTCTCAACTTAGATAGAATCAAGTAAACACACTCTTCATATTTCTTATCTCTTCCACTCCCCTTCAATTGTGTCAAAAAATGCTTGAACTTGGTAAGATAGTCTATAATTGTTGGAAAATATTCAGGTTTAAGAGAGGTGGTCTCAATTTCAAGTTGTATGGATCTCATATGATCCACCTTACCAAATAAATCTTCTAATTTATCCCATACTTTGAAAGGAGATTCACATTTTTCCAAATGAAACAAAATACCGTCACTTACATAAGTTACTATCAAACCCATACACTCGTAAAATTTGCACTCGGTACTAAAATTTCTCATATTCTCTAGTGAACACCGATTCTATTGAAAAAGTTAAATCCCATAATCATTGCCGCTTAATTATTGTTTCCATTATTGGTTTCCATGTGTGGTAATTATGTTTTGTTAATGGCTCAACATGATCTAATGTAGAAGTAGACGTCATTCTCAAAAAATTACCAAAATAAATGCAAGAACCAAGCAATGCAACAAGAGCCCCCACCCCCCAAAAAAATTTAGCACTTTATAATGAGTGTGTGGTACAATATCACACTTTATAATAATAGTGTGATTCTCAAAATAAATATTTCCAATATAAATATCACGAAAAAACAAACACTTACTGCAAAAAAACAGAACTCAAATCCGAGTTGTCAATCAAAAGATACAAGTTTTACAAGTGTATGTTTTACTATTTATTTTAGTTGCCACTAAAAAAAAAAAAATGTTCTTGTCTTCACCACACAAATAAAATTAAAGGGTGCTGGAGTTAAGCACCTACTGAGTAGGAATCACAAGCTTTAAGCCCCCATACGATCATACCATATGACCAAGGGCTAAGGATTTTAATGGGTACCTCTAATATCTAAATAAGATAAAAGAAATACCCACACACATAAGTGGGTGAGGATAAATATGATAAAGGTAAATAAAGTACTTAGGTAAACATGAGCTAAGGTAAATACCTACTCTAACAAATATTTTATTACTTTTAAGTGTTGTGTACTCAATCTTGTTTGTCAATTCATATTTGGGCTTAAGGGCCATTTTTGGAAGCCTCTTAATTTCACCTACTAACTATCCCTATGGGTTAAGGGGTCAAAAATAGACCTCATTATGTGATTTGTAAGGCAAAAGGTGTTATTTATTGCACTTTATTACATGAGATTTTTAAATTTGTCCTTTTTAGGTGTGGGTTTGAGCTGGTGTGTGTAAGACGGTTTTCATTTCATCAACCACCAATTTGTTGAGCTTTGGGTTTTGGTTTAACTATATGAAGTGGAGTGGAGGAGGAATGATGTGGCATCCTACATAGAGCCACATCACCTCTCTCTCCTCTCTTTTCTATTTATTCAAGTTTGTTTGATGATTTTGGAGTTACATGTTTTATTGGGACTCTCACATGTTTGGAGGAGTTTTTTTTTTTTTGAGTGCTTGTTTGAAGCTTTGGATTTGGATTGTGCTTTATTTGGAATTAGAAAGGCTTGGATCTTGTGCTTGTGGATTAGATACTCTTGCAATGGAAAGGTAGGGACTTCACCCATGTATTTTGTTGTGCAAATGATTTTAAATGGATGATTGTTGTATGTTTTGGCTTTGGGAATAGAATTGCCTTTAGGTTGTGTAGGAGAAAATGGAAATGGGGATATTTTGGAGGGATGCATAAGAGTATTATTGTGTATCTTGGGAGGGATTTGGGTTGGGGTGTCCCAACTTGTAGATAAATGAAATGTTTGCTTATATTGCATGTTTTATTGAGGGAGGCATAAGAGTTGAGGGAGACATAAGAATTTTTTAGGGAGGATTCTTGTTGGTATGTGATTAAGTTTCTTGGAGGATTTAAGGTGGGCACTCAACCCCTTTAGGAGGCATAAGTAGATCCCCATGTTTATTTTCTCTCTCTTGGATTGAGTATTGAGCCTTTGTTCTTGGGAAACTTGCATGTTTGTTGTGATTTGGTATTGTGCTTATTGTGTTGAAATTTTTTTGAATGTTGATTGTGGAAGCCATGTAAAGTTTCCTTGGTTGTCTTATACCCCTTATTTCTTCATTGTTGGGGCTCGAGGACAATGAGGAAGAAGGATTCTCCTTCTCATTGGATTATTGGTTGGGTGAAGAGTGTTGCTACTCCCCTATTTTGTTGTTGTGTTTAGATTTTAGAGAAAATGATGGATTTCAAGTGATGTGATGGACTTTGTTGCATTAGAAGAAGACAAGGAGAGAGATCCTACTTTGTAAAATATTTTCCATGTTGTCTCCACTTAAGTGGAGGGCTTGTAACTTGCATTTTAAAGGTTTCAACTTCTTGTAAATGTGTTGTGAAAGGTTGATTTGTATTAAGATTTCAAAATGTATGTAAATTTAGAAAGTAGGCAAAAGAAATTGTATTTGTTACTATGATAATCCCTTCAACTTGTATACTTTACCAAGAGTGTATTGAATGAAAACTTGTATTTTAAATAGGTTAGTTCTTGTAAAATGAAACTATCAAGTCTTGTATTATTTAGATGAAGTAAGGACCTTGAAATGGTTTTGGAAATGAAAATGAAGCTCTCTCAATCTAAGCTTATATTCAACTTAAATATTTTCCTCAAAAATGTATTCGAGCTTTCTTTTTAAAATATTAATTTTCTTGCATGGAAATATACTTGTTTGCTTGAAATGGATGTCATATATATATATATATATATATGTATGTATGTATTCTCGTATTTTATTATAAAAGTGAGCATTTTGAAATGTCGAAACTATAGTTAAATCTCATACTAAATTATAAGAAAAGGGAAATAGACATTTGGTGTTTTAAACAATGAATATTTTCTCTTCATTAGTTGTATTGGGATTGGATAAGAAAAGCCATTAGTTTCTCTATTTCACCTATAAATAAATAGATAGAAATTTTACAATCATCTTGCCTATATATAAGCTCACTAAATAAATGATCTTAAGTGAATGTTTAAATCTTTTTTTTTTTTTTAAAGGTGCAATGGTAAATGTATATTTATACATATATATATAATTCATAAATATATATATATATATATATATATATATATATATATATATATATATATATATATATATATAGTATAATAATTAATAATAGAATATAAATAAATAAATAAATATTAATCAAATTTGGTAAGGCCAATCGCCGCGACATTGTTTTAGGCTATAAGTTATTAGTTTGGGGGGGAGGGAGGCCAACGAATCCACCCCAACCCATCTATAAACCCGTGGCTTGTGTATTTTGTAACCGCGGCTGTATAATTTAAACGCAGCTTGTATAATTTAAACCCCTGCGTACTTATATGTATATTACGGCCGACCTTGTATTCCCATTAATCATTCCCATTAATCAATGTGTGTGTGTGTGTGTGGGGGGGGGGGAATTTTTGGGTTGTATAAAATGTATGTTTTAAAATAAGAAAACACACACACACACACACACCCAAACTATTTGTGTATATATCACCATTTAAACCAGATCTAAAAATGGGGCAAAAATGCCCATACCCAAATAGGGAAAATGTAAATAAAATACACAATAACAAATAATAATATGAACAAACCCTAGGAGAGGGTTACAAATGAAATAAGAACAAAAAATGTGTATATCCATCCTTGAGCTTGAGCAACCTTCCATGGCCTCCATTCTCCTTCTTCTCCCAAACCTACAAAATGAAAATAAGAAAATAGGGTAAAATAAATGAATAAGAGCACTTCATAAGGATGATTAGGGTTAGATTGAATACCTAAGATCCAAGGGCTTTAAATGAACCCATTTAATGATTAGGAATCAATCCTACAAATGTTAGGTGAGGATATTTTGGTGGGAATCTATTTTAAATTAAATGTATGTGTAACTTGTGAATGGGGCCACTAAAGGGGTGTTAGGATGTTAGGTTTAAGGGGTGACCTTTATTGCCTTAGTTAAATGACTTTTACAAGGGACTTGACTTTTGAAATTAATTAAATTAAATTTATACAAAGACAACTAAACAATATTTCTTATAGGGATTAAAATTTATTGAATTTAATCATTAGGGTTAGGTAGGTTAGACCTTAGCCTTAGGGTATTAAGTAAATAAATGATTTTAGAACTATAAGGATGAATTAAATAATTTTGTAATAGGGGTATCTTAACTAATGGTTCATAAGGGTTAATTAATGAAAATTAATGGGAACCTTGGAAGGGGATTTAAGTGAAATGATTGAATTAAAATAATAATAATTAATTGTTAATTAAACTAAAGGATTTATTAATCGTGAAATAATTAAATCTAGTTGGAGGTTAACCGCAAACCCGTTTAATCAAAAAAAAAAAAATCCATAAATTTTCCTAACTAATTATTGGGTTTTATCTTGGGTTTTGAGCGAGAAATTTGTGGGTGTTTCATCAACGGTCACATGCCCATATCAACCTGCTAATAAAGATTGAATGCAGTACAATTGGATATCTCTATTTCTCATAAATTAACTCGCATACATGAATCACCAATTCAACCTAAGCCATTCATTCCATTATTTTTACTATTGTAGAAATCATGTGTCAACTAAAGAAAACTTTAGCCTATGTTGGTATGCAAATATTCTCCTCATTTCAAATTTACTCCTCGGTATATAAAATGATGTCTTTTTAATCTAATTTAATTTTAAAAATAATGTATGGTTATACATATCTAAATATTTTAAGTACATGTATTAGATTTTTTAATCAAAATTATAGTATTTTAATATTTTACAAGTAGAGTGTAAAAATATAACTATCCTCACTACTATTAGGTAATGCACAAATAATAGCTCATCTCCCTTAAACATCCATCCATTTATCTATTAATTCTATGAATGTATACTCAACACACCAACAAAGAAGCAAGGGTCATCTCCATTCAATGTCGGTGGGACAACTTTTTATTTGAAGCATGGATCTAGATTTTTAATATTATAATCCAATGGCCAAAATTGACTTCAGTTTTGAATCTCTTGGTTCTTTGAATTCTTTAAATTAAAATAAAAATGGATTATGATTAAATGCATTGCAGTTTGAATTTTTTGAGCCTTACATTCTTTGATAGTAATTAGAGGTCCTTGAGCTATAACAAGAAATGGCATGGGAAGTGGAGGGAAATTGGACAAGTCCTTGATAGGTACTTCGTTTATAAAAATAGATGGCATGAAAAGTGGAGGAAAACTTGATGAGCCCTTGATGTGCATATACATGTTTAAAATATAATATAATACAAAAATAAAATATTTAAAGTTGCATCATCTTGGAGTTTGCTCCAATACTTGAAACAAGTTATCTCTAATTTTGTCTAAGTACTCTCTATAAGTCGCAATCTATTTTTATAGTGTGTAAAGAAATTTAAAACTTATCAATCATAAATATGTCCGGCTTTTGTATTTGAATTGAATACCTTTACTCTTTAATATCTGTAATTATGTACTAGATTTTCCATTCAAATTTTAGTATTATAGTATTTTACAAGTAAAGTCCAAAAATACAACTACCATCCCTTAAGCAGCTATCCATATGTACATAGAATAAAAACACCCACAAAATAGGGGCCAAACTGTACTTACCTATGATGTCATCTCCACTCAAGGTCAAAGAAGCGTGGGTCGTTTGAAGTGTAACCATTCACGATGCCGGAGAAAATAAATGAAAGTGGAACAACTTTTCTGGTGAAGACATGGCAATTCGTAGATCAACGGTCCAAATCCATGAACTCGTAGTTCTTCCGTCTGAAAACAATTGTCATTTGGAAATGTGGAGCGATAATATCTCAATGGTCACATGCCCATATCAAACTGCTAATAAATTTGAATCTGGTACAGTATTCACCAATTCAACGTAAGCATTAATTCCACTGATCTACATTTTGCAGAAATTACGGATAGATGGAAATAAAACTTTGACCTATGCTGCTATGCATTTATTCTCTTCATTTCAAATTTAATGCAACTGTAAAAGACGATCAGCAAAGCTTATAAATCCACTTTCATAGAAACATTACACAACTGATTTTTTTAGCATTAAACGACTGAACTTTGTAGTGTTTGAAGTTTTTGGAATCAATGGACCTTAATGTTGAAGCTAAGTTCATAAAAGATAGAGAGCCGGTGAGTCCCCTTGGGCAGACTTTCAGTACTTCCTTGCTTTCAGTATCCGTTCAAGCCATATTTGAGTTGGAAAGACCCATGGATGTGTGCAGCACCAAGAAAGTCATTCGCGATATACTTTTGCCACGCAACCCGCGATTTTGCTGTTTAATGGTATGTAGCTTCTAGTTAAAAGGAAATTTGAAACTATTGACATTGGTGAAAAAGAATGACATGGATATTACATTTATAGATGTTTTAAGAATTTGAAGTCACAACCACCTACGGATATAGCCAATTTATTTTTTCAAAAGCTAGTCTAAAATGTCTCACATTGCCAACCTCCACCTTAGAAAAAAATAGGAGCTACACCCTTTTTTTGATTCTTCAAATCTTTGTGTTCAAGAAATTGTTTCCTCCAACTAACTTCACGTAATAAAGCTTTCTCTTTTCATATCCTTCAACTACTCATTATTTTTTCCCATACATTAAATTATCTCTCTCTTTTCAAAATAACGTTTTATGGTACGTAGCTTCTAGTTATGCTATTATTACTGATACATAATGTAACTTTGTTTTTTTAATTATGAAGCTTGGTTTTTCTGGTTTGATGGCAGACGGAGGATAAGCATGGAGTGCTGCATTGGGAGAAAATTGATGTAAACATTGACGATCATGTGTTTGTTCCAGAGTTTCCCCCTGGCCAAAATGACTACGATGAGTTTGTGAATGAGTATATCTGTAATATACACCTCACCCCTCTTCAGAAATGTCGCCCTCTTTGGGAGTTCCACTTTCTCAACTACAATACCAGCTCGGCAAGAGCCACATTGATTGTAAACATGCATCATTCCTTAGGAGATGGCACTTCCCTCATGTCTTTGGTGTTTTGCTGCGTCACAAGAGCAGACAATCCTAATCTTCGCCTCACCTTTCCTTCATCCAAATCTCTTCCCAGGAAAACAACTAGTTCATACTGTTCATGGGCTTTCGCTGATTTTTTCTATGGGATATTGCATGGGCTGTTTATGCTGGTGCTTGTAATGTGGTACACTGTTTCTGATTTCGTTATCAGCTTGCTGAGAATGAGATGGATGGAAGATAGTAAGATGCCTATTCGGGGGCCTCCTGGCATTGAGATGCTGCCTAAAGTCATGTCCTCCGTCACCTTCCCCTTGGAGGAAATCAGAAAAATAAAGAATTCTGTTGGAGGAGTAACTCTTTCTATCTCTCTGCTATATTTTTAATAATCCTCGCAGTTCCTAGCTATTAAGAACTTGCATTTAAAGCCTGACATGCGTCGTTAACATATTTTTGCAGACGGTAAATGATGTGGTTATGGGGGTGATATTCTACGGCTTTCAAAAATACTTGAAGATTACTCTTTCTCATGGTTGGACGATAATCACTGTGTTCTAACTTTTAACTATTTATAGAATTATTTCTAGTTTTCAGTATGATATCCGATGGATCATAACGAAAGGATTATTTGTATTACTGCAGAAGAGCATAAACTACCACCAAATGCACTGAAAATGGCGAATTTAAGAGTCACGGGGCTTGTCCCGATGAACACCAGAGCAATGTCCGGACTGAAGGTTCCACAATATCTATCTGCCATTTATTTAAGTTTAGTTTTGAGCAGTGTATCATATCATATCTTAAATTGTTTTCCGGGCTTTGCAGAATATAGAAGAAATGCTGAAACCTAACAGTGCAGCACCATGGGGAAATCGGTTTGGGCTGTTACAAATCCCGATGCCCGTTGTGGATATGGAGAGTCCATTAGATTTTGTTCGAAAAGCAAAACAAATCATAGATAAGAAGAAAATGTCACTAGAAGTGTTTGTTACCAGTCGACTACTGGGTTTGTTAGGCCGACAGGTATATTAATTTATTCCTTTACTACATATTCTTCATGAGATAAGAAACGTATTGATTGAAAAGCTCTGCACAATTTCAAATCCAAAATGTTGTTCTCCATTAACAAATAATAGTTAACTACTAAAACTTAACATGATTGTGTATGGCAGGCTTCTGCTGCATGCTTCTATAAGACCCTGGCAAATACGACGTTGGCAATATCGAATATGGTGGGCCCGATGGAGAAGATAGCCATGAATCGAATTCCAGTTAAAAGCTTCTTTTTCTCTATATCCGGTTTGCCTCAGGTGCACAAAAAATTGTTCCTTGAAATTGCATGTATTTTTGTCGCAGAAAAGATTTTTATACATAAAGATTTGTGTGTTTTGCAGACGCTTATTTTGACGGTAGTGAGCTACATGGGCAGTGTGAGAATCCAAGTGATAGGCACCAAAGGTTACGTGGATAGCGAAACCCTAGCCAAGTGTTTTGGTGACTCCTATATGGAGATCAGGAGGCTACCGATTCATTATTGGTATAACGCAATTGGTGCTTCTTGTTAGCTGAACTTCTAAGAAATAGTTTAAATAATTGTTCTTTCACTAGAAGTACCTTGATCGACCATGCTTTTTACTAGTGTTTCTCTAACAGGGCCATACATTGTGTGGCAGCATATACATATTTTCTACTTCAATAAAAAATAATGTAATGAAATAAATTGTTTTTAAAATTTAATAGTATGTTTATTCATTATTTGCTTTATTCGCCTTATGTTAAGAGGTTTACTCTTAACATATTTGGTGATCTTTTTAAATTGTGTAAGTTTATATTTGTGTATATGTCTATGTCAATGTATGTATGTGTATATATAAATATATATCTATGTATATATGTGTATACAAGTTGATAAGGTATACCATCACCAATTTTGGGTTGAATTCGATCCTCATATGTAGTTCTTTTAGTTAGATGACACTAGAATAAGCTCTATGTATGTCTAGTTGTATCCTACACAATAGAATAGAATATCAAACAAAAAAATATGAATATATATATACTTTCTTTGATTCTAACACTTTATATTGTAACTCATGAGAAACTAGTTTAATTATACAAATGTATGTAAACAAATGAAAGAAAAAATAATATCGCCAAGGATAAATCTCTTGTCGTATTGGTTTATGGTTGTTGAGTATCCATCTATATATCACAAATTAGTTATGAATGGATGTTTCGTAAATGTTATATCATGAAGGGAGACTGAAAAGAATAAATTGAAATGTTATTTGGAAAATGATAGATTGAGAATTGCATACTTGAATTTGTTAGAATGAGAGTAATTGTGGGAAAGATTCTTTCGTTTTTATAATTGTGTATGGATTGTTTTTCATCTTTGAGTATCATCCAAAGGAGAGTTTTTGGTCTATATGAAGCCCCTCAATTGATCTAACTCTATGTATAGTTATAAATGTTGATCATTGTCCTTCTATTTTACCAATATCAATTATTATATTATCAAGTGTTAGCCCTTGGGATTTATGTTTAGTAACCCATGACATGGATAATGGTGTTTGTCTATTGTTACCTAGTGATAAAGGTATTATAGATATCTTTTTTGAATCATTTTGTTCCCATGTTGGACCAATGTAGTTAACAATCCATACTACGACATACATAGGTAAGTCCAACAATTCAAAGCTAAGTGGATAAAAACTATCTATGACCTCTCTAAGAGACCTATTTATAAGGCCTACATTAATGAATAATTTTGATGTTAGTATGATTTGTTGGCCTATGCATAAAAAGATTTCCTTGGGAAGTTGATCATCATCATGTTTGATGTTTGAATTTCTTTGTGTTCACACTAGAATACTAAGTGTAATTGGAAGATTTATTTGTAGAGAATATGTGTATTGAGTGGTCAAAATCTTTTTGTTCATTTTTTTAGTAATTTTTCAGTGTGGTGCATCAATACTTCCCAATAATTTTTATTGGTTTTCACTATATATTTTTCATAATGCTTGGAAAATATGAATTTGAGTTGAGTGTTGCCTTGTTGACAAAAAATATTTCAATGTGACTATAGTAAATTGTTCCCATAAGGTTTTGGAATTTGGATATGATGCATATATAGGTTTATCCGTAATATGTTATAGATGCACTAGATTTCCTATTAGCTTTATAGATATCCCATCAAAGAAGAATGTTTTCTTACAGGGAATGCCTCATGTGTAATCAATTCTCTATATTTAGCAATATCATTGGCCTATGAATCTCATCTCATCGATGAGGATGTATGTAGTAGATTTCTTATCTTATTGATATATTGTTAGCTATTGTCCTTTTAACGGTTGTATTTATTTTATTGGAATTTTGAGAATTATTCTTGAAGAATTTATACATGTATATTAAATGCATCAATTCCTACTGAGGGAAATAAAAAAAAGTGGATTTTATTTGTGCAATAATAAACATTGAAGTGTAGTCCTTATGTAATGAATCGAGTAGGATTTTGTAGTGCTTTTACTTATTTGAAACACCATATGCATAGTTGCTTCAAGGAATGATGTTTATAGTGGTCTATTGTTATGCTAAAGTTATTTTGGTGACTATGTATAGCTTCAACTATTTAAATTAAATGGGTGTCATCATCTTGTTGGGATTTATTATTTTTGTTTATTAATTGAATTGCAATACCATGTAAGTGTGGGGGTATATTGTGTTTGTTTCCAAACATGTCAAGTTCATTCAAATTGGCATTTTCAAATTTAAGGTTTGTCTATGATAATAATTCTCATTAATTTATTTTATTTTATTTCTTTTGTCTCTCATTTTCCTCATATTTTTTATATCTTTACATATAAAATCGAGATGTAGCTCACTCCAACAAGTACATTTTAAAATTTTATGAATCTTCTTTTGGAATAGTATATAATCGAGGAAAGAAAATGACAGTCATTTTTCCTTTTCATTCAGGAAAATTTTAGCAATGAATATTCATAATTAGGTGAATAGTAGGAATTTTGGAATATGAATTTGGCTATTTTTACAAGCATGGCAAAGGTGCCCACATTTCACCTTAAAATTCCACAAAAATAATTTTTCCCATGTGATTAGCCATCGGATCTCCAATCTCAAATTTTTTTATTGAATCATCATGTGATCAACGGGACTAGATTTTAAAACATTCATGGATCGCCAAGAATTCTATGGAACATTTAGTCTCATTTTCCAACATGTTTGGGGATTTTTTGAAATTTGATTAAATTCACCATATATATAAACTAATCACTAAGCAAACCTTTTTTATCCTTTCCGATTTACCAATTTTGCAAATTTGTGAAGTAGTAGAAAAGGATTCAGCATGTTGCAATTTTCTTACAAAAATCCAATAAATCATGGTCTTGTTGCAGGCTACGTTTCAATTTACATCCTACAAGCACTTAGTGTAGGTAAGTCTATTTAAAACCTATTTTCTATCATGTCACATTGATTTATATGCTTTTATAAGTTCGGATTTTAGAAATGTTATAATATATTAAAATATGACACTTTTTGAATTTACAGTATCACAGGTATCATTTTTTCCATATCACGCAACACTGCAATGCCTTAGTCCATTTTCATCCCACCATAGCCAACTCAAAAAAATTCCTTATAGGATTCAAGAAAATGGAAACTACACAAGGAACCTTAGGAAAAAAGCAATTTCAACACCTCCCTAGATTGGCATATGAAAAACTATATCATATTTTGAGAAACCATCTACGGAATCCCATCCTTAATGATCGCATTCAAAACGAAACTAAAAATTATTTCATTGATGATTTGATGAATGATGTTTTCAATGAAAATGATGATGACAATGAAATGCCTCCCCTTGAAGACATCCCATTGAATGAAGTTGAAATTGCATCACTATATGATTTACATTTCCACTCTAGTGCTAGGTCGTCATCACCTTCCCAATTGAATGTTGGAGGTGAAACTTTTTGAAATCAATGAAATTTAATTTCCACCACAGAAATACGCAAGGGAAACTTATTTCTAGAAGAAAGAGAAAGGTAAGAAAATGGGACTTGGGAATGAGTTTCATGTTAGAGTGGGTTTTTAAGTTTCCATTTATTGAACTTATTAAAAATGAAAATAAGTTAAACCTCCCAAACAATGCAAGGGTACAATTTGTAGCTGTAAATTGGGTAAGGAAAGAGAATACAACTTAAATTGTATACTATTGAGAAGCACGAGAGGAAAGATATCTTAAAAGCAAACGTAAACAGAGTTATAAAGAATGTTTCCAGATGGAAAACTATAGATGATTGTTTACATGTTAGGTATGAAAAATAGTTTGAGGAGCACAAGAGAACTAAAATAATAGTTGCAAAGAATGGAGGGACAATTACATCTCAATTCAGCAATGTTATTCAAAATAGTATTTGAGGTAAAACAGTTCAACTAGCTATTGTTTTTCACATTCTGAAAAGAGGTTGTCATATAACAGATTTTATTGAACAGAAGAAGATGTTTTATTTTCTTGGTGTCCCACACTTTCCTCATTCTCACTGGTCTAAAATTAATGGTTTAGATTGGGAACAATGCATAGCTATGGTTGAGAAAGAAGACTTGAAATAGAAACTTAAGTTTGTACGATATGTGTCTTTGTATATTGATGAGGTTACACTAGGAGATAAATACTACTTGGGTCTATTTGAATATTTATACTATTGAGAATCATGTGAGACAACCACACTTACTTGTTATTCACAAGATGAGATAGAACTCCAATGCTGAAAACCTTTGTAAATTGGTGATAAGAAGATTGACTTATATCAATGGCGTGGATGATTCTACAATTATAACAAAGATGGTATGTGTTGGGGTAGATGGGCATTCATAATGCAAGGTCATTATAATGGCATGTGTGTAAGAATCCAAACATCTCATTTCTCATATATGATTTTCATTCATTGTATGCCGTATAAAAGGAATCTTGCATACAAAGTAGTCATCAAATCTAAACATGTAGAAAAATTTGAAGAACTTTTTCGAGAGGTGCACGCTTATTTATGTCGTAGTCATAACAATTTCGTGGAATTCCAAATTTTTGCAGAAGGACTGACAACTGCGCATAAACTATTAAAAGATGTTGAAACTAGGTGTATCTCATTGTATCAACTAGTTCATAGTGTATACAATGAGTATCAATCCTTATTGGGAGTAATGTGGCAGAATCACATGGAAGTGGATAAGGCTCGAAATTTGATACATCATTGTAATATCCCATTCCCATTCGAAGACCTTTGGCCTATTTTGTCAACCCGACGGCCAAAGGAAAAATATAAGGGTGGCTTAAGTTATATTTAATTATTATAAAGTGCCATTAATAAAAGAAAAATATATATAGAGCACTTATAATAATTTATATGACTTAATAATTATTAAATCAAGGATGGAAAAGGCCCAAATATAAATTGTTATCCATCCTAGGTGAAAAGGTGACTTGCCTTAGAAGGGGGAATGGGAACATAGAAAGGATAAATGCCCATTTTACTATGTATTTCCCCTAGAAAAATGTGACTTGCATTAGGAGGGAAAAAGTTGTTGGGAAAAGCATTTAATATGGGAAAATATTAAATGCTTGCATAGGGAAAATCCTTGGGAACTAATTGGATATTGTAGAGGTTGTTTTGGGTCTCTTCTTCCTTTATAAGGAGAAGTCGACTTGAAGGGAAAGATATTCCATACCATTTGATATTTTCTAATTTGTGTCTTAAGCTTGTAGCTTATGCATATTCTTTCATGTGCAACTGTTGTTTGCAAATATCCAGCTTGTGGAGTAAGATCCCACAGGAACCCTAGCTTCGGTGGTGAGAGATCCATCCCTAGCTAGCAGGGCATTCTTCGGTAGTGAGAGATCTACCCTAGCTTGTCAATTTTGGAGCTGAATTGATGCCCTAAATGTGCTGGGCGACCTACTTTTTAGGGAAAAATTAGGGTTTCGTGTTTACTTTTGTGTGAAAACTATTTTTGGAATATTATTCTTCATATTTTTTTGGCCCAAGGTCCAAAGTTTCACTCATTTGGACTTCTCTAGCAAAAGATATTAATTTTAGAAGTTTTCAATTGTTTAGGACATATTGTAAATTTCTGGCAGCATTCATTATTTGAAAAATTCCAAAATAGTTCTATGATATTTGTTATTGTATTAGCAAGCTCCATTTAAAATTTCAAGAGATTTGAGCAAGTATTTTGGAGTTATCCATTATTTTACATTCGCTGCCCTAGATTTAATTTTCTGCAAAAATCAGATTTACATTTGGCTGCAATTTGTCTCAGTATTTTGCATATTTAAAGGTGGGATTGCCTAAAATCCATTTAGGGGTAAAATAATTTCCATTGGGGACATTACAAATGATATCGAGTTGTTGTTCCTCCAGCTTGTGTGGGTTAAATATGGCAAATTGGAAAGATTTCAATATGGGTTTTATGAAGGAAATGTTCACCAACATGGTGAAACAACAGGAAACCACTAACCTTTATTTGAGCCAGCTCACTCAGAATTTAAATCAAAGCAGGTCTTGGAAGAATCAAAAAAAAGGTGAGAACAATAATAAAGGGCATCCAATAGAGGTGATTGATGAGGATTCTTGTTGGAGGAAATACCAATCTTTGAGTAAGGGTTTCAGAGATAATATGCCATTTCCAGATTATTGCATGATGAAGATTGGTAGCAAGCCCAAGCGAGGTCATAATATGTCGGTACTTGAATTAAAAAAGAACTCATTTGAAGAAGAAGAAGCTTATAGAAAAAAGGTATGATTTCCATTTGAGAAAATAATTGCATTAATGAAACTTTGCTTGCTACAGAAATTATTCCAGTTCAAGAGAAGAAATTTGTATATGTAAGTAAGGAGGATGTAATAGAAACTCTAAAAGGTGTGAGGAGTGGAATAGCAGAGCTAGAGCTGCTAAATTGATAGCCGCTCAAGCAAGACAACACCTACAAGAGTTCAAAGAAAATATGTCTTCACTTAGTGGGCGCAGGGTATGAGGAATGTCATTTCTCAAGAGAGGGCAACCGGGAGCATGGAAATACCTTTCAAAGGAGGGCTGATTGCACATATTAAAGATGGTGTGGAAGAAAGTATGGCATCTCATTTATTGCAGCAGCTGATTTATGAAGACATTTTGAAGACCAAGATTGGCGAGGATGTTGGTGATATTCCAAGGTATAAAGAGCATACTAATGTGTCTTATTTATTGTTGCCTATTTATTTTCATCATGAGATGCATGCCAAAGTTTACATTATGGAGTTTGATGAACCATTGCTCCAAGTATATGTATGTGAGCATCTTGTGGATGATATATGGTGGCAAGTTTTAGTTCACTTGACAGGAACAGGTGCCAGGCTTGCGGATCACTTCAGCATGTTTTGTCTCTTGTGCATGACACTTGGACAAAACAAGATCAGAATTGCTTGAGGGCAAGCAATTTTGGGAAGGGAGGATTGTAATATCCCCTTCCCATTCGAAGACCTTTGGCCTATTTTGTCAACCCGATGGCCAAAGGAAAAATATAAGGGTGGCTTAAGTTATATTTAATTATTATAAAGTGCCATTAATAAAAGAAAAAAATATATAGAGCACTTATAATAATTTATATGACTTAATAATTATTAAATCAAGGATGGAAAAGGCCCAAATATAAATTTTTATCCATCCTAGGTGAAAAGGCGACTTGCCTTAGAAGGGGGAATGGGAACATAGAAAGGATAAATGCCCATTTTACTATGTATTTCCCCTAGAAAAATGTGACTTGCATTAGGAGGGAAAAAGTTGTTGGGAAAAGCATTTAATATGGGAAAATATTAAATGCTTGCATAGGGAAAATCCTTGGGAACTAATTGGATATTGTAGAGGTTGTTTTGGGTCTCTTCTTCCTTTATAAGGAGAAGTCGACTTGAAGGGAAAGATATTCCATACCATTTGATATTTTCTAATTTGTGTCTTAAGCTTGTAGCTTATGCATATTCTTTCATGTGCAACTGCTGTTTGCAAATATCCAACTTGTGCAGTAAGATCCCACAGAACCCTAGATTTGGTGGTGAGAGATCCATCCCTAAATAGCAGGGCATTCTTCGGTGGTGAGAGATCTACCCTAGCTTGTCAATTTTGGAGCTGAATTGATGCCCTAAATGTGTTGGGTGACCTAATTTTTAGGGAAAATTTAGGGTTTCATGTTTTCTGTGTGAAAACTATTTTTGGAATATTATTCTTCATATTTTTGTGGCCCAAGATCCAAAGTTTCAGCTCATTTGGACTTCTCTAGCAAAAAAATATTAATTTTAGAAGTTTTCAATTGTTTAGGGCACGTTGTAAATTTCTGGCAGCATTCATTATTTGAAAAATTCCAAAAATAGTTCTATGATATTTTTATTGTATTAGCAAGCTCCATTTAAAATTTCAAGAGATTTGAGCAAGTATTTTTGGAGTTATCCATTATTTTCTTCATTGCCCTAGATTTAATTTTCTGCAAAAATCATATTTCTTTTTGGTGCAATTTGTCTCGTATTTTGCATATTTAAAGGTGGGATTGCCTAAAATCCGTTTAGGGGTAAAATAATGTCCATTGGGGACATTACAATCATTTAACTGATTTAGATACATTTTTTATGTTGTGTGGTATCCTTCCCATGTTGGATGAAATGCATTGTTTAATTAAACAAGTCCAAGAAAGAACTATATATATTGTTGATTTTTCTAGTTTGAGGAAACGTGTCTTTTTCTAGCAATAGAATATTTTTATCAATGAGACTACTTTTTCAGGTCCAAAGTTGATGGTTGGAATAATATGGTAAATATTAAAAATTTGAGTATCTTTCTAGTTCAACTTTTTTAGAGAATTTTGTGCTTCATACATGGATATGAGATATCAATGCACCTATTTCAAACTGTGGCGATGGGTTGAGAAGGTAAATGTCATAGGGACACTATTTGATAACATTGTATAATCAACAAGGGTAAGGTTGAGATAAATTACAGTTTACCTACTAGAAGAAATAAGGGAATGTTTTAGTATGGATGTTTTACTTGAAGAAATGGATTCAGTAAATACCACCTATTGAAATAGTGTCCAAATTGAAAGATATTTGTAGGATGACTACCACAAGAGATTGAATTCATTGACTCAACATTTTTTTAAGCCTATTAATATCAATGGAATGAATATTCCATATATTTTAAGTAAGAGACAGTTTGATTAATCAAACCCATGAATTTACCTCTATAAAGATTGAGCAATTGAAATGTTTAGATAATCCCTTAGAGTGTAGAGTAATAACCTAGTTATGGAAAAAAATTATAAGTACAGTACTATTTTGTAAGAAACTATGTCCAAGTTTTTCTCATTGGTTGAACTATGTCAAATAATGATTTTGGGTTCATTTGAAGATGAGATACTTTTTAGGGCCTTGACCTTCATAAATTCAACATTACGAAATAAGCTTAGTAAAAATTTGGAAAATTGTTTTATAATTTACACATCATGGTATGAAGTGAATAAATTTCCCTATGACAAGGATTTGGCAATATGGAAGTTGATTAATGAAAGGAGAGGGATAATAACAATTTCGTAAATATGGAAAATGACCCTATTGGAGATGGGGATGGATCTATTGCACCAATTCACTGTCATCCAAGTCAAAGAACTGGTCAAGTAAATGATAGAGATGATCCACCATCAATACATTAAAAGCTTCCATTCGTAGATATGTGATATATATTTTCATATAATATATTCAAATAATCAGTACATTGTTATGATAATATATTTTTCCTTATTTATACATGATGATAAACTTTAAAAACTCAAGCAAGTGTAGATATGTAAAGTTCTTAATCCTGAAAATAGCAATACTCTGTTTTGCTTCATAATTGCTTGAATTTAGAATCCAAAATATTTGTAATATATCGAATATCATGTGTTTAGATTATGACAATTTTTCATCTTATTTGAATCATGTATTCCTATAGAGTTTTACAATATTTTCACCTTTAAAATTAAGTCTCGTTAATTCCATGTGGTGAGATTTGACAACTTCGCATGTTTTTTCCTTTGTAAGAACCATGTCATATTGTGAAAGGTGATCTTGTAAGAAGGTTGAATGTATATATGGGTCTTACGGACCGTTTCTATTATATGATCTTTCTGTCATGTATGTTTCACTATGAAGTGTGAACCAATAAGAAAACACCATGTACATATGGATTTCACAATGTCAAACTCTACATATCATCTATTAGTCACCCTAAAGTGCAAACAAATAAAAAATCTCCACCCTTATAATGTTTTCACAATGTCATACTTCAGTTGCTTTCCAGCTTGGTAGTTCATGTCATTCATTGCAAAGTGTGAACCAATATAATAGCTCCAAGCTACTTCGTAATTCACAATGTCAATCCTTTGATAACCTTATTGATTGTTAACCAATAAGAATATTCCATGCTAATTTAATTTTTACATAACCAATCTCTAATAAGACTTCAATCGTAAATAGTCAAGTGAACCAAAAAGACATCTCCATACATTATCAAAGCATATAATTGTGTCCCACTTTTTTTCAATTTTTGTAACTTCACCAAAATATGACCAAAAACATATAAAATGACCAAACATGTATTTTTAGAGCTTATAAAAACCAAGGTGCAGGGCATCCGAATTTACCTAATTTTTAAACTTTTTATGCTATTTTTAAATATTTATTTAATGGTCAAATTTTAAAATATATATGGCCACCAAGTGGGACAAACTTATATGCTTCGACAACATGTTTTTCTTTGTAAGAACCATGTTAAAGTGTAAAATGCAAGCCATTAAGAAGGACCCACGTATGTATGGGTCTTACAGACTCTTTTCTATTATATGATCTTTTTGTCATGTATGTTTCATTTTGAAGTGTGAACCAATACGAAAACCCCACATATGTATGTATTTCATTGTGTCAGACTCTACATATCCTCTATTAGTCACCCTAAAGTGCAAACCAATAAGAAAGCTCCACACTTATAATGTTTTCACAATGTCAAACTTTAGTTGTTTTTCAGCTTGGTAGGTCTTGTCAATCATTACAAAGTGTGAGCCAATAGAAAAGCTCCAAGTTACTTCACAATTTGTAATGTCAATCATTTGATAACCTTTTCGGTTGTTAACCAATAATAATATTCCACGCTACTTTACTTTTTGCATACTTGATTCTTTGTTAAGACTTTGTCAGAAATAGTCAAAACGGAACCAATAAGACATCTCCATGTTCTTTCGTATGTTATTTTCTTTGTAAGAACCATGTCGGTTGTGCGAAAGGTGATCCAAGAAGAAATATCCATGTATGTATGGTTCTTATAGACCATTTTCTATTATATGATATTTATGTCATGTATGTTTCATTTTGAAGTGTGAACCGATAAGAAAACACCATGTACATACGGATTTTACAAAGTATTGAACTATACATATCCTCTATTAGTCATCTTGAAGCGTAAACCAATAAGGAATTTCCACCCTTATAATGTTTTCACAATTTTAAACTTCATTGCTTGCTTTAGATTGGTAGGTCTTGTCAGTCATTGCAAAAGTGTGAGCCAATAGAAAATCTCCAAGTTACTTCACAATTCACAATGTCATTCCTTTGATAACCTTGTCGATTTTGTTAACCAATAAGAATATTCCACACTACTTTTCTTTTTGCATAACCAATATTGTTAATACTTTGTCATAAATAGTTAGAAGTGAACCAATAAGACATCTCCACGTTCTTTTGCAAAGTGTAATGTTATTTATCCTCTTCAAGTGTTTTGAAGATGTAATAGTGTATAAATGAATAGCTTCCGTGTAGTGTCCTTTCTTCATAGAAGTTGGGGTTTGTAAGATTCATGGATTACTTGTCTTGTCAATTTTTGAATAGATATGAATCAACAATCTCTATAACTGAGTAAACATTGACAAGATAGCTAACATTTTGATGACATTCTACAAATTGTCATAGACCAAAAATGTTTGTTTCCTTTGCAAACAAATATTAACTTCTGATCAATTACCTTCCAAATTAACCATTCATAATTAGAATTATGTGTTCAAACTTGTAACATTTGATAAACATGAAGTAATTTCTTGAAAATACACAAGAGTGGAGAGAAACATAACTATAGAGGAAAGAGAAGGAATGATCCAAATGTGCAACATAGATAAACATGCAGATCAAAGACTAAAAATTATTTGGTACCACTACCAATATTGAAACTACTAAGGACAAGACTATATAACCACTATATGGTCATGACCTAATTTCTGTACATTTGACTTCAATATTTATAGTCTTGAAACCTTCAAACCTTTGACAATATGGATCTGAAACTTCTTGTGTGCTTCACTTGTTATAAAGTGATATTGAATTTCTTATATAGCCTTCTATAGGTAAAATATTTTGATAAGGCATACCATAGGAAGATAAAATGAAAATAATGAAATTAAAGTAGATCAAAACATAGCTATTCTCAATGGAATGCTTGGGAGCTTTTTGAATATGTTTCAAATGATTTTTTGACATGGTGTAGATAATCTTACATCACTAAGTCTTAACAATGTCTTATAGTGCTAAGTATACTTTTTGGTCATTATAGTGCTAAGTATTCAATTTTGTTCACATTATAACCTTGATAGTGTTAGTAGGTATCTATAAGTAGTAAAACTAATCAAATTTATGACTATGTAAATAGCTTTTGCACATCTACAAATTTCATGACAAAGAAAATTATACAGTGATTAATCAATCAAAACAGATCTAAGAAACTTTGCAACACAATTGAGAAAGCAATATATAGAAATTGAAAAACACTCACTAAACAATCCTTGGACTATCAAGCTATTTCTTTATAAACAATCTTCCTCCTTAGAGGGTAAACAACTAGTATACTTACACAAAATTACCACCACCATGGGGCTTAAAAATAACTAGTTAAAAATAGCTCAAATAATCAAAATATTTGCGAGTGGCTAATTAAAGGATAAAAACTATAGCTTCCATGCAAGAAAGTTGATACTTCCTATTTTTAAGATTATAGATGTAACAATATTAAATCCTAATAATAGGAAAGCTATTGTTTGTGCCTTGTTCAAGATCTACTTAGTTCCACTTGAAGTTTCCTGTGTAGACTGTGTTTGACTACACTAAAGTTCATTCACACATTATTTTAACTCATTCTCAATATAACCCAGTCTAAAATAGGTGGCCTCATCAAATTAGGCACTTCTTGTATGAGTATTGGAACTCTGTTATAGATAGATTTAGCATTTTCACTCAGAAGTGAATCTTTCTCCACTTTTCCATTTATAGAAGTCACCAATGTCATAATATCTTATGTCTTCCCAGCCATATCTTCCTGGGAAAATCTAGCACTTAGAGTAGCAATGAATGATTTCAATTTTTTCTCAAAGAGGACTTCGAATCAACTTTCCTTATTTACTGATGCATAGAGGTAATCTAAGCTTTAACTAATAATTCAAATGTATTATCTACTATATCTCGTAGCTCTATCAAAAATCCTTCCATTTTTTCCATAAAATCACCTAATTCTTTCAAAATGTTAACCATGTAGATATTTTATGTATTCAAGTCCTGGATTTTGATTCATAATACATTGAGACAAAGACCCCTGTTTATGAAAGACTAGTAGCTTTTCCATCATGGAATTTATCCTAGTCATATGTGTTGGTTTTCCTTGTACATGTTGTAACCCTTTCTCGATACATCTTGATGACTTTGTACATAAACTAATAGCTCATATAAAGTTCTCAAGGAAATTTGCACATTAGGAAAAGTGTTCTTTGGCACAATGACTTTCTTCTGAGCATACAGAGCATCAAGTTGAGCTGCATTCTCTTAACCAAATTAGTTGTCATATTTTGAGTGGAATCAATAACTGACTGGGGGTATGCATCCATGACTTCTTCCCTTGTGTGTTCTTTCTTGGAAATCCTCAAAATTTCCTCCTTTATTTCCATGTAGATAAGAGTAGCTCCTTCGGAAAACTTCCTCTTTGTGACCCTCTTAAGGGTTCCTATGGTAGTATCATACTTGAGTTGTACCTTTGGGTCTTCAAGTTGTGACATTGCATAATCCATTGCTTTTCCCAACATGAGGAGTCCATGTTCCTTCTGAGTATTAGATACAATTGTCATTATGGAAGGCAAGGTATAATAAGGCCTTACCACTTGTGGTAAGGTGTGTGATGTCTAAGGAAAAAAAAAATTAGCTTGAACAAGTCCTAAAGGGGCTAAGATCTAGTTCATGAAAATTGGAGTGACCATAGGATCCTATAAAGAATAAATGGGAATGAAAGAGGGAATTGGAAGGAGTGGTACATGCATTCCTGATAAGAAAGTTTGGGAAACATATGGTGTGATAGCAGGAAGAAAATGTGGATGAAGAGACTGACCAGATTGGGGAGAAATTGAAGGAAGTTCAAGGAAAGAAGGAGAATGTTGCATTGGTTCCTTCAACTTAGCCTTAGAAGGTCTTCTAACAAGAGTGTCAGATGATGTTGGAGTTGAAGAAGATACAACAATAAGAGGAGTGGAAGAAGAAATTAAAGAAGTAGAATTAATGGTTGTAGGAGCTACACTCATTGATTATGATATTGTTGTAGTAACTACAACAGGATGGGAATAAGTGACTACAAACAACTTGGGGAGACAATGATACGGTCGTTGGTGATGAAAAAGAAGAATAAACAATGAAGAAATAGGTGAAGAAGAAGAAGGCATAGGAATAGAAACATGTGCCAAAATAGAAGCAAAGAGAGAAGGAGAAAATATAAAATTACTTAGAAATAAGGGAAGAGAAAGGAGGAGTTTGATAACCAGTAGGATCCAATATCCCATGATGTCCTCTTGCTTCATCTTCAGAATAAGAACTAGTAGAAATGAGAATACTACTAGTGAAAGGTCCTAGGGAAGATGGAATAGAAGAATAAGAAACCATCCCTATAGAATTAGGAACTGAATAAGTAGAAATAAAAGGAATAGACATAGGAGGTACAATTACAACAATTGACTCGCCATATGAATACTAAGAATAGGACTAATTATTTTTGGACTGTTTGGATTTTTGGTTGTCCCAATAGACCTTATAGGGCTTGTCATTTGTATTCTTGGAGAAGGAGAAGAATGAGAAGGACCGGATTTTCCTTTTAATAGAGGAGGCACGCAATAAGAAGCTTCAATTTGTCTTGAATCGGTACCTTTTTATCTCGAATCTTCTTCCTCTTCTTCCCTCTATAGTTCTACTCCTTCTCTTGGCCTAACTTCCAATCCACCAACTTTGGCCTGCTTCCCAATATGTGCATAAGTAAATTTGAAATTTCTCATATTAATGGCCACCACTTGATCATCGACCTCATCCTTATAAACTAGGTCATCCTTTTGGGGCTGATGTTTGTAGCTATAAGTGGCCATGTCAGGAGTGTGCTTGCAAAATTGTCCCACTCTTCATGTTGGGTCAAAAGACCTTAGAGTATGATAGTCTAAGTGGAATGATGTCCTGTGGGATGTTATTCTCTTGGCCTTTTTCCAATCATTCAAGACCACTGAACCTACTGAGAAAGGAAGAGGAGGATAAGTAGACTTTTTATTCTTTTATTCCTTTGCCACATGATTGATGTCATGGACAAAGTGATATACAATCTCTTTCTCAGCTAGCTTGTCTGAAACATATTTGGGTAGTCTAAATGGGATAGTGAGAATCCCCTCTACTCTTATCATTGTATAGTCTAGGTAACACCAAAAAGCTCCCCATTCTCTCAATGAATTGATGATTCTTTGACTTACCCTAGGCATAGGGGTGTCATGTATGGCATTGAAGATCATAGGGTAGTAGTTATTACATATCACCTCCATGTTCTTCCTATAGTTATGCATGTGCATATTGCTAAATACCATGGGGACTATATGTCTGTCTTGTGGTGACCAACTAGGGACTCCCTAAAATTGTTGGACTACACACACGGCATCAAGTAAGTAAGACATCATATAGAAATTGTGCTCGTCTACGCCTAGGACTCATAAGGTTATTGTAGAGGTTAAAGTATAGAACTCCATCCAGATTAGGTATCTTTTCATCATCGATGATCATGGCTAGCAGGGGTACCCATGTCTAATTGACATGCACAATATCTAGTGCTCTAAGTAGTCTATTCATTAGGGTCATTCCCACTCTCACTCCACATCTGAAATATCTTATATTCATCTTTTTTATTTTCATATGCAGCTTCCATCATAGAATATGAATTTTCATACGTGTCATTGGCATCATAGGAGTTACATTCCCTATTTATAATCATAACTCCTTTTTCCCTCATTAAGGGAATGATTGTCCAGCACGTGAGTTACACAAGATACTCCCATGTGTACCTTCATTTTTTCAATCTATGAGAATCAGAGACCTATTTTTTCCTTATATGTGATTTTCCATTGTTGTTCGATTCTTGTTGATTGCTTAGAGCATTCACATAACCATTGGAGTGTAACTTCTTCGATGTGCACGAGGTTTTGTATTGATCCTTGTAGAGAAATCTCACATAACTAACCCTTTGTAAACCATAGAGAGGCCATCCTACCCATCTTTCCTCTTTTGGAGAAGAAGTATTACCTTTCTAAAATTGCACCAATATTATATTGTACAATTTCAAACATTATCTCTCTTCCCCAAAAATATTGCAATGAATGAACCTACTATGGTGTATTATTATTGATGTTGGCTTGCACACCCAAAAGCCTTTGGAGAAAATAATAACAATTTTTCTTTCTTTATGTATTATTTTTCAATTAAGAAAATGATGACTTATGATGTCTTAAGCTTACTCAAAAAATGATTTCATTCCAAACAAACAATGTTCATCTCTCGATGTACTATGATGAAAAAATTGATTCTAATTATTTATTGTAACTAGTAATTACATTTGGGAGGTGTAATGGAAACACTGATAGGGAGGCATTGAAGAAGTTAAATTTGAATAATTGAAAGATGAAATGAGAAAATAATAATAATAATGATATGTTACATGTTCAAACCCTAATGATAACAATGTTATCAAAAAAAAATCAAATTAAGCATTGGAAGTATTAAATAAGTGCTTACTTTTAGAGTTATCTCCATTGTATATTCCATCAAGGATTTTTGCATCCCACCCTCTTTCTCTTTCTATAAATTCATCTAATTGACATGTGATCTATGTGTGACTAGCCAAAAGAAAGAACAATATCACCTACTTTCCCTCTAACATTTTCCCCTTCCTCTATTATTATCCTCCTATCCTCTTCTTCATCACCCCACTTTCTCATGCAGTATTTCTCATTTTATCCTCCCTATCAATGTACCCATTACACCACTCGAGTGTGATTGTTAGTAAAATATTTGGATAATAAATGGTTGCATATTTTTGTTAATTGTGAGAAATAAGTAGATTGTAGTGTAATGTATTTGAGTTCACATTGGTACTGATACTGACATGGGACCAAAATTGAAAAATGGTTGCACATTTTTATCTGTTAGTACTATCGCGAGGAAAACTATTTTTTCCAGCTTTTATTAAGTAGTTATTAATAGCTACTATTTTTAACCAATCACAAAACCGATTAATTTCTAGATATAAATATTTATTTTTAAAAATGTCAAAGTGGTCAAGTTTTAAAGAAATAATATTTAAAAATAATTATCTATAATTTGATTGGTTAAAAACAATAACCCTTTATCCTCAACCTCAACAATTTCAAGAAATTTGGTGGCATCAACCGCTGCCACATGATTAATTAGTCTGATAACCATCATTGTTTGTGTGAGGCCACTTATGAAGGGTGAAGAGCTTGTCATGAAATTCATGTAGAATTTTGGTGGTGATAAAAAAATTCCGATTTAAGTCATAAATACTCTGAAAATATGGATATTATGAACTTAAGTCCCCTAATGTTGTGTTCTCATGGAGGGGGGCTCCTAAATTATCTCGGGGTGTTACGGAGAAATTTTAGTAGCATTTAAAAAATAATATGACCCCTTGTTTTTTTATTAAAATTTACTAAACACCGTGCATACAGTGTGATAATAAAGGAGCCCACCAAAAATGATGGCAAGAATGCAAAATATATGTCAAGTGGACAAAATAATATATTAATTATAGGAGAAACCCCTCTCTAGCCCCTTCTTAAATTCGATTGGCAAAAAAGTGGAGCTCGACAAGATTATTTCCTTACATGTAATTTACTTCAAAAAAATCAAACAACAAGATTATTTCCTTTCATATAATTTTCTTCAAAAAATTCACAGTGCCTTCCTCTACAAAAAAAGGAGCAAAATCCCCTCATAGAAACACATCCCGATTGTTAATTCCAAAATTGTAGGGTGTTAAGGAAAGGCACCAATTGGTGAACATGCACCAATAGATATGCACCTTTTGTGAGGGTGGGGTCCACTAAGTGGACTAATAATTTCAAATTAATATACTTGAGAGGACCCAATAAATGTGCATATTTGCACAAATTTATATCTTACAAAAAAATTATAAAACTTAAACAACTAGTACACTCTTTAATACAAAACATGTATGAAGTGACACATTGGGAACATTAACATTTAGACTCTTGTGTTTGAGAATTCCTTACAAAAGCCAACTTGTAGCATTAAAATGTCAACATAAATAAAATAAGTACATCAATGTACATAATCAAAAGTTCATTAGTTTATGCATAGGTTCAAACTTGTTCACCTTTACCCGTTTCACATACATTCAAGTATTATTGTGTCCACACGTGTGCACTTCAACCACAACCTTTCAAGGTTCCAAGATGAAATTAAAACACATTTTAATTTTAAAACATACAAATTTCTCCATCTTTTTTTATCATAAGCGCCCTTATTTTTGCCAATTTCACCTCATTAAATATTACACTTGCAAACAGATGTGTATTAGACTCACCATTTTCCCACTAGAAAATCAAAATTAATGTTCAATAATAAATATCCAAGAACCCTCTAAAATTTTAATAATCCCTCAAAATCTAAGAATTTGATTTTGATTAGGATGTACAATTATATATTGGATGAATATGGTTAACAATAATTTTATGAAAATAGTTGATAGAGCACATAATTGGTAGAGCTATATACCAAATTCGGATTTGCGGGAGGCCACATATACATAATGTAAATAACAATTACCTTTTTAATATTCTAAGTATTCAAGGAATGTCTGAATATTTGAAAAATGTTAGAAAATAGACAAAATGTTAAATACGTGAAGAATGTCTGCATATGCAATGAATATGTGAATCACTTACCTAATATCTATTGACTTTGTTTATGTAGTTAATATTTGAATATCCATGTTTAAATTTATAATTTATGGCGGAATATATATTGGAATTACTTAACATACACTTTGAATACATGACTGTAAATTTTTCATTTTCTATTACGAATTCAAACATTAATGTGCCCTAAAATTATTAAATATACATTGTTTGTGTTAGAGTTAGTTGAGTGCATGTTTGTATTACACTTCTATTATTGGATAAATACTTATATTATCGGGAGAGTACATATTTAGGAAGTAAATGACAGTTTAGAAAATAAACAAAATGTTAAATACGTGAAGAATTTCTACATATGCAATGAATATGTGAATCACTTACCTTAACATCTAAGGAATTTCTAAATATAAATAATTATTGCCTTTGTTTGTGTAGTTAATATTTGAATATCCATGGTTAACTTTATAATGATTTGTTGAATATATACTTGAAATTGCTAAACATACATTGATTAAACGGTTCTAACTTTTTCATTTTCTACTACGCATTCAAACTATTAATGTGCATTGGAATTACTAAACATACATTGAGGATACAGTTGTAACTTTTTCAAATTCCTACTATGCATTCAAACTATTAATGTGCACTAAAATTACTGAATATGCATTGAATATGTTAGAGTTAGTTGAGTGCATGTTCTTATTACACTATTATTATTGAATAAATACCTATTTTTCCCGTGGAGACTATAGTGTTGTTATTGAGTAATGGGTTCCGTTCAAACCTATTTTTTTCAAGCATGCACGTTGAACTATTATTTTTCAATATATATTCATTTATCTCGGTACATTTTATTTATGCCTCTGTTGTTCACGAACTCTGCTAATACGATCTAGTAAATGTCCAAAAGACCAAGGTTTTTTCACCAATGTGTCTTACAGTTTCAAAATACAGTGTTGTTATTAAATATACATTGTTATTATTAAATAAAAACTTACTTTTTCTGAATTATTGAATATATGGTTGTAATTTTGTATATTCAAGCAATGCATTAAATGAAAAGATTATAGTCTCATAGTTAATGTATATTCAGTAATTATAGAATTTATTCACATTCAATGTTCATATCACCACAAAATCTCTCAATTCAACATATTTACATTAGCAACCGTCACACCGTTTATTCAATTTATATTTAGTATTTTTAGTATATATGTAATATATGAATGCAATATGAGTTTGTGGTGATGTGAACACTTTGAATACCCAAGCACAAAACCCATTCAAAATTTTCATTTTCATAGTGAATAGAACATTATTTTTTTCAACGGGAAAAATTATATGTACCCACGTGATAGGAGGAAAAATTTACACCTAACCTAAAAAGAACATTTAATTCACTTCCCTTCATCCCCTACCACTCCGCCAACCTCCACGGTCACTCTGCAGTGTGCATCAATAACATATTCAATACATGTATTTATTGCAAGAATTTGCATTTGGAAGTGTGCATTTAAGGATGAGAATATGAACATTTTTACCCTTTCAACCCTGAAAAGCAGAGCCAAAGACCTATCTAAACCAACTTCCAATAGCCATGTGGGTCACGAGGTTTCCATAGTTGTTTGGAACTTTTCTCCTCGAGTTTCATGTAATGAGCGCATTAGAAAGCAATACCAATTTTACAAATGTATATTCATTCTATATTGAGTTAATTTTGTGCATGTTCTTGTTTAATCCAACAATACCAATTTCACAAACATATATTCATTATATATTGAGTTGTTTCTGTGCATCTTCATGTTTAATATTATGTTCATTATGAACTATGTTGATTCTACATAGGATTATTTGGTTTACTTTGTCCTAAATATTTGTGTGCCAACATGGTATTCAAGAGGAGAGTGGGAAGGAGGAAGTCACGAATGGACCCTAAAAAGGGTGTCAAACTTGATTATATATCTAACTTGGAGGAAGAGTTAGTTGAAGCTCATAAAAATAACAATTTTATACTAGTCCAAATCACAAAATAGAGCTAAAACCAACACCACAAATGGAGGTAACTAATAATGTTAGTGGGAAGCACACAACAACATCTAAAAAAATCCTTGAAATGATTAGGCACGATCAAGACATTGCTATAAAAACAAGAGATGTTGAAGAGAATGGGTATTCCATTAGAGTTGTTGCAAAAAAGTGGGGTGTCTCATCGGGTTCATTATCAAACTAGATGAATGGTATCACAAAAATGAAATGCAAAGGCACCCCAACCATTTTAACATCTCAAGAAGAGTCTAAAATTATACAATATTGTAAACATGTGGCTGATATGGGTCATGGTATGTAAATAAACTCATTAAAAGCTCATGTGGCACACATATGTGAGACAAGGACTACTCCATTTACTGATGGTATGCATAGAAGATCTTTGTTTACTTGGTTTGAAAAGAGGAATACATATTTGTCTTCAAGAACTGCAAAATTCCTTGATCATGAAAAGCTAGTTATGTTTAGGCCTAACATAGTTGCTACATTTTATGACAACTTGGATCAAATGCATAAAACTAAGCAATATGGACCAAAATGGATATGAAACTACAATGAAGTTGGTGTGTAAGATGGTAGGAATTATGGGATGAGGGTGATTGTAAAAATAGGTAGTAGAAGTGTACCCCACATACTCCCAAAGAGTAGATAGTGGATCATAATAATTTATTGTGTTAAAGCAGCAGGGAAAAGTATACCATGTTTTTATCTTTTTAAAGTGAAATGATAACTAGCTAACTACATTTCCAATTGTGATCCTGGTGCATATATGGCATCCCAACCACATGCATGGATGACAAAGGAATTATTTCTAAATTGGCTACACCACTTTTCTAGATCAATTCCAGTGGTGTTTCACCATCAAATAAACATCTACTCATTTTTTTATGGCCATGGAAGCCACATGGCATACGGGACAATCCAAGAGGCAAGAACATTAGGCATTGATCTAATCACTTTTCCTCTACACACCAGCCACATGGTTTAACCTTTATATGTCAAAGATGTTTTTTCCATTTAAAACCTACTTCAAGGATGAAAGATCCAAATGGATGGTCAAGCATCACAAAGTATATGTGAGAAGATCTGAATTGGTAGCTCTTAACAACAAGGCTTTTAAGAGAGCATTAACTCCATCAAATATAAAAGTTGGTTTTATGAGGACTAGAATATGGCCTCTGAACAAAGATGCATTGGTCAATGACATGCACCCTAGTGATGCATTCAATGTTGAGCTAACAAAGGAGGAAACAATTGTGGAGAGCATTATGGAGATGGTTGGTTATAACAGAGATGAAATTGAACAATTTATCAGAGATAATGGAGAAGCAATCCAACATAATGTTGATCAAATCTAGAAAACAAAGGATGCAACAAGCCAACAAAAAGATAATATAATAAAGAAATTAGAGGTGGAGGGCTTATTCAACACAAGACATGAACTCTAAAATCATACTACACACAACAAACTCAGTAACTTTGAAATAAAATCAAACACACACACACACACACACACACACACACACACACACACACACACACACACACACACACACACACACACACACACACACTATCACCACATATTTGTGCGGCCCTATCGTTGGTGATTGACGAGAGTTCGTTGATTGACCTCTAGCCTCCGATGCCTTCATCCTCCCAGGTATCACGTTGCTCACTCAACAAATTGGATGTTGAAGCTCAACAATTTCCACATTGGGGTTATTCATATAACTTATCCCCACAATGTAAAATAGATTATTTTGCGAACGTCGGGTAATACCGGAAATGCATCCGTGAAGCAATTTTTTTAGTTATTTTTTACAAATTTTGACTCTAAACATAAACACTACAATATCATTGAAACTCTTACTAATGACTTCGGCAATATTCTCGACACAACTTTGACTCTAACATTGTGAATGAGACTACTTTGAATAAGAACTTGATGACACAATTATTTAGACAACGATGAGATATGAAAGTGGAAACTTTGACACTATAACAATTTATGAATATTACAAATACATGAAGTTTAACTAAACTCTAAACTCTAAACTCAAATAAATAAATGAACCTCGAATTAAAATCCGTAAATTTCTACGATGACTATCAAGAGATAATAAATTTAGTGACATTTTTGGACTTTGGCCGACATACTTTTCTTCAATTAAAAGGAGGACACAAATGACATATTATATACCCCGTATTATAGCCTACACTATTTAGACCTAGGACACATTAATCTATAGACCCGATTAAATCATAAACTATAAACTAACATACTCTCTAATAAAACAAGAGCCGCGAAGCGGCCAGTTCCTGCCATTCATGCTACAAAGATGTAATTGTATTTTAGCAATTGCTTAAGTGATATGTTGATTGTAAAAATTCAAGAAAATTAAATTTAATAGATTTTATGCCTATTTAAAAAATGATTTAAATGTTATTTAAAATTGATAACTATTGAAAGTGAAAAAATTCTTAACCATGATTGGTTGCATGGAGAAAATTATTGTGTTTGGGAGAAATTAATAAATAAAATTTGCCACATTTAAGAAATAAGAACAATGTAAATAAATAAGATTTGACATTTAATAAATAAGAACAATGTAAATAAATGCTATTACTATTTCAATGGGACACATGGAATTAAATGAATTGACAAATTGACAAGGGTTAATAAATGCCAGGCCACTTGGCCATTTACAATTTTTTGGCTTAAAAAAATAGAAAAACCTGTAGCTCAATAAGGGGAAAAATTTGTCAAATCTCCCTTTCTCACCAATCAAAATTCTAATAAATTAATTTATGTGAAATTATATTTATGTAAATATGTCAATTCAAAGTTTATACATTAAAAAATTTGACATAGGCAAAAAATTATCATTTGTGATTGGTCCATTGACAAAAATTATTTCATTGAACTGAAAACTATAGTATTCTTGCCATAGGCAGGAACTAATAACACTTTTACAAACTTTTTAAATGAACTAAAAGTTAATCATACCCAGTTATTTATGGCCTCAATCAGCAATGGTAGTTGTTGGCAAGGTATGTTGAAGGTATAAGGAGATATGTGTCCAATCAAATGGAGATAGTTGCATGCATAGGAAAACACTTGCAACTACTTGTATGGATTTTTAATATAATTGTCTCAACCTATGCAACGTGGCATGAATGGCATCGAATCTGAGGTGAGGAACTTAAGATCTTTTATTCATATCAAATAAGCACTTCAAAAGAGTTCCTTCCTCCAATTCTTTGAGCGATCTGAGAATCTCACAAACCGGACAGGTGAGTGGTGATTTGGAAGCCAAATGCTAAGCCAGAAAGAGTGATTTCGATGAGTTAGACCAAAGTGCCCTATTCACCACGTGACAGGTTAGATGTGTATAAATCTGCCTTTTATATAAAAAAATTGACCAATACCTCAAGCATAACAAATCCACGAGGATTGTTGAGTGTCGAATCTCGACATTGATCCAGAGCCGTGTGGATGGATGGTGAGATGCCAAGTATGAGCTCAACACTAGAGCACGATCCGAATTGAATTCATGCGAAAAAAATGATAAATATTTCCACATCCGATGATGGCAATCGAGGCAATAAAGATGAAACATATCCAAGGCAGGTTTTAATGTGAATCTTGATGATTTCACATTGAACGGTGAATCGTTTCAAGATCTAATGCACGAGATCGAATCTTTAATCTTGAAATCACAAATATTTCAAAACCCCTTAATTTCTCCAACGCTTATGTTGTGGCTACCACGATCAAGTTCATAGTTTCGAATCATGAATCATGCAAAACAACAAGTAATGGAGCTATGAGATGGTTTTGTTTCCCGTAGAAATAGATGAGCTCTAGGCGGGATCCAAGAGTGATTTTGGCATCCTTTGTGAAAAAGTTGCATAATGTATGAAAAATTTGAGTCTCAGATTTTTATTGAATTTTATCTGCTACTTCAATACTTTGGCATTCAATTCATTTCTCATGATTTTTACCAGATCACTAATTATCTCCTTAGTCTACCAAAATAATAGATGGTGCTTCTCTATTCCAATATGTCTGTGAACCTGCAACTAAAACGTCTTGATGAAATTTCCTTACTCTAAAATTCTAACACCTAATCAAAAATCTATAGCATACAGAAAGTGTTCTCTACAAAACTTAGACCACCATCTATCAAGGCAACGTAATATAATGTTGCCTTATGTTGCCCCTATGCAAATTAAATCTCCATATTCAACTAACATAACATTCGATCGATACCAAATCTCGAGTTCGGACAAAGTTAACACAAATTATTTCTATTATTCACACTCTCAATACACAGCTGATTTATAGTCATTTACATAGCTAAACAACCTCCTAGAAAATAGGGAGGTGTTACAACAATTAACCCAGAATATTATTCATGGGTATAACAAAACTATATGCGAACTAATATTGTTATCAATATATGATATAACCGTAAGCATAGTTTGACTATATGGTAACTAATTACCATGGAGCACTAATAGATATTCCTAACACTTTGGAGAGAATTATGGAGATGGTTGGTTATAAGAGGGATGAAATTGAAAATTTTATCACAAACTAATGGAGAAGCAATCCACTATAATGATGATCAAATCCAGAAAACAAAGGATGCAGCAAGCCAACAAAAAGATAATATAATTTAGAAATCAAAGGTGGAGGGCAAGAGAGGAGAACATGTTTAAGTCATATTGGGTAAGTTAGTCAAGTTGGAATTCATGTACAAGTTGAAGAAAACACACCAACTCATGTGATTCAAACACAAGAACCCATCACAGATGATGATGAGATGAGTATGCCAACTCTAGTATCCATCCTGAATGGTTGAAAGAATATGCTACAAACTTGGGGATTCCAATCAACCTTTCTAATGAGGATATTTCTCTTTCCATGCCATCCCCTCCTCCTAGCATGCCAAGTGGAATAGTCCACTACTATGCAGATTATAATGCATGGAAAAATGAAGATGATAGCTTCAGTTGGATGTTATAAATTTGGGGTGTTCACAAACATTTGTACAAGACACAACAAAACAACCATGCAATGCAAATGCAAGAAACTAGGTTGGTGTTTTTTATAGATTTTTATTATGCTTCCAATTGAAAGGATTAACAAGAGATCAAAATGTTAAAATAGAGGGACTTTAAGGATAAGCAGACAGTCATAAATTCTCACATCAATCAACTACTTGAAAATTCTTGATGAACAAGACGCACAAAGGAAAGAACTAGAGGAGTTAAAAGTGAGGAAGAAAGAGTAACTTGAGGAGAGGAAGGAAAATAGAATCATTGCACGATAACAATGGAAGAAAAAAACTATAAGGATAACTTAAAAAGCGAGAGGAGGGAAGAATACAAGATGAAATAAAAACAGGAAAAGGAGAAAAAAGGAACATGAGAAGCTATGCCAAGAGTAGGAGAGGATAGAAATAGAAATTGAAAGGAAAAGATGATTGAGTAGTCTAGAATGTATTATTCCTTCACAACATCTAATTACAATAGATTTCTACAACATTTGCACTTCATCTTTTCCAAATATCGCCAATTACCAAGTAAACAACATGCCTACTTCTACAAATCAAATGTTGTTTCCTTCAACAGCAATTCAATTTCTTAAAACATAAATGCGGTTTGATCATGTAGGTAATATGCAATTTTCTCCAACAAGTATAAAAAAACATGAATTTTCCTACTTCCAATCTCACGCATGTCAATTCTATTATCCCAATGTAATCATGTCATGCAGGAAATCTACAAATGGCATTGCCAAGCACAACCAATATGACAATGACACCCTAAATAGATAATGGAACAACAAAAAATAGCATAAGAAGTGAAACCATTGGTGGAAATGAAGAAGAATTTAGTTTTGGTGCACTTTAGCTGCATGGAATAAGCATTGTTGAATCATGCTAGATTAATATATGATTGGTATCCATGAATATTACCTTATTAGAATATAAGAATTTATAACCTTCATGCAGAAAATATGAAGTTAGTTATGTAGTTTTTGGGGAAAACATGCAAGCGATTTCATTTTTACATCCTAGCATTACACATAGTATTTATAGTTTGTTCTATCATATAAATATAAAATCGAAGTTTTGGTAATGTGTAAGAACACTAATTATCTTCTTATAGGTGTTTTTATTTTTTTATTTTCATTGTGTGCAAGAACATGAATTATCTTCTTATAGGTGTTTCTATTTTTTATTTTCATTATTTTCTAAAATAATGACAGCAAAGGAAAACAAATCACTACCTAAGGTCATAAATGACCTTACCTGTAGAAGGAAGCATTATGATTTCCTATATATTAATGGTGACAAAAGCCGATATGACATTCCTTCATAAGCCTTCTTTTGTCGATTCTCTGCAAAAAAAGGAACCCGGAGCAATGAGCACATTTCCAAGAAACACCAATTTCAACATTTATATTTGAATAAATGCAACATTACACCTGTATATTTAATCTATGTTCAGTAATTCTAGTGTATATTCAAATATGCGCTAAAATAAGAACCATGTTCACCTTATGTTAAATGATACTAAATTAAAAACATGAATTCTTTACATATATTCAATGTGTAGATGAACATTATTTACGCGTTCAAACTTTGTTTTTCTTTGCATATTAATAAAATGAAATTACTTAATACACATTGAATATATGGATGGAATATTGATGTTACCTATGTATGTGCTCAATGCTTGAAGAATGTAAAGAATATTTTTAGCAGTAAAAAATATGTTATCAATTAATGGTTGTTTTGAATCAACAAGATCTATGAAAAGATGTTAGCAGTTAATGGCTACTTTGAATCCGTCATCGGTGCGTAGTTAGAAATGATGGAGGAGGAATGTAAAATGATAGGAGAAAAAATATTGCATAGTAGCTACAAACTATCTTTATACACTAAAACTACGGAATGTACATTGAATAAACATGTGTAAATTTTTCCCTTGTGTACATACATTTGAATGAAAAAAGTACAACCGTATATTCAATGTATATCCCGTATTTATTATGGTTATGGGAGAGGTAACATTGGCGATCACAAAAATAGTGTTGCAATAATTTACATGCACAAACAAAGACATAACTTATTTATATTCAAAATTCCTCGATGTGAAGGTAAGTGATTCCCATATTCATTGCATATGTAGACATTCTTCACGTATTTAGCATTTTGTTTATTTTTTTACATTCTTCGCATATTTAGACATAATTTAAATTATTTGAATATTAAAAATATAACTATCATTTACCTCCTTGATATGTAGTCTTCCTAGTGATATAAGTATTTATTCAATAATAATGGTATTAATGCACAAAATTAGCACCTAAGGATTTTATCATGGCGAGAAAAATACTTTTAGCTTTAACATGGGATTTTCTCCAAGTGTCGAACCTTGCATCTTGAGACAAACCTCCAAATAATTATGGTTACTCTACCTAGAAAATAATGCTAACACTACTCCTATAAGCTAAAAACATAGTTATCTAAACCTAAACTAGTCGTTCACGGGGACCGAGTTAGAGAGAATGCATGAAAATGGAATTCTAAGCTAAAAGGGAGGTGATATCACCAAGAAAAGGGGGATGAACACTCTCCATGAGGGAAAATAGAAGGAAAATGCATAAGGGGATGTTAGACATAAGTGACATAGACCAAAAATGCATTTAACCCTTCATTTTGCACAAGAAACACTTCCAAATGAAACATGTGAAGGACATATACGTGCACAACTTACTCAATAGTAAAGGGAGAGGCAAGAATGCAACAAAACAAAAGATAGGGTAGATATATAGCCACAAAACATTATTTTACTTCAAAAGGAGTATGCACAAACCCATTAAATCTGATGTAGCAAGCACAAGAGCACATTGCAAAATCCAAATGGAGGTCTATAACTCATGGAAACTTGAGACACCATTCTTACATCATGCCTTTTTATTTCAGAGCATCCAACCATTTACAAATGAATGATTTTGCAAATATATAGAGAAAGGGGAAGAGAAAGAGAAGGAAAAGAGAGAGGGTGCACCATTTTTTCATGCCAACCACTAAAAAAATGCAATAAATCACTACAAAAATACATGGGAAGCTTTGACATTATATTCCTCTATACCATTCATTTGTAGTACGAAGGTATGGGCACCATGAAGCAATAAATTTGGTTTGTGACACGTTTACATGCCCGTAAAATGCAATACTACACTTTTTCTCCTACCATCACATGTTTGCATTTTCACCATCAAAACAACATCAATTCATGTGTTTCTTTACGCTAAAATGAATCCCTTGAAGAAATGGTTCCAACGCCACTAATTTTATAAAAATTGTAGCTATTAGTCAAAATTTATGGCCAAAAAAAGCTTTGCCTTGTTCCATGGCTTTCTTTTGCTCTTTGATTTCCATAGAACACTAAGTTAGTATTCTATGGCTTTTAGACCTCCGCGGGTTAATTTTCTTATTACATGGATTTTGATTCCCATATTTAACTTTTGATCTCCCACTATCCCGAGGTGATATTTATTCCTTCATTTCACAGATTTTTAACCCACGACGATGTCCCTTTGTTTTACTGATTTTGAAATATGTGGAACACTATATTTTGGAAACGTGTGAGACACTAAGTTACTATCTTGTAGGTTCCAACCTTAGTAGCTTTCCAAAAATTTACCCATTTTCGTGTTGCTCTTGGTGACACTTCTCCTTTGTATCACAGCTTCACCTAAGCATACTTCATCCTTTGTTTCAAGGAATTTCCAACTCCTTGAAACTCCATTTTTTAAAGTTTGTGTAACACTATAATTCCATGATGCAAAGGTCTAAATTCATTGAAATTCACCTAAGGCATGAGCTCAAATTCCTTCATTCCGTAGGTTAGTAGAACCCATGAAACACTAAGTTCATTCATTCTATGGAAGATTAAGTTTCAATGTTCCACGACTTTTCTGAGAAAATTTATTTCTAAGTCAAAAAATGAAATTGTAAGTTACCAAAATAGCCTATTATTTCAGACAATATTTTAGAGATTCAATGGGGCTATCTTCTTGCTAGATAGAAGAAAAATGGCATTGAATCATTCATTTGGCATGGTGTCAAGTCTGAAAAACTTGAAAATTTGATATAAAAACTTGAAAATCTTACCCTAGGATATGCCTACATGTATGGGTTTGTACTGTGTGCTATAAGCTCTAAATGTGAAGAAAATTTGTGTCAGTGTATGATGGATATTGAAGTATACCTATAAGACTAAAATTCTCTTTTGAAGATAAAGAAGGTTTCTAGAATGCATTATAAAGGGTCAACTATAAGAGTGATGAAGCATGAATTAGAGTTCAATTGTAATCTTACTCAGTAAGTCCTCTAATTCAATGATGCATAATTGAGTTACCAAGTTTTAGGATCATCCATGTTATGAACAAATAAGTACCAAGGGATCAATTTGAATCTAAATAAGTATGTGTTAAGTCAGAAAACTGAGAAGGAGAATCAAGTTCTTGAGAAAAGTATGTAGTTTTAGGACTACATTTGATGTGTTGAGTCTAAAATGATGATAGTACATTGTTAATATGATCAACTCCCATGATCTGTAGTGGTTGTTGATGAGAGATCAAGGTACAATTGAGGCTTCAAAGGTTTCACAATGTGTATTTAAGGACTCTCCTACTAAGATGATGATGACAGTGGTTGAAATTGTCAAGGTTGACTAGGTATAGTTATACTTAAGCTCTAAAATGAAAAGCTACATGTGTGGAGTTAACTTAGACCGAGGTACTTCCTCATCTAAGGTACAGGGAATCAAAATATTTTTCAAAGTATTGATTCCTAAGATGGAGAATAAGGACTTGTACAAGTCTATTAAAACTTTTTGAAGCATCAAACATGCTCATAGTGATAAAATTTTCTCAAGGGTTACTGTACTTCAAATAATATTTAATTTTTAGTGGTAAGGTTATCTTGATTCAAGATATCTTACAAAGTGGCAATCACTAGAAGCTCTATTAGAGGTGAAATTTCCAAATAGAAGTAGAGTTCTTCCCATTTGAATAATTTTGTACTTGATAAAAGTAGCATGAACTATATTACTCAGATGATATGTGAGAATTCTTGAAGAAAGGAACATGTTGTTAAAGGTTGAGATCTGTAAAAAAATTAAGTTGTGTTGGTTAGGAATGAAAGTTGATCTGGAAGACCTGATAGGATCCGAGGGGAGTCTACCATATATTCTAACAATGCTTCAAGGTCTGAGAATGATAACAGAGACAGAGGGAGCTCATTTTGAGCTTGATTATGCATGCATGTGGTAAGGAGAGTATCCCTATTTTTTTTTAAGGAGACAAGAAGTCTTACTTTGCAGAATTATTTGGGTGTATGTAAGTTAAACTACAAGTGAAGCAAGTAACATGCTCTATAAGGTGTATTTTCCTATAACAAAGGCAGAGTCTACTGAAGAAGTGTCTCATGGATCTTTTCAAATACTTGGGCATCTACAATGACACTCATGCAAGGTATGTGCTCAAAAATTTACTTTATCTATTAGATGTTAGTGATACAAAGTTAGGGGAGTTATATGTGATTGATTCATGGTGTATGTAAGATACTAGTGCATGGTAAAATTTGTCCAAATTGCACCGAAGTTGGGCTTTAGGGACATGTACTCATAAAATGTGGATTGATTGCATTTGTGGAAAAATGGTGTTTTTGAGCATGATATAGACCAAGAAGAGGTAAGTCTGATGTTTTTATGTTACTCCATGATCAAAATATGGTTGGTATGAGTTGTGTACACCTATTAAGGGACTTCTACAATGTTTTCAAACTTAAAGAAGGAAAAATAGAGCTTTGAGATTGGAAACCTCATTCTTGAGCATGGGTTTGACTTAAAGGGTGATGGTGAGTGTAAATAGAGGGCAAAACAAGGAGTGCATCAGCTCAAGGGGAGCCTAGTTGAATTTCATATCAAATTTGCTGATTTTTTTAGAGTCGGAGAAGATGGAACACATGCCTAGGGGGCTCTATTCATGTAAGTTGTCTTTCTCTTATCTTGAGTCACTTGTTTCCATATCAATTCCATGAATACCTTTGTCATAGATGTCAAAGGGGGAAGGGTGATAAGAAACATGCAAATGAGGGTCATCTAAGTGTGTGTGCTTTCACGGTTTCCATCAATGTTTCTAGGATGGTTGCCATCAATGACAAAGGGGGATTTTGTTGGAAGTGTGTGTCACTTGTGTTGTCATTGATGTCACAATGGTCTAGGTGATCTAGGTATGTTGGTTAGGTGATTTAGAAGTATGGCTAGGTGATCTAAGGGTCTCCAAAGGTGTATATGTGTGGTTTGAGTCTCTCAAAGGTGGTATGAAGGTCAAAAAGGTCCATGACGTAAGTGAGAGGTGTCAATGAGTCTGTAACATGTCCACATAGTCCAGTCATTAAGTGTATGAGTCAAATTGATGATGCTCTCAAGGTGCATATGAGTCATGTGAGTCTTTCAGGTTGGTTCTTTGTGGATTGTATCATATTTTTGGAGTGGATCAGATATCTTTTTCATGTCCAATATGCACTCATTTATATTAAAAGCAACTCGGGTCACCAAATTGGTCAAGCAAGGAAACAAGCAAATCTGACTTCAGTGCATAAGCCTAATTCTCAGGAAGCCTAGAAAAATGGATTAGTAAAGGATCTAAAGTGAATCTAAACTCTTGGAACATGTTTATTTTAGGTTTAAAAACATATTTCATGGCTTAACGTATCAAAAAACATGCTTTGGAGGCAAATTGCAAATCCTAGCCCAAACCGTCCTTGAGAAACCTAGTTGTTCTTGTAGCCAAATGAGATGGGATAGAAAATTCAGGGTCATTCCTAAAAAACCAGTCATTAGAAATGGTGGTGTAGGTTTCCTTGAGATCCATGCAAAATTTTAGGTCTCAATGGGGTCATTTGAGTAAGATATTTGACTTTTTGCAAGACCAGGTTTTTAGAAAGGTTCATACAAACCATCCGAGCTTCATAGGTGCTATAAAAATATATATATATAAGTGTTTAGATAAATCATAAGATAAATTTTTGGATTAAATTAACTTTTATCAAAAGGAGTTTTGATTAAGAAGTTCTCATCATTTTAGTAAGGCGCTTTTTCTCTCTCCATACGAGTTCGAATCGATGGAAGCAAATGTGATTTGTTGGTTTTCTTTTCACTTGGTAATTTTTTTTTTATATCTTCTAAGTACTATTAATGATGTTTTCAAGGAACTTGTGACAAAATCATTTCTAATTTTGTATGGTACAATGCAAGGTTATTGTAAATGGGCTTGTTGATGTGCTATCGGGATGAAAGTGAAGTTGTTGGTTCCCGAGAAAGATGCCGAGTCTATTCAAGTCTCCAAGTTGGTCATCACCTCTCCAAATCCTTCAGTATAACATGTTTTTCTCAAAATATAATCTTATTTGGTGAAATTATAACTGTCATCTTTGCATTTATATCATGTCCATTCTCAGGTGTGGAGTTTGATGTTCTCCATGGAAAGGGTGAAAGTATGGTCTCCAGAAAGAAGTGTAATGTTTTGGTAGGTTATTAACACTCTCCATGACTTCACTAAGTCATTGAATTCCTCAATCTAAACTCAATGAAACCATTTACCTTCTCCTAACAATTTTTCATGCTCTTATATCATTATACACTGCAATTTTTTGTTATTGGGAGAATTTGAATAATATTTAAGATGTCAAATTGATTGAGTTTGCTGGAAGTTGGTCTCACAAACATCCAAAATTTTGAATTTTTTTATTTCATAAATTTTAGAGTATAAATTGAATTATTTGTGTTCTCGGGCATGCACAAAGGGTCAAACCTTGCCCCTAGGGTTTTCAAAGACTTTTTCGATCGAATATCACAAATCCTCAAACCAAAATTAGAAAGATTTTGTAGAAATCTTTGTGGTCCTTTACGATCTTGTTGCATAATATTTGGAGTGAATCTATCAAGTATGGAAGGAAAATGGTTTACCAGGTTGGGTTTCACAAATCATTCTTGACAAAAAATAGTCATTTCATCTATTTTTACAACAATTCTTGCAAAAAACATTTGTTCCCTATTAAATCAAGTTCTAAAGGCAGTATATTAGTGTTTAAAATCATTTTGAGTGATTGAACAAGTTTCATTGCATGTAAGTACAAGAATTGTGTCTCCTACTGATGGTATATGTCTTCATTCAACTGTGAAGAAGGTGGAATGGAAGACTTCAAGTGAAATTTATTGAGTGACTAGTGTTTGTGGCTATCTTGCAATTGCATTTGATCCCTAAAAAGTGAAGGAAGCTTCAATGTGTGAAAGGCTCGAGTTGACTACACAAATAGATCTTTTTCAAGGTATAACTGTGTATGTTTGTCAATTTTGTCAAGTTGCTTCACATATGGGAAAATTAATGATGAACTTGCTCTTCAATTTGAGTTGAAATGATGCAAATTAGAATTTAAAGAGCTCTAATCATTATTGATTGCATGAAATGCCTTCAAGGTTCGATATGGAATATAGAAAGACAAATTTTGTCTTATCCTTACAAAACAAAGTCTTTTGAACCTCAAGGGAGACATGAAAGGTCAAATTCTACCGTGGAACTTGAAGCTTTGAAAAGGAATTTGAAAGGTGTTTTGGATACTTGAAAAGTGTAACTGATCCTTCAAGTTGTTAAGGATGTAAAAGTCATAAAAAGTCTATAACAATAGGTCTATAACAGTTACAAGAATGTAATCTTTTCAACTAGCTTGAGACAAGGAGATGAAGAGGCTTTCTTGGGTCAAACAAAGTAATCCAAAAGTCAAGAGTCTTATGAAGTTGAAAGGTCAAGTGAGGAGTTTGTCTTGTCTACAAAAAGGGGCTAGTGTGTAGATACAAGATTGATGAAAAACCCCTTTATCTTCTATTGAAGAAAACTTTGTTGCAAAGCAAAACCCCTAGAAGTCTCTTTTAAAGTCAAGAGCTGGTCATAGTGGAATGAAGATGATGAAGTGTTTGTAATAACAAGTTGGTGAAGGAGAGAAGTCTTGTTGTTTTCTATTTGAAAGCTTTTGTCAAAGAATATTGATGTCAGTATAGTATTTTTGAGATCTTGTTTGTATATTGTGGATTGTTGATGTGGATCAAATCGCAGTGTGCTCACATGAATGTCAATAAAGAAAGGCTATGAGTATATCTTGTGTTTTAGTTATGTATTCATGTCATGATGGACTATATCTAATTGTGATCAAGCATTAATGTATGTGATCCATGAGGGTGTATGTTTGATGTTTGAAATAGAAAAGTGAAAGGTTTTATTACAGGATTGATTCACCCCCTCTCTCAGTCCATTGTCATTTCTAATAATTGGTATCAGAGAAAGCCCTTGGAAGTAGCTTTAACAAGCTAGAGGGAGATCTTTGGTGATAAGGATGGGATATCTTTATCACATAAAGTGGGGAGTAGAGTTATGTAAAGAGAAGCTAGAAAAAGTTTTGAATCCCATGAGGAAGTAATCAAGTGTCTAAAAACTAAACACAAGGAAGCCCTAGCTGAGAAAGAAGAACTGAAGAAAGAGTTAAGCATCATGACAAGAAAGGTATTTTATTTTCAAGAGAGCTCAGAAAATCTGAATTTAAAATATTAGGAAAACAAAAGGCATACGGTGATAGAACAGTTTAGGTTTCATAGAAGATTCATATAGTTGATTAATTAAAATTGGTGGCTATATGTGGGGAAACACTAACTCTAGTTAATCTAATTAGGAGGACTAAAACGCTGTAAATAAACTAAAACAATATACAATAAATGTAAATAAATTATTCTAAATAGAAATGAAACCCTAATGTGCAAGAGAAAGGGAAGAAATGACTTAGCTGATAAAAATAGATTGTCGCAGTTATCACAGATCTGGAAGTGGAACTCGGTAGTGCGATTTAACACTCAGGGGCCCTGCGAAGGGCAAATATGGGTTGTCTAAGATGACACAGACACTTGGGAGTGTACTTGAGGTACACCGGGGTGCCCTGGTTTGAAATCTAGGTGCTCAAGCATAAATTCTCAAAACCTAATTTGATATGGTCGTTAAGTGCTTCTAAATACTCCTTGTCTATCATGCTTTGGATCTGTCATGATGTATTGTATAGTGACCTGAAATGCAAGGAGAAATACCCAAACCCTAGAAAAATAAAATATGCATGTGAATGGGTTGGACTGACCTTAACCAAAAAAATAGTGGACTTATCGCTGAGTGTTGCACTACATTTCAGACCCGGATGTAGTTCTGTGTGTGTGTGTGTGTGTGTGTGTGTGTGTGTGTGTGTGTGTGTGTGTGTGTGTGTGTGTGTGTGTGTGTGTGTGTGTGTGTGTGTGTGTTGTGCCCTAGGTTCTCTCGTGTCAGTCACACTTTGTGAAGTAGCGAGCAATAATAGTTATAGCAAATGTAAATAGAATGTGTGCATGGAATAGAATAGAATCCCTCCCCTATGTAGTGTGTGTGATGCAGATCTTCCTAGCCTTGATGTATGGTGCTATGTGGATACAATGGATGCAATGGATGTAGCCCTAATGGAGTGATAGATAGTAGTGACGTTATGACCCTCATTATGGTCTTATAAGATTTATATTTATAGGGCTCTCAAGTTTAATTTTGTAATTAATCCCAAAAAGGCCAACCGAGAAAAAGATAAACATGACCAATGGCTAGAAGTGACCCAAAAAGGAGTGAAAGGGGATTTGCATAGATCGGGGCACCCAGAGTGGGACCGGGGCACCTGGTACATGCTAGAGTGCCCTAATGTAGGGCTAGAATTTCAGGAAGTTACGAAATGGGTGGATAAGTGTTGGAAAATATGCGGGAAGTATGAAATAAAATATAAAAGAAAGATGGCCAAAAGGTGGGATTAATTAGTACTTTAACCACTTGAGAACCTTCTAAATAGTAGTATAAGACCGGGTTAAATTATGTGTAAAGTGCATAATTTTGTGTCTACATTTTCCCCCACTTTATGTTGGTGAGCGAAAGCTCGATAACATAAAGTAGATAGAGATGCGTACCTGATATCCGTGTAGAGTGTAGAAGAAAGTGTGTCGATGGACTAGACTCAAGTATGGAATGACCAAAAAGAAAAGATGGAGGAGCGTGGATTCTAAAGATGAAAAATGTGTAAAAGTGATGAGAGTGAACCTAGGGTGGAACATGTTTGTAGCCCTTATTGTGTGTAATTTACCTACCTAGTTAGTAAGGCAAGTACATGCCACAAAGTGTGTTATCGTTATTGTTATTGCTTTCACTATTTGTTGTTGTTGCCCCCAATTTGACTGCTTATTTCTCGTGACGGTGGACCTGCAAGGAGAAATTACTCAAACAATCAAATATGTATGTATGTAAAAATGTTGTGTAAAATATGAAAATGTAAAGTATGCAAATGTAAAATACGCTAGAAAAGTGTAAATGGAACATGTGCACCTAATCCATGTCGAGAAGAAGAATGTAGAAGGATATCATGTATTGTCATGAGTTTTTCAGGTGATCACATGCTACCCTTCCTCCAACTCTAACCACTTCTGCTGAAATTTTTGAAGAGATCTTTGTACTATGCTAGTTTTTTGGGTGATCCGACACCACTAGACGGAGAAGTGTAGAGAGGCCACCACAGAACCCCCGAGCCTCAAATACTTCATAGCATTGTCGAGGACACTATGTTCTGTTATGGCATGGCCGTGTATGGAGTTCGTAGGACCGGTATGAAATCACTCACCGTGTCCGAACTAGTGTAAATAAATTGTGTTAGTAGAAAACCCACAATGATGTCCCATCTCTTTAAGGGTGCATCCGATGACCCTGGAAGGAGAATGTAACCCCAAAAGAGGATCAACCACACTCTAACCTTGTAACCAACTCATCCCCGTAAGCAGAAATGGAAAGCACTTGGTGGACACCAAAGCACACACAAAATGGGATGGCTAGCCAAAACAAGTGTTAGTCCACAAGCACATGCATGTAATCAGTATAAAAATGTAAACAATGTAGAAAAAATACCAAGCACAATAGTGTAAACACACAAGAAACAATAAGAAGACCGCACAAAGTAGGTTACAAACAAGGGACATCACTCATGATGTCGCAAGACACTTAAGGCCATCATGGTCGTAAATAGTAGACAAGTGTGCACACAAACAAAGGGAAAATCCCGCATACAATAGCAAACAAAGTAGACAAATAGAAATACAAAAGTAGTCATGGAAACATGTAATCCTGCAAAACAAGTGTTGTACATGAAACACCCATTAGTGTGTTAGAGTGATAAACAATATGTCAAAAACGTGTAAGTAGTATAAGATGTTAAGTGCAAAATGAAACAATAGCACATGTATGAGTTGAATGTGGATGTCCCCAACGACCAGGATAAGAAGGGTAGAAGGCGAGCATTCATACTGCGTGTAAATTTCCTATATCTGTGATCACACTAAACAAAGAGGTGAACACCTATATGTGTATGATAATGACATATGAGAAATCAAGCTAACATGTGTAATTAAGTGACCATGCAAAACATTCACCGTGTCCGAACTAGTGTAAATACATCGTGTTAGTAGAAAACCCACAATGATGTCCCCCTCTTTAAGGGTGCATCCAATGACCCCGGAAGGAGAATGTAACCCCAAAACAGATCAACCACACTCGACCTTGAACCAACTCATCCTGCGCAGGGGGAAAGGGAAAGCACTTGGTAGATACTAAGGCACCCACAAAATGGGATGGCTAGCCAAAACAAGTGTTAGTCCACAAGCACATTTATGTAATTAGTGTAAAAATGTAAATAGTGTAGAAAAATACCAAGCACAATAGTGTAAACACACAAGAAACAACAAGAAGACCGCACAAAGTGGGTTACAAACAAGGGACATCACTCATGATGTCGCAAGACACTTAAGGCCATCATGGTCACAAATAGTAGACAAGTGTGCACACAAACAAAGGGAAAATCTCGCATACAATAGCAAACAAAGCAGATAAATAGAAATACAAAAGTAGTCATGGAAACATGTAATCCTGTAAAACAAGTGTTGTACATGAAACACCTGTTAGCGTGTTAGAGTGATAGACAATATGTCAAAAACGTGTAAGTAGTATAAGATGTTAAGTACAAAATGAAACAATAGCACTTTTTGTATGAGTCGAATGTGGATTTCCCCAACGACTAGTATAGGAAGGGTAGAAGGCGAGCATTCATACCACGTGTAAATTTCCTATATCTATGATCACACTAAACAAAGAGGTGAACGCCTATGTGTGTATGATAATGACATATGAGAAATCAAGTTAACATGTGTAATTAAGTGAGCATGAAAGACACTAGTAAACAAAAGTAAATACCCCTAAGACAATGCAAAGATGCAAAGGATGGATGGAATGCAAAAATGGAATGATAGGAACAACGTACCCCCCGAGTGTATGGAAGTGTATGCAGTGATGTTCATTTTTTTGGCCCCCTCAACAATCAAGAATGAATCGTAAACGAGAGTGCATCATTGGGAAATGGTCGAGTAGTGTTGGTTGTGTCTAGCATGCTACGATGAGTGTGTGTATGTGATGGTGATGAAATGTGACATAGGGAGATGATGTGCATGGACACTACAATGATAAGCGTATACCACGACTTTTTTGAATAAATGAGTGATGATTTAGCCCTAAGTGTATATAACTATGGAAGAAGTGCATGGTGAAGAGACCTAAGGAAAGATAAGTGTGGACCTTATAACCTAAGCATATACCATGACATGTTGAATGGATGAGTGATGATTTATCCCTAAGCATATATCACTACATGATGAAAGAAGAAGGTGACAATTTAGCCTATAGCGTATGTCACTATGAGATGGGTGATGATTGTATATGAAATTTATAAGAGTAGGCGATGGATAATGGTAGGTGGTGAGTTAGTACTAAGCGTAGACCACTATGTGATGAACAAGGTGAGGCTCGGTGATTTAGCCTAAAGCATGTACCACTAAATGATGAGTAGGATAGATAATGTTGTAATAGAATGTCGTAGAATAGGATAATAAAATATGTGATGATATTATGTAGAAGGATGACAAGAATGTGATGAAGGGAGTGGTGGTTTAACCTCGGTGTATACTTTTGCTACATGATGATTAAGAATGAGGTCGTGATTTATCCTAAAGCGTATACCACTACGTGACAAATAAGGTGAGGATGGTGATTTAGCCTAAAGTGTATACCACTAAGTGATGAATGACAATAAGGTGGTGATTTATCCTAAAGCGTATACCACTAAGTGATGAATAGGATAAAGGATGATGTAATAGAATTTCATAGAATAGTATAATAGAATAGGTGATAATAGGCTAGAAGATGAAAATGAGAGTTTGATGAAGGGAGTGGTGATTTAACCTAAGGTGTATACCACTACGTGATGATTGAAGGCATGACAAAGTGTAGTGTGGAATGGAGAAAATGTAATAGAAGAGGATAGAATGTAATAGGATGATGTAGAAGTGATGAAAGGAGTGGTGATTTAACCTATGGTGTATACCACTACGTGATGATGGGTGTGGGTGATGATATAACCTAGAGCATTGGTCACTAGTCCGAGGAATGTGGTATGACGACATATCACATGAGGGAAGGTCCATTTGATTGGTAAACCCTTGACGATCGAGTATGGACCAAGGAACTAGAGTGCGTCGTAGGGTAATAAGTGGAGCGTGTAGAAAAATGTAGTGTTGGTGACCAAAGAATGAAGAGGATGTGTTGTTGCGTGGTAGAATGTAGAAAGTGTGCTAATAGGTGTAGATAGAATACACAATGGTGATAGATAAATCTAGACCCATGGATAATGTGACCTAGCGTAATGGTAGAATGTATGAACAAAATATAAAACTAGCCTCATAAATGATGATGACTAGTGTATTGTGTATGAGAGAGATGATGTAGAAATGAGTAGTAGATGAGGTATGTATATGATGAGAGAAGATGTGTGGTGTATGGGGTTCAGTGTAATGGTAATCCCTCAATAGTCCAGTGTGAATCAAGCACAAGAGTGCGTCATCAAGTAATGAGGGAGATAAAATGGAAGATGGATGTAAGATGATATAAGTATGCTAGAAGAGAGAAGGGGGGGTAAGTATGTGATTGGATATTCCCCCCAATGGTAGTGTGTATTTAACTAGGTGAACTTGTAAAGGAGATTATTGGCATCTGGATCAAAGTCAAATGGGTCAGAAGTGGCGACTTGGTAGACTATTGTATGAGGTTGATCATGTAATGAACCAGTGAGAGATAGATGGTACATGCCCATAGCGTAATCTTCATCAATAAATGAAGGATGTGGAAAATCGTGTGTGTACCATTGAGTGAGGTTGGGTGAATGGCCAAGAAAGGAACTATTGCAAATGAAAACGCATCCAAAAGGCATGCGAAAGGAAATATCAGTGTGACTAGGATCTAATGTACGCCAATATAAGTGAGCCAGGAATCCCTTAACGTGAGTGGGGAAGAACAAGGGATATGTGGTAGATAGACTAGAAGATTAGAGACATACAAGACATAGGTGGCGTGACGGTGAAAAAATCGTAATAGAGATGGGAGGCATGAGTAAAATATTGAAGGTCCTCAAAAGTAAAGCCAATGCAAGTGTTGTCACCCTCGAATTTTCCCCTCATTTTCCAGGTCCAAATCAAAAATTTTGAGTTGATACCTTTGAAAAATGTTTAAACGGGGTAAGAAGTCTAGAGAGATGGAGATATGCGTTCTTTGAAGTTGTTAAAATTCTCCATCTGTGTGGTTCGATAAATTTCTCATTCCCTCCGTCTGACGAGTGAAAATTCCATTGTTGCCTTCTTTTGAATGAAATTTCTAATATTTTCTCATTGCCATGGATCGCAAAACCTTGTGTTGTTTACGACCTCTCGATCACTAGAGAAATTTGAAAATCAAAGCGTGGATGGTGGAGTTTTCTCCTTCTTTGCATTCTTTCCACACTCGTGAGTGACGGGCGTATCTTCCCATCAAATTTCAGTCCCAAAGTATCCATGGATACGTGGATGTATCTTATTGATGCGGCAGTCGATTCTTTTTGTGAACTTAACATTTTTTGTTGTTTTTAGCAAAAATGTCGATCTACCCCACTCGTGCACGATCTTTGCTACGTGTTAGTGCCTGCATTGAAAATTCAAAGAGGGAGACGCGGGCCGGCAAAGGACTTTGAGACTTTGAGCCTTTTCGAAATTTGGTAAAAGGTGATAAAGTGACTCGCACCCCCGCTCATGCCTAATGTTGCCACATGTTGGTGCCTGCGTTGAAAATTCAAAGAGGGAGACGCAGGCTAGCAGAGGACTTTGAGACTTTGAGCCTTTTTCAAAATTTGATGAAAAAGTGATAAATTGACCCATGCCCTCGCTCATGCCAGCTACCACGTGTTGGTGCACAACACGCCACGTGTTGATGCTTGCGTTGAAAAGTCAAAGAGGGAGATGCGGGTGGCGGGGGAACTTTGATACTTTGAGCCTTTTTGGAAATTTGGTAAAAAATTGATAAATTGATCTACGTCCCCTTCACCACTCAAGTAGTGCCATGTGTCGCGTTGAGATTCAAAGCGGGCCAGCGACAAAAATGTTTAAAATTGCCAAATCTCTATAAAGTCACAAAATGTGAAAGATGCTCGCCCCAATAGATTTTTCCCATGTGGATGGATCATATTTAAATATTTAAAAGCAAGATGGATGGCTCGTATTTGAAGTTTTAAAACGAATGCAATGGCCTTGGTGTGATGCATCTGGTTTTTCCGCCATTGGCGTTCCTCCATGAACTGTAAATCTACAACGCACCTTCTTCTGCCATTCTTGATCTTATGACACGGAGGAGGTTGCACCAGTTAATGATGATGAGCATGCTGCCCAAAAAGTGACAATCAAGTGCCCTTTCTATAAGCAACAAGTGGAAATGATTAAAAACAAATGATCATTTGTACACTTGGCATCCCACGAACACAAATCATTGAATGTCACTTTCTCCAAACAAATCAGAATAAGCAAAGTGCTCCTCGAATATTCTTTTCTTGGAGAGAAAGATTTGTTGTATAGGGAATGCTATGAAGGCCCGATTTAGAAAATCAAAAGGGAAGGGATTTTGAGATTCTGGAAGTGTAATTTAATTTGAAGGATATCAATACGAAGTTTTCTTTCTCCTTTCTTCCTTTGCATTCCTTCCTTCTTTGTCAAAATCTTGTGAATCATCTATCTTTATAATAAGAAACTATGTGTTATGGTTGATGCGATTCCAAGAAATTTGAGTCTGCGAAATTGTGTCTATTATGAATGTATATGATTCTACTCTGTATTTTCTTTGTTCAATATGCATAAGGGTTTTCTCTGCCATCTATTTTCCCCGAAGGTATAGTCTTCTTCTTCCTCCCATATTCTTCACCTTCTATCCTTCGTATTGATAAGCTTTTGGGCATTGAATGCATTTCGAGATATCCGAAATCCCCATTATGATGAACATTGTATATTTAAACGTATGTTTTGTGGCTTTCTCTCAATAAGGGAGCCTCTCCCATTAAAGAGGAGGGACTTGTTGTCCCCGAACCGTGGTCTCGCATTAAAGTATAATTTCAAAACCCAACAGCTTTTGGTGACTCCACTAGGGATCTCGTATCCCTTTCTAAAAGAACAACTTCAAGATCATCTTTGATCTGCGACTCTACGTTATACATGAAGTAAAAAGGCTCTTGGAATAGAAGATCCTCATTTCCAAATTCTGGAGCAACAAGGCTTCCCTCTCCCTTCATCAAGAAGAAGAAGAACTTGGTCTGCAAGCACTCCTCCTGCCAGAGATAGAAATTCTAGGAATAACATTCCTCATGATCAATTTAGTCCTAACCTCTGTGCTCTGGTGCTTTCTGGTGTTGCATTTCCTCTTCAGACAATCTTTCTAAGGATGGTAGCACCTTTGCCTTGGGGACAACAAGTTGGGCCCCTTGCTCTTCCTCATCCTTTACATGAGTTACCTAGGGGTAACAGGAAAATTTTCCCTAAATTCCAAGGTGATGGGAAAATACACCCAGATGAACACATTACAGCCTTCATTGTTGCATGTGGGATTCTTGGGGTTGAACATGAAGATGTCTCTGTCAGGCTCTTTGTGGAGACATTGCAAGATAACATTGCTGATTGGTTCTATCATCTCCCTATTGGGTCCATCACTGATTAGAATACCATGACAACTCAGTTTGAGCATCGTTTCAAACTTGTTGAAGATGTGCATGCTCTTTTGGATCAAATCTCTCATATCAAGAAGGAGCCATTCGAGCCCATGAGGGAGTTTGTGGCCAAATTCAAAAAGCTGATTCAAAAAATTCCACAAAACACTCACCCTGTGGATCAGATCCAAAAGTGTTTCTTCCTCAATGCTCAGTTACCTGAAGTGAGCTATGCACTAAGGAGAGATAACCTTGCAACTCTGGATGTTGATCAGAGATTGGCCATCAGTGTTGAGGATGATTTGATCATGTCTGGTAAACTGAGAAGAGAACCCTCCAAATCTAAGGCATCCTCTTCTTCCATTCCTGGAGCTAATTCAGATCAGTTAGTGCAGAAGTTGGCTAATGATCTCATTGACATTAAAAAGTAATTGGCTCAACATGCTCCATACTAGGACATTCCAAGGAATAATTTCCAGCCTAGAAACAGACTACCTCCTCCTCATACTAGATTAGCTATTGAAGGCCCACCCCTCAAGGTTCCAGTCAATACAACCTATGAAGTTCAAGAACCTAATGATGAAGAGGTTGATGGATACTATGAAGAACCAAAAGAAGAGGTTGATGAAGAAGAAGAAGATCTTGGTAGATCTCAAGTTCACTTCCTTACCACTAAAGGCATTGATGATTATGATGAAGTAGTGGTAGAGATGAATAGTGATTCATATGTTGTTATGACTTGGGAGTAGATAAACAAGAAAGAGAAAGTAGTGCAGCCTATTAAGAGATCCAAGGAGCATCCTATAACTATTTCAGTAATTGTAAAAAGAGGATCTCTTATTCCCACTGGGTCTACACAAAAGGTGAGTAATGCTAATCCTCCTCCTTCTACTTCTATTTCCAAATCTTTTTGTTCTTCCATACCTAAAACTGATAAAACTAACAAGCCCAAAGTTCCTAGTAACGATTCCCCATCCACCCCCAAGTCTTTTGATATCATTGATCACCTCAAAAATACCAAGATCCAAATCTCAGAGGTAGAGTTTTACCAAACCCATCCAAAAGCCTTTGCTAAGATGGTAAACTTTGTCAATTCCAAATCCAAAGCCTCACCCAATACTTCTAAAGGTCTTTTGCCCACTCCTTCTTCATCACCTCAACCAAGCCTTGTGGCTACAGTCACTTCTCCTAATGAGAAAATCAAACCATTATATGTGACTCTCCTCATAGTTAGCCACAAACTCAACAATTGTGTCATATACTCAGGTGCATCAGACAATGTAATGCCTGCAAAGGTAGCTCATGCTTTGGGCCTGACTCTAACACGTACCTTTGGTTCCTAATATTCCATGGAGAGTAGAGAAGTTCCTTTGGTTGGGAGGATTAAAGATGCACAAGTAGTCTTTGCTGCTTTTCCAGATAAAAGGGTTATAACCACTATTTTGGTTGTTGATATCCCTCCATCATATGGTATGTTGCTAAGTAGGAATTTCTGTAAGGAGGTAGGAGGTGAAATTCAGATGGACTGGCCACATGCTTTGATCCCGATCAATGGAAAGATAAAGAAGTTGCTACCAGAGAAGCAATCTGAGTATGTTGTGCAAAAGACTGATGATCCAAAAGCACAAATACTCTATGAAGATATAGGGCGTGGCAATTACATGATCATGTCAAAAGATGAGGGAATACTTCCAAAAGAAGTGCTCCATGATCCTAGTGGTGTTTGGACTTTGGAATTTGATGGAAGCTGCTCTTCAACCGGTTCTAGAGCTAGTGTGGTGCTGATCTCCCCATAAGGGAAGATTCATCCTTTTTCTTTCAAGCTTCATTTTGAAAATACAAATAATACAACTGAGTATGAGGCTCTCATCTTGGGTTTGAATGTGGCTAAAGAAATGGGACTGAAGAATCTTTGTGCTCGTGGTGATGCTTGAGTTGATTGTGAAGCAGGTAAGGGATCTTTACCAAGTCAAGAATAGAAGATTGAAACACTATAGAAATCTTGTCTGGGATTCCATTGAGTTTCTTGATGCTTTCTCCATTGAAGTTGTGCTAAGAGAAAAGAACACTAGAGCTGATTCCCTAGCTGTCTCTGGATCTTTGTTAATTCCCCACCCGTGATTTCTCTCTGGAGAAATTCACCATTGAATTGATTCATAGGCCTAGTGTACCGGACAATGCTAACAACCTGCAAAGTTTTCAATGATGATCAACATCTACTTTCTTTCTTGGAGCTTAAGGACAATTTTGATCAGTTGTATTTTGAAGGAAGTGAAACTCACCTAGAGAGTATGTGTCTTCTAATGAAGAAGATATCAAGGAAGAGATAGACCAAGATGGCTACATCAAATTGAAAGGTAACAAGATCCCCAAAGGGTCGGTGAGTTTAGAGGAGCTTTGTTTGATAAACATGATAGGTACATTAAGCCCAAAACTTCCAAAGGAGTTGGGCCATCCATTGAATGTGAAGAGATTAATATTGGGAGTCTTGAGGAACCTAAGATGGTGAACATTGGAAAATGTTGCACTTAAGAGGAGGAGGAGGAGAAAGTAGTAAATCATTAAAAGGTATACTAATGTTCTTTCATATTCATACGATGATCTCAAGGCTTTCCAACCAAAGGAAATGCAACACTTCATTCCTCTAAAACCTGGAATCAAAACTTTCAAGCAAAAGAAAAGGCAATATAATCCAAAGATTGCTGATACTATTTTCCAAGAGATCCAAAAGTTGTTGAAGGAAAAGATCATCTTCCCCATACATCATTCAACATGGATTACCAACATTATGCCTGTGAGAAAGAAGAATGTTGAGATTCGCATCTGTGTGGATTTTATGAATTTGAATTAGGCCTCTTTGAAAGATAATTATCCTCGCCCCATGATGGATCAAGTGTTACAAGTTGTCACGGAGGCAGCTCGTAGATGTTATCTATGCTAGATGGATTCTCTGGATACAACCCAAGAGAGGTAAGTAATGTAGATCAACACAAGACTATTTTTACTACTCCTTGGGGTACCTTTGCCTACAAGAGGATTCCATTTGGTCTTCTCAATGCTAGTGCCACTTTTCGAGGGCAATGGACTTGGCTTCCGGTAGACTAAAAGGAAAGTGCATTGTTGTGTATCTTGATGACTTGACTGTGTTTTCCAAAACAAGGGCGAGATCATTTTTAGCATCTTGAAACAAATCCTTCGTAAATGCAGAGAACATGGAATATCTCTAAATCCTAAGAAATTTGTCTTTGTGTTATTCTTGAAGGTAAGTTTTGGGACACATCAGATCTAAGAAAGGAATCAATATTGATCCAGAGAGAGTTCAAGCAATCCAACAGATCCCTCTTCCCACAAGCAAGAAAGGTGTCCACTCCTTCTTTGGTAAGATCAACTTCCTAAGGAGATTCATTCCAAATTTTACGTTGCAATTGACTATGAGAATTTCTCACAAGATGAAAGGAAAGAAAAGCTTTGGTTGGACTTCTCAAGGTAAATAAGCATTTGAAGGTATCAAGAAAGCTATTGCAAATACTCCCATCTTAGCATGCCCTGATTTCAACAAGGATTTTATCATTTATTATTATGCTACCAAAGTACCTTAGTTGTTGTGATAACTCAAAGGAATTCGAGGATCATGAACTTCCAATTGCCTTCATGAGTTATATCTTGAAAGCTCATGAATTGAAGTATACTATGATGGAGAAACATGCTTTTGCGGTGGTCAAAGTTGTCAAGTAGTTTCATTTTTATATTCTTAATTCTCACTTTGTTGTGCTTGTTCCTGATACAACCATAAAATCCATTCTTACACAACAAGATTTTGGAACTAAGAGAGGTAATTGGGTAGCAAAGGTTCAAGAGTATGACCTTGATATCAAGCCAACTAAGCTAGTTCAGTGAAAGGGTTTGTGTGAGCTGATTGCTAAAGGAGATGATAAATAATTGTCTCAAGAAGGAGTTGATGTTCCTGTTGTCCTCTTCCTCAGTTCAACAGATGAATGGTATGCTGACATTGCACATTTTCTTACCTATGGAGAATTTCCATCCCATTTGAGTGCCAAAGAAAAGAGAGCCATCAAGCTAAGGTCTACACAATATGTATTATGGGAGAATGCTTTGTTCAAATGAGGCATAGATGGAAGATTCTTGAAGTGTGTAGACAAAGAGCAACAAGAAGAAGTTGTTCTCGATTTTCATGATCAAGCTTGTGGAGGTCATTTCTCTTCTGTTGTCACTACCCATAAAATCCTTCGTGCTAGATATTATTAGCCTACATTGTTCGTAGATGCATCAAAATGGGTAGGCAAATGTGAAGCATGTCAAACTTTTTTAGAAGACCTAAGTTGGTGCTTTACCACCCATACCAAAGTGATTGATGAACCTTTTCAACAATGGGGATTGGATTTCATTGGAACTCTTAACCCACCTTCCGATACTCGGGCACACTCATGTGTTAACTGCCACAGATTATTTCACCAAGTGGGTGGAAGCCATTCAAGTCAAAAGCACTACTTCTAAAGTGGTGTGTAATTTCATTAAGGAGAACATCTTGATAAGATTTGGTGTACCAAAAATATTATAATTGATAATGCTCCCAATTTTTATTCTTATGAGATGGTGGATTTCTGTTATGGCTATGGGATTTCCCTTGCTCATTCTTCAGATTACTATCCCCAGGGAAATGGACAAGCAGAATCAACAAATAAGAACTTGGTGACTATTATTCGAAAGCTTTTCAATGATTCTCAAAGGAATTGGCACAAGAAACTTTATGATTCCCTCTGGGCAGATAGGATTACACCCAAAAGAGCAATTGGAATGTCCCCATTTCACGTGGTGTATAGTGTGGAAGCCCAGCTACCAGTAATAGTGGAATTTCCAACCTTGTACTTGATGAAGGCTATTGAAGATTCAAGCTTCACCAATTCTTTGGACAAGAAGATTATGTATCTCCAAAAGTTGGATGAGGACAAAATGTAAGTTTTGATAGGATCTCGGCTCATCAACTCAAGATGAAAGCTTTGTTTGACAAGAAGGCTAGACCCAGAGATTTTCAAGTGGGAGACATTGTTCTGCTATGGGACAAAAGACATGAACCTCCGGGGAAGCCATGGTAAATTTGATTCTCTTTGGCTTGGTCCTTTCAAAATCGGGCACTTTCTCGGAGAAAATTATTTCTACTTGGTTTACATGGATGGATCCTCTCTCCCACTTCCTTATAGTGGGTAGTATTTGAAGTTGTTCAAGACCTAGGGGATTAGACAAATTCTTCCGATATATTATATAGTGTTTTATTTTTAGTTTTCCCTTTTGGTTTGTTTCCTCCCATATGTGTCCTCTTCTCAGTATTGGTTTTTCCCTCGACTTTGTTGCCCAATGGATAAGGCACTGGTCTTCTTTCCCGAGTTCTTCTCGCAGCTTCTTGATCTTTCCTTATTTCTTAGTGTCAAGCCAAGTCATCCCCGAAAGAGCCAAATTGTTGTCGCCTCTCGAATTTTCCCCTAATTTTCTAGGTCCAGATTGAAAATTTTGAGTTGATACCTTTGAAAAATGTTTAGATGGGGTAAGAAGTCCTGGAGAGATGGAGATATGTGTGCTTTGAAGTTGTTAAAATTCTCTCACCTGTGTGGTTTGATAAATTTCCCATTCCCTGTGCGGGACGAGCGAAAATTCCATTGTTGCCTTCTATTGAATGAAATTTCCAATCTTTTATGTGGCCATGGATCGTAAACGTTGTGTTGTTTATGACCTCTCCGATCGCTAGAGAAATTTGAAAATCGGTGTGAATGGTGGAGTTTTTATCCTTCTCTACATTCTTTCCACAGATCATGAGTGATAGGCATATCTTCCCCGTCAAATTTTGGTCCCAGTATCCATAGATACGTGGACATATCTTATTGGATGTGGCAGGTTGGGTCTTTTTGTGAACTTATGTTTTTTTGTTGATTCTAGTAAAATGTCGGATCCGCCCGCTCATGCCTGATGTTGCCATGTGTTGGTGCCTGTGTTGAAAAGTCAAAGAGGGAGACACGGGCCGATGGTGGACTTTGAGACTTTGAGCCTTTCTCGAAATTTGGTAAAAGGTGATAAAGTGACCCGCACCCTCACTCATGCCCGATACTACCACGTGTTGGTGCCTGCATTGAAAATTCAAAGATGGAGACACGGGCCGGCGGAGTAATTTGAGACTTTAAGCCTTTTTCAAGAATTTGATGAAAAAGTGATAAAGTGACCCGCACCCCTACTCATGCCCTGGTGCTTTGCCACGTGTTGGTGCACGGTGCCACATGTTAATGTATGCATTGAAAATTCAAAGAGGGAGACATGGGATGTCGGAGAACTTTGAGACTTTGAGCCTTTTCGGAAATTTGGTAAAAAAGTGATAAATTGATCCACGCCCCTTCACCACCGAGGTAGTGCCACGTGTCAAGTCGAGATTCGAAGTGGGCCGCAGACCAAAATGTTTAAAATTGCCAAATCTCTATAAAGTCACAAAATGTAAAAGATGCCTGCCCTAATAGATTTTTCCCATGTGGATGGCTCATATTTAAAGATTTAAAAGCAAGATGGACAGCTCGTATTTGAGGTTTTAAAATGATTACAACGGTCGTGGCGTGACACATCCGGTTTTTCCACCATTAGTGTTCCTCCACAAACCAAATCTACAACGCACCTTCTTCTACCATTCTTGATCTTCTAACACGAGAGGAGGTTGCACGATTAATGATGATGAGCATGTTGCCCAAAAAGTGACTATCAAGCTCCCTTTCTAGAAGCAAATGCGAAATGATTAAAAACGAATAATCATTTGTACACCTGTAGCCCACGAACACAAATATGTTGAATGTCACTTTCTCCAAACAAATTTTTAACAAGTGAAGTGCTCCTTGAATATTCTTTTCTTGGAGAGAAATCTTTGTTGTCTAAGGAATGCTATAAAGGCCTGATTTGGAAAAGTAAAAGGGAATGGATTTTTGAGATTCTAGAAGTGTAATTCGATTTAAAGATATCAATACGAAATTTTTCTATCTCCTTTCTTCCTCTGCATTCCTTCCTTCTCTGTCAAAATCTTGTGAATCATCTATCTTTATAATAAGAAACTTTGTGTTTTGGTTGATGTGATTCCGAGAACTTTGAGTCCTGTGAAATTGTGTATATTATGAATGTATATGATTCTATACTTGTATTTTCTTTGTTCAATACGCATAAGGGTTTTCTCTGCCATTTATTTTCCCTAAAGGCATTGTCTTCTTCTTCCCCTCTTGTCTCCTTCAGTCTTTTATCCTTCATATTGATAAGCTTTTGGGCATTGAATGCATTTCGAGATATCAAATCCCCATTATGATGAACATTGTATATTTGTACGTACGTTTTGTGGCTTGCTCTCAATAAGGGAGCCTCTCCCATTAAAGAGGAGGGACTTGTTGTCCCCCGAACTATGGTTTGCATTAAATTATCATTTCAAAACCCAAAAGCAAGCTATACCAAAGAGGAAAATAGATGGCTTCATCGCATACGGGATTAAACATACATGTTCCCAATTAGAGTCATGAATGAAAAGCATACATGTAAATGGGGTGGGAGGTAACGACGAGGATGAAGAAGGAAGGATATCGTGTAAGGGTGGAACATGCGGTTGATGTGGAACAATAGCAGTAGTAGGAGATAGTGTGGGAGGGATAGCATCTAGTAAATAGATAGCACCATCAAGTGGCGGTAAGTGAGGTTGATCATCCACAGGTTGTGGCTCATCGGTAGTATCAATGCGAGGCATAGGGATGCTAGTATTAGGATCATAGGTACAATACTAGAATGGATCACGATCACGGAATATGGTATATTCAATACGCTCATGTAAGAATTTACACAACTATAGACAATGGACACTACAACTTGCATGGCATGAAGCCATGGTCGCCTAATAGACAATTATATGCAATGGGAAAATCAATAACAAAGAAGACAGTAGGGAGAGTCTTGGGTCCAATGGTGAAAGGCAAGGTAACATGGCCTAAACATGGAAAAACAGAACTATCATAAGCACGGAGTGAAATGGAAGAAGGGCTAATGTCACGAGAAGACAAACCTAAATCTTGGAGAAAGGTCATGGAACATAGATTGAGCTCGAGCCATTGTCGATAAGAGTACGCTTGACAACAACATTATAAATGTGAGACATAATATAAAGTGGTGGGTCATTATCAAAGTGGATAAAGTCATTTGAAGGAGGCCCCATAATCCAATATGTTGTGAAAAGACCTCAGCAAATGTGTCATACATGGAATCTGGATGCATGTCAACAAAAACATTGGTAGTAGAAAAGAGGTTTTGAACTCGATCAAGAAAATTGGGGTGGGCAAGTAGAAAGTTGGTAACGAAATATCCATGTGGGTAGGATGAAGATCCCTAGAAGGTGGTAGAAGGAGATGTCGGGTTCACCAAAATGATTAACTAAAATTGGGCTATATGCGGGGAAATAACAAATCTAGTTAATCGATTAGGAGGACTAAAATGTCAGAAATATACTAAAGCGATGCAATAAATGTAAATAAATTATTCTAAACAAAAATGAAACCCTAATGTGAAAGAGAAAGGGAATAAATGACTTAGTTGATAACAATGAGATCATATAGGTTATCACAGATCTAGAAGTGGAACTCAAAGCGGCAAATGAACACTCGGGGGCCTGCGAAGAGCATATTTGGGATATCTCGAGATGACACAACCACCTAGAGTGTACGGGGGGTGCCCTACGGCTCCCTAGTCTATAATCTAGATGCTCGTAACAACATAAATGCTCAAAACTTTGATTTAATATGGTCATTAAGTGCTTCTAAACACTCCCTATTTGTCGCATTGGATCCATCGGATGTACAGTGAGAGTGACCCGAAATGCAAGGAGAAATACCCAAACCCTAGAAAAATAAAAGATGCATATGAATGGGTCAGATTAACCTTAGCCGCCAAACCAGTGAACTTATCATTGAGCGTTGCACTACATTTCGAACCCGGATGTAGTTTGTGTGTGTGTGTGTGTGTGTGTTGTGCCCTAGGTTCTCTTGTTTCAGTCACACTTTGTGAAGTAGCAAGTAATAATAGCTATAGCAAATGTAAATAGAATGTGTGCATGGAATAGAATAGAATCCCTCCCCCTATGCAGTGTGTGTGATGTATATCTTCCTAGCCTTGATGTATAGTGTTATGTGGATGCAATGGATGCAGCTCTAATGGAGTGATAGATAGTAGTGACGTTAGGACCCTCATTATGGTCTTATAAGCTTTATATTTATAGGGCTCTCAAGTCTAATTTTGTAATTAATCCCGACAAGGCCGAATGAGAAAAAGATAAACATGACCAATGGATAGAAGTGACCCAAAAAGGAGCGAAATAAGATTTTTATAAATCGGGGCACCCAAAGTGGGACCAGGCACCCCATTATAGGTTGGGCGCCCGATTTAGGCTAGAATGTCGGGAAGTTGCGAAACGGGTGGATAAGTGTTGAAAAATATGTAGGAAGTATGAAACAAAATATAAAAGAAAGATGGCCAAAATGTGGGATTAATTAGTACTTTAACCACTTAAGAACCTTCTAAATAGTAGTATAAGATCGAGTTAAATTATGTGTAAAGTGCATAATTTTGTGTCTACAACAAAGATAGAGAAAAATGAAGATGAATCAAGTCAAGGATCAAATGGAAAAATGTAGTCAAGAAAGGGAGATAGTTCAAAGCTTTCATCTCATGGAATATCATCCATCAGACATCCAAATGCATATAGGCATGTTGCTTTTCATGGTAATTTCTACAAGCGTGGTGCTTGTGGAAATAGGTCTAGTATGTGTAGTCCGAGGTCTAAAGGAAAAAATCTTGCAAATAAAAGACTCAAAAACATCATTTTGAAGGAAATAATGAAGATGATTGTCAAAGAATGAAATATCAAAAAGTAGGTCAAAGGTATGGAGCTGAATGTTATCATTTTCATGAGAAAGGACATCTAGCAAAGTATTGTAAAAATGAGCCATCAAACACAAGGAGGTATGTAAGCAAGTTCAATGGTTATTGTTATGCTTGTAATGAATATGGTCATAGGGCTTTTGAGTGCAAAGGAAGGCAAGTGGAATGCTTTAGGTGCCACAAGGTAGGGCACATTGCAAGGTTCTATGATGCAGGTTAGCTGAAGAAAGAAATTTAAAGACCCAAGCAACAAGCTCAGAAATACAAGAAGAAGGGAGAAGCTAGTCAAAGTTCTCAAAAGGATCCTAAGAAGGTGATTGATCAAAAGGAGGGATCTACTATGACAAAAGTAGAATCAGAAAAAGAAGAATCAGTCAAGGTGCAAGAAGAGGGCTTGAGACCTTCTTAGGTCTCTCATCAAGCTCCTTCATAGTATATAGGTACAAATGAAGCTTTAGAGTGAGGAGGAGTTATCATTGTCTATGTGTGTCTTCTCCATGGTGTTGAGGTATGTATTCACAAGTCTTTAGCATGTTTATGGTGTTCTTATTAGTTGGTCATGTTGTGTATGTCAAGTTTCATATCTTGTTTCTCTTCAAAGCATACAAGTAAGTGATGAATTGTTTTCCGAGTTTTCTTTATCAAGATGAAATAGTATGTCTGAGATATTTTAGTATGTGTGTGGATCATGAAGAAGTTTCATAAGAGATCCATAATGTCATATAATCTTAGTGGAATGGTTTCTTTTGGTCAAAGTATGTATCTAGCACCTCTCTCACATCTAATGGTCTATTGTGTCTCAAGGTATGAGACTCTGAGTCAAAATGAAGCATCATGTGTTATATTTGTGTAAGTCAAACATGTATATGGGTGTATAATGTGAGTGATGCTATGAAGGTGTCTCAGAAGCTTGTTGAAGAGAGTCAAAATTCTTAGAAGACTCATTCATACTTTGAAAAATCAGTCATGACTCCATAAGGTTATCTAAGTCCAAAATTTCTTGGCTAGTTGGTTAAGAGGTGTGCTTTTCGTAATGACAAATATGTTTTTCTCTGAATAGATGATGTGTAGTTAGTATAACTAATAAAAGGATAACTTGACCAAGTAACCATCACAGGATGGTCAATGAAGTGCTCATGATGTTTAACTAGTGCAAATCAAGGAGAATTTGGGCATGAAATTGTTGATAGTGTTTGTAAATCATGTCAAAAGGATACTCAAGTCTTCAAGTGAATGTTTCTACAGAGGTTTGGCAGTCAAGCATGTGCTTTAGAGACAAAAATGCACATGTTTTGGAATGTATCTGTTAAAACTGGATATTATCAGTCCATAGTAAGCGGTATGAAAGAAAATATGTATTTGAAGGAGCAAATGGAGGTATCCAAGGCCAATTTTTGGTATGCATGATCTAGACAAGGCTCTCTAAAGGACTCAAGTGATTTGAGGTGTTTTTATGCCTACAGTCATAGGAATGCATGAAAGAGTTTAAAATAATTGTCATGGTGCTTAAAATACCTAATTAAGAAGAAGCAATATACAAGTTGTGGATACTCCATTTGGTATGAGATTTAACGGATGTTGATGGAAGGCTAGTCAGATGGGTGTCTCTATGAGAAGTGGGTTAAGGTCTTCCTATGAACCTTTGATAGTGAAAAGATTAATAAGGTGCATCTAGACCTTCTGTGACTTATAGTACCTCTGATTATGTTGAATAAAGTTGCAAGTTGCAATGAATTCAGTTTGAATGTAAGATCTTTCGAGTACTAATGCTAAGATTGAGGATGACTGCTTTCAAAGGAAGGTTTTGTATAGTATGATCCTCACACTTGATTTCTAACAGGATCAAGGCTCATGTCAATGTCCTGAAAGTGTTTTTTCATGGTCTGCATTAGGTCATGTTTTGGTCCATTCTCTGCCAAGTAAGTGCTAATTGTAAAAGTATCGAAGTTTATTGGATAGATTAAGATGTTATGATGAGATCTTTAAGGCATACATATATCTATGTTTGAAAGTATATGATGCTACAAGTCAAAGGTAGTCTCTCAAAGTTGAAGGTATCTAATTTGATCATGAACCAAATATTCAAGAGGTAAGAAGGCCTAGTAACAAAGCATGAAGGAGGTTATCAATTCTTGAAGAAGGCCTATAGATATGCCTAAAAGTATGGGTTTGTATTATGTGCTACAAGCTCAAGCTCTAAATGTGAAGAAAATATGTGTCAATGTATGATGGATAGTGAATTATACCTACAAGACTAAAATGCTCTTTTGAAGCTAAAGGAGGTCTCTAGAATGCATTATAAAGCATCAACTATAAGAGTGATGAAGCATGGATTAGAGTTCAGTTGTAATCTTACTTAGTAAGTCCTCTAATTCATTGATGCACATTTGACAAGTATCGTGGATCATCCATGTTATGAACAAATGAGTACCAAGGGAACACTTTGAATCTAAATAAGTAAGCATCAAGTTAGAAAACTCAGAAGGATAATCAAGTTCTTGAGCAAAGTATGTAGTTTCAAGACTGCATTTGATGTGTTGAGCCTAAAATTATGATAGGAACTTGTTAGTGTGATCAAATCCAAGGATTTGCATTGGTTGTTGATGAGAGATCAAGGTATGATTGAAGCTTCAAAGTTTTCAGTGTCTCTTCAATCATATCGATGTTGGGAAGAGGAAATTTATCCTTAGGACAAGATTTATTAATATCTTGGAAATTGGTACACACTCACGATACCGACATGTTTTTTCTGAATTGGGACCACATTAGAAATCCACTCTGAGTAGTTGATAGGCCTGATGAAGCCTACTTCTAATAACCTTTCTAGCTTTTCCTTAACCAACAAGGTGATGTGAGGATTCATCTTTGTAGATTTTGTTTAATGGTCTTGGCATCCAAATGTATTACCATATTATGCACCACTAATGCAAGATCAAGTCCTGATATGTCTACATAAGACCAAGCGAAGATATCTGTAAACTCTCTCAAATTTCCTATAAAAAAATTGTTCTTGAGTTGAGAGTGAAGCTCCCAACTTAACTATTCTAGGTAACTCCTCCGTGTTGATGTTAACATATATTGTCTCCTCCACCAGTAATTTGGATTTGTCTTCCATGCACATAGGATTGGGAGGGATATTGAGATCCTCCTCTACCAAAAGTGGTTTAGGGATATCCTCATCTTTAGGTGGGTACACTATCTTGTCCATAGGTTTCTCTATTTGTTTTTCCACAAGCGCCTCAAAGAGGTTTTCGCTATAGGACTTGGACTTTTTCTTTCCACAAGGCTTTTCTATAGAACTTTTTCCCTTGCTCACTTTTTTACTTAAGTGACCACACAACTCTACCTCCTCTCCGAAGTATGTACATACGTTGAGCTAAATGGAGAATCCTTTCTTGTGATCATTTCTGGGAACATTGTCATGAATACCAAGGAACTCACCAATAGCCTCGTCATTCTAAAAGACGTCGATAGGTACGTGATGTTGTTGGTCCCAATTCATGAGTGATGGGTAGATGAGTTTTAGTGTCTGAGTTATAGGGGATACAATGGGTTTTTTGGTTAGGATAGCCATGCTAGTGAAATATTTCATGGAGGCGAGGACTTTGTAAAGACTACACCAAGAATTTGTTTCACTTTCATTTTCAGATGGACTATCTTCACGTTCAGAAAAGGCATCCTCATCATCTGAGGGGTGATACTCATACAAATGGATGCAATACCAAAATTACCCATTATATGAAGAGGTATTAGAAGAGTTACTCCAATATACCTTGTTCTTGATGGTCGCAACCATGTCCTTTATATCCCACAAGTAAGCATTATTTGGTTAGAATAACATACTTGGGTGATCGGTAATTGTTATCACTTTGAATCACAACACCTTGTCGTTTTCACAAGTGTGTATGCTTGAGCTCACGATGTGATTGGATAACATGGGTACTATCTCCAAGTTGTGGGACTTGTTACTTGAGATAGACCTCCAGAGAAATTTGGTTCTCACTCCTAAACTACCTACCACAATCTACTCTAATGCAGGAAAAACTAACTGTCATATTCTAACTTTCCAAAGAATTGGGGGAGAGAGATTGCATAAAAACAAATCCTACACTAAAGCGGTGATACACCGAAAAGAAGAGTGTGAGGATAGCTTCCCAATGTATGAAAAATAGAAGCAAAGTGCATACTAGAAGGGGTGATAACAGTTCTCCACAATCTTGTTAGTGCACTCACAACAACCTTTCATACATACACAATGGTAATGAATTCTTGCAGAGCGTGAATAGACACAATAGATATGCAATGAGATTGGAAGGGCAAGAAGAATACAAATAAACATAGTAAGGGAAGAGATGTCCATAAACATGTATCTATTGCTTTCATTTGTATGCACAATCCAATCTATTACAGAGTAAGGGCCTGGATCACCATGCAAGGATTCCACTACAAGGGCCTATAGCACATTGGCTTCACAAAACAATTTTTTGACAGATTTTTTTGACTCCAAAATATCCCCTTTTATAATGATCCCAACACTCCAATTTATAGATTTCTGGGAGGAGAGAGAGAGGGAAAAGTGGAAATCCTGAAATCGACTTTCAACCACATGCAAGAGGTCATAAATGGATGGAAATGTTGGTATGTTGCTTTCAAAAGTTCCCCCATACTATCACATGATTTGCAACAGTGAAATATGTCAGCCCATGCTTCATTGAATGCATCCCAACCACCATTAAAATCACTATTATGAACATGACCACGTTTCTAAAAATCACCATCTATTTCTCATCTAATTCTAGATTTCTTGATCTTTGTGCATCGGGATCGGAAACATGATTCCAATAGTACCAATTTTTGTGTTTTCCTTGAGAAATGAGGAAGTTATGGCATTCTCGAGTGTAAAAAGTTGTTTTGGGTCTACAGCATTTCGTCATTTAACGGACTCGAGTGTTTAATTAACTAGAGCTGAATATGTTTCTATATTTTTCATAAATATACACTCATCAAAATTAATAAATCTACTTTCTATGGTGTAGAGGACGTCATGCTCATTCCAGAAAGTCAAATTTCAAGAAAATCGGAGCTCGGGATCAAAAGTTATGGCCATTTGAAGTTCGGTCCGATTTGCACTGCTATTTCCTTTGTATTGCGGTTCATGCGGCTTTTCGGTGAACTCACGTCCCGGCGTCCCTTGGGCTGGTTGGGCCTCATTTCTCTACTTTTTCCAATTTTCTCTAGGTGCGGTGATTGTCGGTTTGTGCGTCCCGATGTCCCTCACGTACTGTGTTGTCCAGCCTCCATCTTCGACATCACCCGATTTAGGCCTCTCTGTCCCAACCGTTCCACCGTTGACCGGGCGTTGGGGACGTTGACCTCCGCATTCACCAATTTCCTTTGTTTGTGGCATTTTCACCTTTGTGTATCCCACGCGTACCCATGTCCCGTGTGTCCCTCGGACCGCGGACAAAAATATCCGCATTTGCCGCATTTCACTATTTTCGCCATTTCAGAAAATCAGATTTTCGGGTTGGGTTGAACTTGTGCGGTCCGAGATGTTCCAACCCAATTTTTCCACATTTCCTTTATATTTCGGCATTTTCAACATTTCGGGTCCCAGTTGTCCCGAATGTACTTGGACCGTCTAGGCCAAAAATAGCCGACTTAGCTACTTTGAACTAATTTTGGCTCGAGATCTTGGTACAATGAACCTTGAATACGATCCGCCTTGGTTCCCTCCACACCCTCGGACTCCAATTTGCATTAAAATAGTCCTGCGACTTCATTTTTTGGATTTTTTGATTTTTTCTAACTTTTTGAAGTTTTTGGATAGGGAAGTTAGAGAAAAGCCAGAGGGACCCTCAAAGCATTATTTTTTGGATTTTGGGCCAATTCCACTCACTCAAGCCCTAAAGAATTTATGCAAGTTATCCAAATTACCTTGTGGGGTGAATTTGGGGATAACAATAATATAGAGCCATTTCATCATCTTGAGGATGAAAAACAATATCGTTGAGTATCCTTTCATCTTCTAGTAAGCCACCTGGAGTGAAATTTTCAAAGGGGCAATTCTCCCTTGATCTTTGGAACTTGTAACACGGCCTACCATGTGCTTTGGCAGATAAGGGAATGTTTTGAACCATAAGGTCTGCATTGCATATCATACTCTCCACAACCGCTTGGTATAACCTTCATCTCCCATGCAGTGAAAGGAGTTTCGAGGTGGAATCACCATTTTCATTAGTAGACAAGGTATCTAGATCCACTCATGAAGTAAGGGATTTCGAATGAATAGGAACAATGATCTTCATAGAGGGACACTCATAAATGGTAGGAAAATAGCATGGCAATGCTCTACAATGAGTGAATGGTTGGGGATCTCCTTGTATAGTAAGTGTATGTCCTTCATGTTATAACTTTAGACATTGATGATACGTTGATGGCACGGCTTGCATGGCATGGATCCATGGGCGGACTGAGCAATATGTTATAAGGGAGCTCCAAGTCTAAGACATGGAGCTTTGTGTCATGGTTTATAGGACCCACTTCTAGTGAGAAAGTGATCATACCAATGATGATTTTTCTCTTCATTTTCATACGCCTTTATGGTGATGACCTTTGTCTCCAAGTCAGCTTTTGTGCACCCTAGTTGTCGAACTAGTTTAAGAATAAAAATATTTAGACTTGATCCACCATCCACAAGCACTCTCTTGACCTTCTTACACTTGATTATTACTTCAATGTGTAATGGTAGGTTATGGGAGGGATTTTCTACTAAGACTTCTATCGATGAATGTTATGTGTTCTAAAGGAGTGATTTGCGCTACCATGGCCTATAAGTGCATTGGGTCAATATCAACAGATACTCCTGATCCCTATAAGGTTTTGCAAAGGATGTCCTTATGGATGTTAGAAATCTTTAGAAGGTCTAAGATTGAAATCTTAGATGTGGTTTTCTCTAATTGATCTAATACGTCATAATGACTCTCTTAAGGAGTAGGGGAGGAGGTTATGAGATAAAAAGGTGAGCCCGTCACATTTCCATAGTGCACTCTCTTGTTCTTATTCTTATTGTGTTGATATGCTCAACAGCGAATCAACACAACCTATTAAGGCATCAAAATGGTCTCTTTGATACATAGTTGGTACTCTTATTTTGAGACGATTGTCCCTGATCCTAATTTTTCTTCCCTTCGTGCTTAGGGAAAGGTTCTTTGAAAATCCCCATATTTGTGTTTAGATATTTGGTAGGGGTGGCAGAATCTATTTCTATGTCATCATTGATAATCAAGTCCTAAATGTACTGTTTTAGTTTCAAGCACTTGTCGGTTTTGTGACCTTTAACGTGGTGGAATCCGTAAAAAAAAATCCCTAAACCATGAGGGTTTAGGTGCATCATCCCCGTAGGGTTGTGATTTAGGATATCAAACCATGTTGACGGCCTCTAGCTATTTTAGTATTGGTGATATTAAATCAGATATAGGAGTAAAAGCATGACGTTTATACTCCGTAGGTGGAGCTCCTTTGTAAGCTTCAAAGGAACATGATTTTTAACGGTTTGCACTCATTTAGAGTCTATTATTTCATTCCCACAACATTTTTATTCCTATTAGGGACAAAAAAATTCTTGTCATTGGTTTTGGAATCGTTATGATCGCATGAAAAGGGTTTTAGTGTCCCTCTGGCTAACAAATATTTTTTTATTTGACTCCCTTTTTTTATTACATCTTTAAATGTGTTGCCACAATGCATTTGCAAGTGGAACATGATGTTAGGGTGGAGGTTGGGAAGAAATATACTTATCAATTGTTTTTCATGTATGGAGCAAGGGAAGTGGCTAGCTAACCCTCTCCAATGTTGTAGGAAAGTAGTGAAGTTCTTGTTATTTCATTATTTTGCATTACAGAGATCTAGCATAGTAACATCACTCTCTATATTAAAAGAAAAGTGGCGTACAAAATGTTTAGCTAATTCGGCCATGTAGATATGGATCCCTTGGGGATGTGTAAAAACCACTCTAGCGCTGTCCTCCTAAACTATGTGGGAAGAGGTGAATAAGATAGTTGTCACTATACGCAACCTCTTAACATGCCATATAAAAATCTTTGATATGATCTCGGGATCACCTTTTCCTTGTATTTATCAAACTTCAGACAATCAAAATGTTGTGGGAAAGGTACTTGTAACATGGCTCTATCAAACGGATAAGGGCACAATTCATCGAATTGGTATTTCTTGTTGTTATTACCAGTTTTTCCTTCTTGCAATGTTAGAAGGGAATTCTTCATAGTGGACCACTCTTGATTGAAGAGTTGGTCTTGTGTGGGTGGTGTAGGTCTATACGAAGGGTTAAATCTAGGTGTATTCCCACCCCTATTCTCTATAAAAAATTCCTCATAGGGGTCTTTTCATGTTTCTCGATGAGGAGTATTTGTCTGGAAATCATGATATGAAGCCTTAGGTTTGGCTTTTGGTATGGCTTGTTTTAACGGTTTCATTTGTTCCTTGTTTACGTGTGAGGCTAAACTTTCCAATTGGCGAGTGAGAGCTTATACTTGTTCTTCTAAGGTTACCTCCTAAGTGGGTACTTCGTTATGATTTTCACGAGGAGGTTGTTCATGATGAGCATGGTCTTCATGATCTTTGCAGTGAACTCTAACCGTAGGTATACGATAGTCTCTGTCATTTTCAAAAGGTACCTCCTCATTATTCTATTGTCTAGAAGTAGAGGCGTGTCTTGGGTTTAAAATCTCATTAATATTGCGATGAGGACGTTCCACTTCTTCTTCTCCCCAAACCATGTCGTGCTAAGAGAAGGGTCAACTATGGAAGGTAACTTAGCTCCTAGTTCCACAACACACATAAGAACCTCATGCTTGTTGTGAAACAAGTAATCATCAAAATGGGCGAGATGAAGCTCCATATCCGCACAAGGAGAATCCTCCTCTCCACCACTATGGTCAATCATGACATTATCCTCTAAAAGAGGGTTATCACCTCCAAATAGATCATCTTCTAACTTTCAGGACCCCATTCTCGTAGTAGGCATACTTGAAATAGGGGTACAACATGAAATATTTCCACTAAGGTTTACTAAAAATGGACCCTAGGTAAATTTTCGTAGCATAACAATGTTAAGTCGTCACAAAAAGGGTGACTCTAAAATAGCCATAAACCCAATAGGTCAATATGAACCTAAGGATGCCAAATAATAAAGAATGATCTACCCTAATAAGGTAATATAGGAAACAAGGTTTCTACGATAATACAATGACGTGTAAAACCCAAATCCAGTCGCAACAGAATTTTACTCCCTATGATTTTTTGAGATAGGTTTGAAACAAATAGTGATAACACAATATCACCCATTAGGCCAATCTTGAAACAAACATGACCTAAATGCTAAGAAAGTGTTAACACGATCCTCTAATCGGGTATACTAGAAACTAGTTTCTAGATACTAACAAAGTCTAAGTCTTGAAAAATGGAAGATACAAATGTGAGTATCGTAACCATGCTATTTGGACAAGCTTCTTATTAGTATAATAGATAAGATAAAATTGGCTCCAAGCCAATAAGCTTCCTATTAGCTCTCTCACCTAGGTTGTCACAAACTACCTCTCCAAGCTCTATTTACCAAGAAAGTTGCACTGACTAGTCTTGGAGTATCTCGGCTTTACTTTACCCCCTTCAATACAATGAGAAATGAATTGTGTTTAGTTGTATTTTCACTGGGGTCGCAATGGAGGTAACTTTGACTCTAATCTCTCAAGGCGTACTAATCAATTGGGTAGTGTGGAGCAATTTCTCATTTCGTCACAAGGTTCCCTCTTGCGTGAACTACTTTGGGGTTCCTAGGAGCATTCCTCTTGTTATCTTAAGGTTTATGCCAAAGGAAGTTTCTCCTAGTTAAGTGGACGAGATTTAGCTCTTAACCAAACCTGCACATACAATGTTTTGCAAAGTGGTGTATTTTCTTATCTTTTGGATTAAGCAATTTGGTTTAGACCACCATTGGCAACCTACAACACACGTGAATGTTAGATTTTGGTTTGAAGAGAGTTCTCTTTTTGTGGCTAACGTTAGTTCCTTCACACAAATGGTTAGTAGTTCAAAAATATCTACAATTTCACGAAAAGAGGATTAAATGTTGTTTTTTATCGTCAAGATCGTCCCAAGAATGCGAGAGAAGAGCATACACAGCAAACAATCCAACTAGATAGCAATAAAAAATCTTGTAAATTAATTAAATACCATAATACTTTGCAAATCAAGGTTCATTCCCAATTAATCTAAGTGTTTTTCAGTGAAACAACTAAAGTTGTTTTTTATTCTTAAGATCACACAAGGTGCAAGAGAAGAGCATACACAAGCTTTAGTCTTGGTTATTTATCAAATGAAAAGTTCTTAAATCAACTAATCATGCAAATGAATAACAAAGTTTCCCTAATTACTCTTTAATGTTAGCAAAATAAGGTTTAAGGTTGCTTTTGATTCTCAAGATCACACAAAGTGTAAGAGAAGAGCATACACAACCTTATTCCAAACACATACAAAGCATGAAACAAAATTATTCACCAAACCCTAAGTAAATTTATTAGAAAACCTACTTTAAATCATGAAATCTATAGTAATAGCAGCTAAAAACTCCTGAAAATGACAGAACACAGAGAACCGTAAGTTGAAATTTTTATGTTTAAGCAAATGTTACCTCGTAACACCATGCACCCTTTTAAGTGGTAGTGCGTCCTTTAGAGCATGTGCGCTCCTTTTCGAAATAGTTGTGCACCTCTGTCACAAACTGATACAACTTATGTGTGCACATCCCAAGAGTCATATGCGAGTACTTTAGAGAATGTGTGCGGTCTTTTCAACAAGAGCGCTCTTTTGTTAAAATGATCAAACAATTGAATTACGTGTGCATGGCTCGAGATTCACTTGCACATACTTTAGAGCATGTGCACGGCCTTTTCAATAGTAGTGTGCCTCCTTCAATGTGTATGCGACCTATAGACATGTGTGCGCACCTTTCCCATAGGTGGTCAAAACATGGGTTTTGACAAGAAAATTTTGAAAAATCTCAAATCTTTGACAATTTGATGCAATTTTGACAACACTTCACCTCCTTATATCCTACAAAGAACATGAAAATGCAATATCTACTACTAACCTAGTTTTAAACAACTATCAAAATGAAAATTGATCTACAAAAGTTTGAAAATTACTCTAAAAAGCTTGAAAGTAATCTAGAAAACTTGAAACTAATCTAGAAAACTTGAAACTAATCTAGAAAACTTGAAATTAATCTAGAAAACTTGAAACTAATCTAGAAAATTTGAAATCTAAAAACTTTGAAACTAAGTTAAAAAGCTTAAGTATGAATACAAATGGGGTATGCTCTCACTACGTGTGCCAAATGAAGACTACTAAAATATTCCAAGAAAAACTAAGCTAACAAGACTAACACCACATAGTCTAATTGAGCAAATGCTTATTGAATCTAACAATAGTTACATCAATGATAAAAGCTTAATGGAATGCTTGAAAGAACTAACATGAATATAATTCAAAACCTAGCTAAAGCATGCCTACTAGTATGTTCAATTGCTAGCTAACATAGACCTAAATAGATCTAGGAGCAATCAAATTGGGGGTTTGTTACTAATCCAAGAAGGTGAGATGGTATCTCCAACAATGACTACAAGATCATATTGGATACCCATATACTAACCCCATTGAAGACTTGAGGCAAGGATTGAGCTTGGCTATTAATCATATTTCTTATATGATATGCAAATCAAAGCATGGTGTAAAGTTGGAAGGTAGTACTTAGTCTTATTTATAGTTTTTCCTTTGAGAAAAACTTGCATCTTGGTGCATGTGGGACTAAAATTACAAAAAAATTAAACATTTGTTAATCATGATTAAGGTTTGTTAATCCTGATTAGTGAATTAACAAGTGATTAGGATGTGAGGAGCCTTAATCAACCACTTAGGGTCAATTAGGAGGCTAGGATAAGCTTTTAAAGCTTGCTGAGATGTTGTGGAGGGAAATGGGGTGATTTTGAATGGTTGGAAGAGGGGTTTAAGCCAATAATAGGGTATATTGACCAAAACAAGGGTAAAATAGGCTTAATTAGCTAATAATCGCTAATTGTTTGTTTAGAAGAGGATTTTGACTTACGATGTGTCGTAAATTAGCATATTGAATGTGAAAGAGGATAGGTAATCAACAATGCATTGTTAATTAACCAAAATGGTAAGAAATGTTAGTTAATTAGTGGAAATCACTAGTTATGACAAAAATGGTAAGAATGAGAGTGATTTGTGTGCTTATAGCAATAAGACTCCAAAAGCAAAATTTAGGTGTGTCTACAACCTCCGATTATGTTGAAGAAAGTTGCAAGTTGCATAAGAATTCAGTTTGGATGTAAGCTCTTTAAGGGTACTAATGCTGAGATTGAGGATGACTACTCAAAAGGAAGGTTTTGTACAGTATGATCCTCACACTTGATTTCTAACAGGATCAAGGCTCGTTGTCTAAGTCCTGAAAGTGTGTTGTCATGGTTTGTTAGGCCATGTTTTGGTCCATTCTCTACAAGTGCTAATTGTAAAAGCCTCAGAAGTGTCTTGGATAGATTATAATGTTATGATGAGATCTTCAAGGCATGCATATATCTGTGTTTGAAGGTATATGATGCTATAAATCAAAGGTAGTCTCTCAAAGTTGAAGGTATCCGATTTGATCATAAACCAGATATTCAAGAGGTAAGAAGGACTAGTAATAGAGCATGAAGGAGGTTATCGGTTCTTGAAGAAGGCCTACAGGTATGGGTTTTTATTGTGTGCTACAAGATCTAAATGTGAAGAAAATATATGTCAATGTATGATGGATAGTGAAGTATACCTACAAGACTAAAATGCTCTTTTGAAGCTAAAGGAGGTCTCTAAAATGCATTATAAAGCATCAACTATAAGAATGATGAAGCATGAATTAGAGTTCATTGTAATCTTACTTAGTAAGTCCTCCAATTCATTGATGCGCATTTGACAAGTATCGGGATCATCCATGTTATGAACAAATGAGTACCAAGGAACACTTTAAATCTAAATAAGTAAGCATCAAGTTAGAAAACTGAGAGAAGGAGAATCAAGTTCTTGAGCAAATTATGTAGTTTCAAGACTATATTTGATGTGTTGAGCCTAAAATGATGATATTACATTATTAGTATGATCAAATCCCGTGATATGCAAAGTGGTTTTGATGAGAGATCAAGGTATGATTGAAGCTTCAAAGGTTTCAGTGTCTCTTCAAGGTTTCACAATGTGCATTTAAGGACTCTCATGCTAAGATGATGATGATAGTGGTTGAAATTGTCAAGGTTTACTGGGTATATTCAAACTTAAGCTCTAAAATGGAAAGCTACATGTGTGGAGTTAACTTATGGACTGAGGTACTTCCTCATCCAAGGTGTAGGGGCATCAAAATATTTGTCAAGGTTATTGATGCCTAAGATGGAGAATGAGGACTTGCACAAGTCTATTGAAACTTCTTGAAGCATGAAACATGCTCATAGTGATAAGATATTCTCAAGGGTTACCTTACTTCAAATAATCTTTAATTTTTGTGGTAAGGTTGTCTTGATTCAATGTCTGCATCAAATATCTTGCAAAGTGACAAATACTAAGCTCATTGGAGGTGAAATTTCCAATATAAGAAGAGTTGTTCCCATTTGAATAAGTTTGCACTTGATAAAAGTAGTGTGAACTGTATTACTCGATGATATGTGATAATTCTTGAAGCAACGAACATGTTGTTAAAGGTTGAGATTTGTAGAGAAGTTTAAGCTGTGTTGGCTAGGCATGAAAGTTGACCGGGAGACCTAATAGGATCTGAGGGGGATTCTACCATATACTCCAACAATGCTTCAAGTTCCGAGAATGATAACAGAGATAGAGGGAGCTCATTCTTAGCTTGATGATGCATGCACGTGGTAAGGAGAGTGTACCTATTTTTTTAAGGGAACAAGAAGTCTTACTTTGTAGAATTCTTTGGGTGTATGCAAGGTAAACCGCAAGTCAAGCAAGTAACATGCTCTATAAGGTGTATTTTCATGTAACAAAGGTAGAGTATACTAAAAAAGTGTATCATGGATCTTGTCAAAACACTTGGGCATCTATAATGATACTCATGCAAGGTATGTGCTCAAAACTTTGTTTTATCTCATTAGATGTTGGTGATACAAAGTTAGGGGGAGTTATAAGAGATTGATTCACTATGTGTGTAAGATACTAGTGCATGGTAAAATTTGTCCAAATTGCACTAAAGTTGGGCTTTAGGGACATGTAGTCCTAAAATGTGGATTGATAGCATTGGCTGAAAAATGGTGTTCTTGAGCATGATATAGACCAAGAAGAGATAAGTCTGATGTTTTTATGTTACTCCGTGATCAAAATATGGTTGGTATGAGTTTTGTACACATGTTAAGGGATTGCTACAATGTTTTCAAACTTGAAGAAGGAAAACAGAGATTTGAGATGTGAAACCTCGCCTTGAGAATGGGTTTGACTTAAAGGGTGATGCTTGAGTGTAAATAAAGGAAAAAACAAGGAGTGCATCACTTAGGGGAGCTTAGTTGAATTTCATATCAGATTTTTTGATTGTTTAGAGTTAGAGAAGATGGAACACGTTCCTAGGGGAGCTTTGTTCATGTAAGTTGTCTTTCTCTTGTCTTGAGTCACTTGTTTCCATGTCAAGTCCATGAATACCTTTGTCATAGATGTCAAAGGGGAGAAGTGTGACAAGAAACATGCAAATGAAGGTCATCTAAGTGTGTGTGCATTCATGGTTGCCATCAATGTTTCTAGGATGGTTTCCATTAATGAAAAAGGGGGAGTTTGTTGGAAGTGTGTGTCACTTGTGTTGTCATTGATGTCAAGTCCATTGATGTCATAGTGGTCTAGGTGATCTAGGTATGTTGGCTAGGTGATTTAGAGTATGGCTAGGTGATCTAGGGGTCTCCAAAGGTGCATATGTGTGGCTTGAGTCTCTCAAAGGTGGTATGAAGGTCAAACAAGGTCCATGAGGTGAGTGAGAGGTGTTAATGAGTCTGTAACATGTCCACATGGTCTAGTCATGAAGTGTATGAGTCAAATCGATGATGCTCTCAAGGTACATATGAGTCATGTGAGTCTTGCGCAGTTTGTTATTTGTGGAATGTATCATCTTTGTGGAGTGGATCATGTCTCTTTGTCATGTCTAGTATGCTCCTATGTCTCGTTAAAATCAACTCAGTCACCAAATTAGTCAAGCAAGGAAACAAACAAATATGACTTCAAGACATAAGCCTAATTCTAAGGGAGCCTAGAAAAATGGAGTATTAAAGGAGATAAAATAAATATAACTTCTTGTAACATGTTTATTAAAAGTGAAAAAACTCATTTTAGCGCTTAACAGATCAAAAACATGCTTTGGAGGCAAAGTGCAAATACTAGCCCAAACCGCCCTTGAGAAACCTAGTTGTTCTTGTAGCCAAATGAGATGGGATAGAAAAATTAGGGTCATTCCTAAAAACCTATCATTGGAAATGGTGGAGGCGGGTGTCTTTGAGCTCCATTCAGAATTTCATGTCTCAATGAGGTCATTTGAGCAAGATATTCAGCTTTTTCCAAGACCGAGTTTTAAGAAAGGTCCATACTGCACCACCCGACCTTCTTAGGTGTCAAAAAAATATACATAAGTGTTTAGATAAATCATAAGATAAATTTTTCGAGTAAATTCACTTAGAATTCATGTGCAAAAAGTATTTTTTCAAAAGGAGGTGTGATTAAGAAGTTCTCATCATTTTAGTAAGGCAATTTTTCTCTCTCCCAAACAGAGTTCTAAATTAATGGAAGCAAATGTGATTTTTTGGTCTTCTTTTCACTTGGTTAAGTTGTTTTACATCTTCTAATGACTATTAATGATGTTTTCAGGGCACTTGTGACAAAATTATTTCTAATTCTATATGGTACAGTGCAAGGTTATTGTAAATGGGCTTGTTAATGTGTTATCGGGATGAAAGTGAAGTTGTTGGTTCCCATAAAGATGCCGATTATATTCAAGTCTCCAATATAGTCATCACCTCTCCAAATCCTTCACTATAACATGATTTTCTCAAAAGATAATCTTGGTTGGTGAAAGTATAACTATCATCTTTGCATTTATACCATGTCCATTCTCAGGTGTGCAATTTGATGCTCTCCATGACAAGGTTGAAAGTATGGTCTCCAAGAAGAAGTGTAATGTTTTGGTAGGTTATCAACACTCTCCATGACTTTACTAAGTCATTCAATTCCTCAAGATAAACTCAATGAAACCATTTACCTACTCCAAACAATTCTCATGCTCCTATATCATTATACACTACAATTTTGGGTTGTTGGGAGAATTTGAAGAAGCTTTAAGATGTCAAACTGATTGAGTTAGCTGGAAGTTGGTCTCACAAACATCTAGCATTTCAATTTTTTTTTATTTAATCAATTTTAGAGTGAGAAATCAAATTATTTTTGTTCTCGGGCATGCACAAAGTGGATCAAACCCGCCTAAGGTTTTCAAATACTTTTTCGATCGAATCTCACAAATCCTACAACTAAAATTCAAAATATTTTGTAGAAAGATTTTTGGTCCTTTTACGCTCATCACAGTAAATTTTGGAGTGAATCTATCAAGTATGGAAGGAGAATGGTTTACCAGTTGGATTTCACAAATATTTTTGACAGAAAAATAGTCATTTCATCTTATTTTTACAACAATTCTTGCAAAAACATGTGTTCCCTATCAATCAACTTCCAAAGGTAGTGTATGAGTGTTGAAAATCATTCTCGCAATTTAAAAGTTTCATTGCATGTAAGTGCAAGAATTTTATCTCCTACAAGGTGGTATATGTCTTCATTCAACTCGTAAGCGGAAAGGTGGAATGGAAGAATTCAAGTGAAATTTGTTAAGTGATTAGTGTTTGTGACTATCTTGTAAGTGCATTTGATCCCTTAAAAGGTGAAGTTCACTTTAATGTGTGAAAGGATCGAGTTGACTACACAAATAGATCTTTCTGACGGAATCGTGTAAGTTTGTAAATTTTCATCAAGTTGCTTCACATATGGGAAAGTAAATGATGAACTCACTCTTCATTGAGTTGAAATGATGCAAATTAGAATTTGAAGAGATCTAATCTAATCATTCATAATTGCATGAAATGCCTTCAAGGTTCGATATGTAATATAGAAAGACAACTTTTGTCTTGTCCTTACAAAGAAAAGTCTTTTGAACTTCAAGGGAGACATGAAAAATCAAAGTCTACTGTGGAACTTAAAGCTTTGAAAAGGAATTTGAAAGGTGGTTTGGATACCGAAAAAGTGTAACTGATCCTTCGAAGTTGTTAAGGATGATAAAGTCTGTAACAATAGGTCTATAACAGTTATAAGAATGTAATCTTTTCAACTAGCTCTAGACAAGGAGATGAAAAGGCTTTCTTGGGTTAAACAAAGTAATCCAAAAGTTAAGAGTCTTGTGAAGTTGAAAGTGTTGGTGGTCATTTTGGTCCCGCACCATTTGCTCTAATTTTCCCTTTGATATGTGTTTTCAAGCATTTTGTCTCTCGAATTGATGAAGTGAAGTTCTTATCCCCGCTTTCATGCCATGAATTGTTTGCAAAACCATTTGTCATGCCCCACCGTGAAGAAATCCCCAAGTTTGCCCTAATTTTTGACCTAAATTTATTAAAATCCGTGGCTCGCCGCTTTTTTCATTTTTCCAAATTGTGGATGCTCTAAAATGATCGATTTGTACTTAAATGCATTCAAAATCCTTCTCCATGGACGAAAAATGTTTGGGATCATGATTTACCCTGTTTTATTTCCATTTTTTCCATCCTTAGTGAAAAATCGAATTCGGGCATGACTGTAAAATTTTGTGTTTTTTACTTTTGACGGGTGTATTTTACCCGTCAAATTATTCCTCGGCATTCGGATGCTACGTGGTTATCTCTCGGTTGGTTGAGGGACGGTGGGCAAATGCTTCAAACTTATTCTTTTTGGCTTTTGGGCAAAAAGGAAAGTTTGGTCCCTCAAGCTTGCGTTGTTCCGATTGGTTCTAATAATGCTTATGTGTCTTTGTTTGATTGGGTGAGGAGCGCAGATCTGTTTTGTGAACTTATTATTTTTGGCTATTTTGGCAAAGATTTTAATTCTCCCCATTGCCCCGCCAAGTTCTGATTAGCTGAAATTCAAGCGGCGGAGAAAATTTCTTAATTTTTCTCGAAAATGTACACCTAGTGGCTTCGAATCAAGGATGGAATTGTGGGTTGTCAGATCTTTTGAAGTTTTTTGACTTTATTTGGTAAAAGGATTAAAGTTACAAAACAAACCGCAACCCCGCAAAGAAATTAGAGGTGGACACGTTTCATGCTCACATCTAAGGTGGGAAGGAAGGTCATGAGGACTTAGAGAAATTTTGCCTTTTGGTGAAAGGGAGCAAAAGTTGTAGAGAAACCCGCAGCTTCCGCCAGTGGAAAATTATCATGTTTAGGTCAACTCTAAAAAAGGGAGAAATGGATCTTTTGAGGTATTTGAGGTTTTTTGCCTTTTGGGGTAAAAATGTTAAAGTATTGAAAAGGGCCACAGTGTCGCTTAATCAATTAATGCCTTGTTCGCATTTTGCTCAAAATGGAAAAGCGAAGGTGCAGGATTTCAAAGGAAAGTTGGAATTTTCACCCTCTTTGTGAAAGGGGTAAAAGTGCAAGGAAAATGCCTAAGGCTTCGTAATCAATCATAAAGGGACACGTGGCAAGTCAAAGGGTGGAGAGGCGGACCATGAAGAAAATTTGGAAAATTTTCCTTTTTCCAAAAAGAGGTAAAGTTATAAAATGAAGTGCGTCTCCACAGCGAATCATAGAGAAACATGTGGCAAGGTCAGAAATGGAGGTGTGGGCTCACGGAGAAAATTGGGAATTTTTTCCTTTCTTGAGAAATAAAGTATAAAGTCTAAAAATGAAGCGTGGGTCCGCTAGACCTACATCGAGGCTTAAGACGAGAGTGCGGAGATGTGGAGAAATTTTGGAAAATTTTCCTTTTTCCAAAAAAGAGGTAAAATAGTAGAATCGAGCCACGATTCCACTGGGACCCACATTGGGACACATGTCAGCCCGTTTTCCAATGGCGGAGTGGCAGAGAAAATTGTCAAAATTTTCCATTTTTCTAAATGTTTTAAAATGTTAAAAAATACTCCCAGGCCCGTCTTTAATTATATTTTGCCACGTGGTTAGATCTAATTAAAAGTTGTAAAAAGTGGCCCAAGTTAGTTTCAATCAAATTTTGCCATATGGAGGGCTCATATTAAAAGTTGAAGGATCAAGATCAATGGTAGTTGTGCATTTCATCAATTTGGCCGCCATTAGAGCTCCAAGATGTTTGGAGATGTGATTTTTGCATCAATCTTCATCGATTTTTGGCAAATTCATGTCATTTTGGTCTACAAAGATCAATGGAATCGATTTGAAGGTTCAATTTGTAGATATGATGTATTTTTGAAATGGATTTTTGCTCGCTCGTAAAAAAATGTGACATATCGATCCGAGGTTACAAAGGAAAATTTCGAAAGGGAAAAGATGAAATGATGAAGGGAAAGGGATTTGCATGCATGGAAGATGAAAAACGTGCCTCCAAATAGAACAATGATGCAAATTTTGCAATGATTCACCTTTTTGAGGCACTTGGCAACTTTTGAATGTTTTTATGTTAAACGTCCCTTTCTGCAAATCATGATGAAATTTTGTAACAAACTTGATGCTTGGCATATTCTTTTCTTGGGAGAGAAGGCTTGGATGTAAAAAAATGATATATAATGCATGTTTTTGGACATGCAAAAGGTCGGGAGTTCATTTTCATGAGAATTTTTGAGAAAAGGCTCATCTTCTGAGAAAACCTTCTAAGAGACCTGGTTAATTTCTTCTTTTGTTAGATCTTCATTCATGTTGAGTTGGTTACAAGTGTATAGCCATCAACAAGCTCTGAGATTTTTTAAATAACTCTCCCTACTAATGAATCTGATAAATTTTGAGTTAATTTGTGTTAAATCTCTGTAATTTTATGTTTATTTCACTTTCAGAATGACTGCAAGTAGTTTTTCTTGTTCCTATTACAATCTCGCATCAAGATCTCTCTAAATCACACAAATCTCAATCCTTGTGATAGTTTAGTGGCATCTGCAATTTCATTTTTAGAAGAGCTTTCATCTCGAGAATGAAATAAATGATTTAAAATTGCTTTTCTTTCATTTGTTGACATAGATTGTTTATAATCCTCTGGGTGTACCTCAGGTGTGATTGATCTTATATTTTGATGTTTTATTGGGTCTTCTAACTCGAGCCTTCATGTTAGAATCTCAAAGATTGTGTGAAAAAGTGCAAATCTGGGCCTCCATTGATGCACACCTTCTGGTTGAAGGAATGTTTTAACTATTTTGAAGCTTTCTGTTATTGAGTTCTCCATTGTTGTGAAGTTTCTCAAGGATCTGGCAAAGTCCAATCTATCTTGTTGATCTCAAAATCATTCAAAACAACTAATCTTACCTATACTACCCCTCCTTTTCCTTGTGTATCAACAAGAGAACAAAATCCACTTGCTAAAATATGCAGAACAAATCAGGATTCCATAATGTCTTTAGTAACCTTAGCCTTGTGTTGAAAATATCTCCATATTCTGGAAGTGACAACTCGTGAGAGTCGGATTTGGTGTATTGATCATATTTTCCCAAGGTCTTCTTTATAAAATTTGTGCAAAAGAAGGATATCTTTATCTCCTTCATCAAACAGAGGTTACACAAAGGGTCCTCTCACCCTGGTTGAAGAGGCACAACCTAAAGTAGTGAGGATAGGTCAAATCCTCTTGGAGGTGCTATCCATCTCTCCACAATTTGAGTGATAAATGGCCAGTTAGATCTCATCCCCGGTTACAAAACAACATATATTATGATCTATCTGTTTCCAAGCTCCATGTCAAATTTGTAATGCTACTCATCTTGAAAAGGAGAACAAATTTGGATACCAATAGAAAGGTCAAGTGAGGATTTTTTCTTGTCTACAAAAAGGGGCTAGTGTGTAGATACAAGATTGATGAAAAAAAAACCTTTATCTTCTATCAAGAAAACTTTCTTTGTAAAGAAAAACCCCCGGAAGTCTCTTTTAGGTCAATAGTTGGTTATAGTGGAATGAAGATGATGAAGTGTTTGTAATAACTAATTGATGAAGGAGAGAAATCATGTTATTTTGTAGTTGAAAGCTTTTGTCAAAGCATATTGATGTCAGTATAGTATTATTGAGCTCTTGATTGTATATTATGGATCATTGATGTGGATCAAATCGCATGCTTTGTTACAATATCAATAAATAAAGGCTTTGAGTACATCTTGTGTTCTATTCATGTATGCATGTCATGATGGACTATATCTAATTATGATCAAGCATTAATGTATGTGATCTATGAGGGTGTATGTTTGATGTTTGAAATAGAAAAGTGAAAGGTTTTATTATAGGACTAATTCACCCCCCCTCTTGGTCCTTTATCATTTCTAACAGAAACTCCATGAATGGAGTTGTTAAAAGCACACTCTTCTCATTTTGAATGCTTGCAAGTTGATCTAAACTTTGATTTATTTCTCCTTGTACAAACATCCTTTCTTCCACACTTTCACTCTGATTTTCTTATTCAAACCAAAAGTGTGAAAGTTCAAACTCGCCATCTACCTCATCAACAAGCATGTTTGAAATCTAACTTGGTTTTTGTTTTGATTCTTTAAACAAATCACTCACCTTGATGATTTTCGATTTAGTAATTAATTCTTCATCCTTTTCCTCAACTTCAAATACGAAGTTAGAAATTTCAAAAATATCCTCTTTGACATGAAAATTAGATTCATCAACAGGTATGATTTCTTCTTTGGCGTGCTCTTCTTCATGATTTCCCTCCAAAGTTGGCTCTAATTTTGCTGCAACAAGGGGAGTCTCCAAATATGAATTTGTGAAAAAGGGAAAGGATAAATATGCATTTGTCGGCATTTCTTTCTCTTTCTCGTCTAAGGGATACTTCAATGGTAAGAGGTTCTTCGTTGAAGAAGATAGGTAATGAGAATGCAAAATTAGTAAGCTTAATAGATTCTTCCTCATCATCAAGATCTTCTAAATCGAAAAAACTTCATCCTCTTCATCTTTCAAGCTTGAAAAACAATCCCTTTAGATATTGACTTCCTTGTGTTCCTCCTTCATTTTTAATTTTACAAACCGAGACAAATCAACAACCTCCGAGAACCTGGTGCCAACATGCACACTATATTCAGAATATATAGATTGTTCATAATATTTCTCATGCTTCTCTAAAAATTCAACCTCCCTCTTGTGCTCTTCAATCTCATCCTCTATTATAGGTTTAACCAACTATGGGATTTGTTTGGCCTCAAACTTTGAGCTCCAATATTTCAAATTTTGCATGAGAACTCCCTGCTTGGTTCTTCAATTGGCTGCCCTCCCAAACTAATTTTATGATTAGTTTCATCCTAAAATGGGTTTGGGAATGTGAGAGGAGGGGGATTGGGCTTCTAGCTGATTTTTCAATTGTTGAAATGATAGGGGAGGTATAATATTTTCTTGTGGAGGAGAATGGATGAAAGGAGAAGTTTTAAGAAAGATAGGAATGTGAATCTTTGGTTGAGATGGTTTAGGCTGATGAAAGGAATCATATATCCACAAGGTGATGGTGAAAGGACAACATTGACAAGGCTCTTCAACCTTAGGTTTGTTCGCCTCTAATGCTTGACCGATGCAATAAACTAAACCATCCGATTAAACGATTTAATCATCACCTCTATCTTTTGTTGATGACTAAACCAACTAGGTAGAGGACCTCCCCATAGATAGGGCTACCTAAAACTAGGTTGTTTAGCTTGCATGATTTGAAATTTCTCCTTGAGTTCTTGCATGATCTCCTCCATAAGCTAAACTCTCCTCTCAAAATCATCTTTAGTTGTAAAATCACCTCCAAAATCTACATATCTTTACTCTTGAACAACATAATGGTTAGTTGGATAACCATCCGGACTTGTAGGATTTGATTCATATGCATATTCATTTTGATCTTTATCATAAAACTGATTTGGAGGGATGTTTTGATAGCTTAGAGATAGATTTTGGGAATATGGAGGTGGATTTTGATGGTATTACTACCTAAATTCAGAATTATAATGAGGAAATGAAGTCATGATTACACAACTTCATGGAAAAGAGGACTAAAATGATGGAAGGTGGTATAACGATAGAGAAAATGGGGTTTTTTAGATCAATGGAGTCATGCAGATGTGATTATTTAAAGTCTCCAAAGGTGGTGATAAGAAGTTGTAAAGATATCCATTCTCCTCCCACCGGGCATGACAAAACCGTAATGCATAAAAGTAGCACCCTAGGATTTGATCATGGTAGATCAATAATTTTGGATAACATGGGATTGTCTCCAAGTGTGGGACCTTGCATCTTGAGAGAAACCTCCAAAGAAGGTTAGTTCCTCTACTTACAAACTAATGCTAACACTACTCCTACAAGCTGAAAACATAACTATCTAAGACTAAAATAGTCATTCACAGAGACCAAAGTTAGAGAGAATGCATGAAAATGGAATCCTAAGCTAAAAGGAGGTGATAACACCAAGAAAAAGGGGATGAACACTCCCATGATGGAAAATATAAGGAAAATGCGTAGGGGAGGTCAAAAATATGTGACACAGCCAAAACTACATTTAACCCTTTATTTTACACACATTTAACACTTAAAATGAAACTCAGTAAAGGAGAAATACATGCACAACATACTTAACAACAAAGGGAGAGGCAAGAATGCAACAAACACAAGCTAGGCAGATAAATAGCCACAAAACATGATTTTATTGCCAAAGGAGCATGTAGAGACCCATTAAATCAAGTAGAAGGCACAAGAACACATCAGTAGAAGCCAAATGAAGGTTTGCAACTCATGGAATCTTGAGACACCATTTTTACATCATGTCTTTGCATTTTAGAGCATCCAATCATTTACAAATGAATGATTTTGCAAATATATAGAGAAAGGGGAAAAGAAAGAAGAGGGAAAGAAAGAGGTCATGCCACCGCCAACCAAATGCAATAAATCATCGCAAAAGCACATGGGCACCTTTGACATGCCATTTGATTTACAATATGGAGGTATGGGTGCCATGTAGTAATAAATTTGGTTGGTGACACGTTTACATGCCCATAAAACGTAAAGATGCACTTTTTCTCTTACCATCCAAAGTTTGCAATTTCACCCTCATAACAACATCAATTCATGTGTTTCTTTATGCCAAAATGAAGCCCTTGAAGAGATGGTTCTAATGCCACCAATTTTATCAAATTTAGAGCTATGCGTCAAAAATTATGGTCCAAAACTAGTTATGCCTTGTTCCACAACTTTCTTGTGCTCTTTGATATCTCTGAACACTAAGTTAGTATTTTGCGACTTTTAGACCTTTGCGATTTCATTTGCTTATTCTCGCATATTTTGAATCCCACACTTAATCGTCTGATCTCCCGCTATGCCGTAGTGGTCTATTCCTTTGTTGTATGACATTTTTACCCACGACCATGTCCCTTTGTTCCACGACTTTTGAAATCTACTTTAACACTATATATTTGGAAAACTCATGGACACTAAGTTAGTGTCTCGCGGCTTCCAACCTTAGTCGCTTTCTAAATTTTTTACTCGGTGTCGCGTGACTCTTGACGACGACACTTCTCCTTTGCATCACAGCTTCACCTAAGCAAACTTCATACTTGTTTTGTGGAATCGACCTTCTCTTTGAAACTCCATTTTTAAAGTCTACATGACACCGTAATTCCATGCCACGAAGGTCTAACTTCATAAAATCCGCCTAAGACTTGAGCTCAAATTTCTTTGGTATGGGGTTAGTAGAACCCGTGGAACACTAAGTTCCTTCATTTTTGTGGGAGACTAAGTTTCAATGTTCCACGACTTTTCTGAGAATTTTTTTTTCTAAGTACAAAAATGAATTTGTAAGTTGCCAAAATAACTCAGGGGTTATTTTAGAAAAGTAGTGTAATAAGAACATGCACCTTTGAATTAACTATGACATATTAAATGTATATTCAACAATTTCAAAGTGCACATTAATAGTTTGAATGCGTAATAGAAAATGACAAAGTTACAATGTATACTCAAGTGTATGTTCAGTAATTTTAGTATATATTCAACCATGCATTGTAAAGTTAACCGTGGATATTCAAATATTAACGACACAAACAAAGATAACACTTATATTCAATAACACCATTGTATATTCAATAACAACAATGTATATGCAATAACAACACTGTATTTTGAAACTGTAAGATGCATGGGTGAAAAAACCCTATCTTTTAGGACATTTACTACACTAGATTAACATAGTTCGTGGTGAACGATGGCATAAAAAAATGCACTTAAATAAATTAATATACATTGAAAAACAATAGTTCGAGTACATGCTTGAAAAAACAATAGGTCTGAATGGAACCCATTACCCAATAACACTGTAGTATATATTCAATAACAACATTGTATTTTGAAACTGTAAGATGCATGAGTGAAGAAACCTTGTTTTTTTGGACATTTACTAGATAATATTAGAAAGTTCGTGGCAAGCGAAGGCGTAAAACAAAATGAACTCAAATAAATGAAAATACACTGAAAAAACAATAGTTCAACGTTCATGCTTGAAAAACAATTTAGGCATTTATGCATGAATGAAACCCATTACTCAATAACAACATTGTATAGTCAATAACAACACTATATTATAAAATCTGTAAGATACATGGGTGAAGAAACCCTATTTTTTGGACATTTACAAAACCGTATTCATAGAGTTTGTGTCGAATGGATGCAAAAACAAAATGCACCGAAAATAAATGAGTATACATTGAAAAAATTAGTTCAAGGCGTGCATGAGCTTGAAAAACTATAGATTCAATGAACCCATTACTCAATAATGTAGTGTTTAGTCAATAACAAAAGTGTATTTTGAAACTCGTATGATGCATGGGTGAAAAAGAGGAACTAACATAGGTAAGGCCGAGTAGAAGATTAAACAAGAACATGCACATAAACAACTCAATATAAAATGAATATACATTTGTAAAACTAGTATTGCTTGATTAAACAAGAACATGCACAAAAACAACTCAATATAGAATGCTTAAACGCTTGTAAAAAGCTGGTAATGCTTGCCAATGTAGTTATCAGATGAGACCCAAGGTGAAAATATCTAAACAACTATGGAAATGGGCTCACCTTGTGACTCACATGGCGATTGCAAGTTGGTTTAGAGGGGTCTTTGGCTCCATTGAGAAAATACAAGGTCACATGACCTCCAATTTTCGGCTCTCGAGCATGGTTGAATGGGGTGGAAATGTTCAACTTTTCGATCCCAAATGTGCATTGCCAAATGTAGATGCATGAAGCAAATGCATGCATTGATGCATTATTGGGGCGCAATGTGAAGTGACAGTGGAGGTGGGTGGAGTGGTAGGGGATGAAGTAAAGTGAATTAAATGTGTTTTTACCAGATTAGGTGCAATTTTGTCCGCTCGCCACATGGGTACATGTAGTTTTTCGTGTAGAAAAAAATAATGATTAGTTCACTATGCAAATTTATTTTTTTAAAGAGTTTTTTGTAGTGGGCCCGCCATGTGGCGATCAATGTGGCGCTAACGTGGATCTTCGCTTTTTAAAATCTTAAGAAATTTTCCACATGTCAAGCAACCCACCCGCTAAAAAAAAAAATTCAAGACACTGTTAAACATAGGATACTCAACAAGTGATGCCTTTCCCTATTAAATGGCTTCTCTATTTGAATGGAGTGTATGCCCACGCTTGTCTTTGAGAGCTCACTCCTCTCTTCCCAAGGTTTCTTCATCACATGCTCATATTTCTAGGTGAGGCACACGTTGGAAAATATTCATAGAAAGCAACAAGCTAACAATTTAAACATGCTCTAAGGAGTTAAGTGGGTATGAATGTTTGAAATGTCTGTCAGCTGCAAGGAATGCCTGTCAGCTTGTTTAACAATTTAAACAAGCTAACTTTTTTAGATCGTTTGAAATGTCTGTCAGCTGCAAGGAATGCCTGCAATGGACAGATGCATTCTTCAGTCGCAGGAGGCAGGATGTGCATTCATGTCACCTCTGTCTTTCCCAACACCTTCTGCAACAACAACTCCGGAAAGGGCGCTTGGGATTCATCCGACGGCATTTGGCGATGCTTTGAATTTGGGGAATTAATGCCTTTGTTTGGAGCTCTTCTGGCCATTCGAGTTAGCTATCGGGTATACAATATTTAGATTCTTAAAGCTGTTTACAGTTTTCAAGGTCAATTTCTGATATGTTTTGATCTCTCTGTCACGGATCCAGGGTTATTGAATGAATCTGAGACATCATGCAGGGCGTTTCTCAACAGGTGAGGGCGTCGTCGACAATGGGATGGCGTTATGTCGTTGTCAGCAAGGAGGGTCTTCAGGCGTCTGCAAGGAGAGGCGTTTGTGGGTCATAAATGCAGGTTACGGAAAACATGGGTTTCCTTGCGAGGCATTGACCCTGTTTCACCTAATCGAATCAATAGGTGTAAACCCTAGCAGTTCACCTTTTTCAGCATTTTCCCCTGAGCTGAAACGAGAGCCTTGGAACAGGCTATGGGCATGCATCAAAGGGTAATGGAAAGTGAATTTTCATCGGATTTTTAAGTTGAAATTGCCTTGATGAACATTTAACTTATTTTGTCTCATGTATAGGTTTCCAAAGATGCGGAGACATGAGGCGATTTCTAAAAAAATTGTGCAACCCAAAAATTTGAAGTCTACAATCGTTCACATTCAGGTAACTTGCAATATCAACATCAGTTGTAGAAATGACTATAGATATTCTTTTTGAACTAATAAATACTTTACGGCTAGATGGTTGAAGTTAGGCCCTGGTGTCTCTTTAGAAACCTGAAAATTTGGGCTGGTCCCTTATGACACTCTGTGAAAAATGATCCCTGGTGAATGAATTTTGTGGAATGGATACCCCTCATACCTTGGAATTAAGCTGAAGGAAGCCAATCTCTTAATACCGATGGGATGTGCAAAAAGCCCATACAAAAAAATCTGAAAAATTCAAATGAGATCGAGAGGTTGTACAGCATTGTTTGGTTCCTATGTAGTATCTTTTTGTTGCTCCGTAGTAGTGTTTAGAGCAGAAAGTTTCAAATGTGAAGCTTCAAATGCCAATTGATAAATTCATATAAAGCTCCGAATCAATGTATACTGCCATTTGGATGTTTAAGTTTTTTGATTATAGGCATACTGATGATAAATATATATTGGGTTACAATGATTGCCAAATTGGTAAAGGAGATTATGCCTTTCATTTTTATAAAATTGGCTGTTTAAGTGGCCTGAGTTAAACATTCCTAAAGAAAGTTTATTTTAATTTATTAATACAAATCAAAATTGGGTTTTATAGCATTTTCTTTGAAAGTTTAGTGTTTGAGTACCGTTCTTGAAAGTTGGGGCTTGCAAGGGATTGAATTTGATTCAAAACAGATTTATTTCATATGTTGTGATTGGTGAAGTGTATGTTTGATGGATTGCACAATTCAATATTAATTTGCATGGGTGTGTAAGGCCTCGGAGGAAGACAATTTTTTTATTTTTTTGCTTAGAATGGTTTTCAGCTGGTTGCCGCATGTCTATTTAGATCAAGTTTGTGTTGGGAGGTTGTGGAGAAGGATGGAAAGAATGAAAGACAAAATTTATATTAATGTCCACAAATGATAAAAAATAGGTCAATGGGACTCAAGGATACACCCAATTACAATAGAGTGTGCTAGGGTAAAAGGAACTTAAGAACAACGACGAACTAAAGTAAAGAATTAGAACAGAAGCACTGAAAGTAAACATGGGTAAACCTGACGTAATAAATTCCTCAACCCATGCGGATAGAGAAACAATACAATAAGCCATTTGGACCCCTTGAACAACATGTTCTGATCAGATTCATAGTCTTGACAAACATCTCCAACCATGCTTGGGATAGAGGAATCATCTGTGTCATCATCTATCATTGTGAAAGGGCCAATATAGGATTTGATAATGCTCCTTAGGGAATGTCTAGGGCTGAGGGGGCCAGGTTGGGTAATCCTAGGAGGAAGCAAAGTAATCTCCCTAGAATCCCTCCTAACATCCAAGGCTGAAAAAACTCCCATGGCAGAAAAGAAACTCGTAATGTGTGCTTGCCTCTGCAGCTTGAGAGATGGTTGCAAAGAAGAAGATCCAAAATGTCAAGTAGATCTATGACGTTGAGTAGGAGTAGATTGCAGTTGCCGAGAGCTATTGTGTTGGTGTACCTTAGGATTAGTGTTGTCTATAGATGAACACAACCTCATTGATCTACCCCGTTTAGTGTGTGAAACAACAATATCCAAAGGGCACTTAATGCCACCAACCTTTGTGAGGGGTTTAAATAATGGAGTGATCAGCCGGTGGGTTCTAGGGTCTCCTTGTAGGGACTTACGTTGGTGGGTAACAACCTCCCAAAGAAAAAAGGTTCAAGCATCATTGTTCTGGACATTGAAAAAAACGGATAAAGAGTTGTCCATGCCTTTGTAAAGAGAGTGGTATCTCCCTAGTATCACATAATAAATAGGAGATCTGAAAATGAAGTGCTCCTTAGTCTCCACCTCCCAAAGGAGGAGAAGAAGAAAAATACAGTCCCCATGTGGAATATGATGATTAGTCTCAACCCACGACTGATGTGAGCATACCATCAACTCAAGGCCGAGGGAAAACTTTGGCTGTGAGACCAATGACGTTGGAGATAGTCAAAGCGATGAATGACACCATCCACCACCTCGCATGAAATGCTTAGCGTAAAAGGCAATCTTGGGTGAGTGATGATGAAAAGAGAGGTCCAAGTGACTTGGATGTGCTTCCTATAGATATCCTCTTAAACAACACTAATCAGTAACCACCTTTAAGGGAAGAAGCTAGGGAGGGGCATCCAAAGAGTACTTGAAAGGAGGTAATCTATCGATAGAGATTTGATAGACCGGGAGGAAAAATCTGGTCATAAAATTCTAGCAACATTGATGCTATGTTACCAAGAAACGCCCTGTCCCCACGTATTCCCTTAGAAACATTTTCAAGACGGAAATGGGGATGAAACGTCCTAGAAACGTCTTGGAAATATTTGGGACGCTTTGGAAACATCTCGATGCTTTTGGGACATTTCCGCCACCTTTTAAAAAAAAGATTTATAACTTAAAAAAGAATTACCTACATTTATTATACCTAAACCTAATCTACCCACCCAAACTTGCTAAAGACACTTCCTAAAAGCTATATAATGACATTTTTGGTCCATTCTAAATCACACTCTTTTTTTCTCTTGCTAAATTCAGTTTTCATTAAACTAACATTTAGCATTGTGAAGAGCAAAGAGACATTAAGGAGCAACTTGAAGGAAGAGTTTAGGAGGTGCTACTAAGAGCTAAGAGCATCAAGGAGGAATTTAAAATCAAATTTGGAAGGAGGGATCAACTTCAAGGAGGAAAAACCAGGTATTTTCAGGTTTTCACTTCATTTTAAAGAAAATGTTAATGTGATCAATGATCATGAATGATGTGTCATTATGCTTGTAACACCATCCGATAACTCCATCACAACTCCAATCTGTCCCAGAGGTTCGAGAGCATGAACCTCGGCTCTGATACCAAGTGTAACACCCACTATTTCACACACAACAACACCGAAAAACCAGATAACTTTTTAATTTATTTTTAACTTGCAGTATATAACGACACTATAGGTGATCACAATGGCTACAACTAACTCTCGAAAATCTTGACACAACCTTAACCACCTAGGTACAAGGAAAACAAATACGACACCCATCATGAACAATTCACTCTCCCTTATGACAAGACCGGACATAATAGTATGAGAACAGGACACAATTACGGTTAGGGCATCCCATGGTGAAAATCCTCTTAAGGTTATTTATTTTATCAAACACGGCCTTCAATCTTTGACTTACGTTCTAGGAGATTCAGTGTTATGAACCGATAAGTTCAAACAAAGTGTCGAGCGTATTGGGATTTCAATCATATAATCACATAGATTATGTGATTGAAATCCAATACTCGAACATCATTCAACATTTCCTTCATTAAGTCGTAGGTTCCAACAGATTTAAGATTAGAATTCCATCATCATTTACTTAACCACTATTTACCACTTTCGAAAGTGACCTCACAACATTCCACACTTTATTTCTTGCAAAAAGATTATTCATGACCTTACATCATAATCATTTTAAATTTGGAATGATAAGTCACTCATAAGGAAAAAGAATACAAAAGCAATTTTGACCATATTAACGAAATTTAGGTTACCTTAATCAAGTTGATAGATACCTTAATTTTCATGAACCGTTTAAAAAACTACCTTAACCCCGTCAAAACATTATGTCCATACTTGATTATATTTTCTACTCATGAAATCATCAACATTCCGCGGCATATCACCAAACAGTCCATTAACAATATCAAAAATTTTACTCTAAGAAGAGTAGGGTCGAAAAGGGGTGTGTTCGGTCAACAAAACATGCCTTTAAAAACAATATTATCAATCCCAAGTTTCGTCCCATTTGGGACCTAGAAACATACTCAAAAAAATAGACAGTGAGCAAACCAAAACGTTTTACCCCTACTTAACAGTTTGGGTTTAACCCGTATAATAAATTTGAAGGAAAATAATGCATTCACAAGATCATTCCTTCCTAAATGACAATAAGATATTTACTGAATCATACTTCTAAAAACTACTAAATAAATAACCACAAAATCATCAATTGCAAGATCCCTACCAAGCACTTATAAATATGCAAGCACAATTTTAGCACATTCTGAGAGCTCATAAGATGAGCGTAAGAATCAAGGATTACGTAAATAAAGCAGGTCAACTACACCAATTTTACCTAAGCAAACCCCACTTCCCAGAAAGCATATTTTCGTCACTAAAATTTTATTCGAGCTTAAATAAGTTTCATTATTTTCTAGCTGTCATTTTTATAAAAAAATATATATCTCAGTGTTATCCTATAAATCTGATATTGCAATCAACTACCACCGAAGGATAATAACCATAGTACGACGCATAGAGCATAGCGGATTTACCTATATATAACTTGATCCCTAAAGGGTTGAATATTTTCTGGTTATCTTTCAGATAGACCTGTATTTTGCATCCCTACTTGGGTTTATTTCCCAATTTTTATTTAAGTATAAACCTTTTTATCTTAAACTCATGAGGCAAAAATTAATTCATATATATATATATATCATGCCCTCGAGATATTCATTTCCAATCACAGGGGTTCATAAAATAAACTGGCGAAGCCCCCAAATCGATTTATTAAAACAATCCTCTTCCACACATATCAGGAAAGGTAGGGTGAATTCTCCTTTTCTATTTGCATATAAATAATGGCGAAAATATATAAAGTCATGTCATATGTAACATACAGAACGGAAACCATTTCTCAAAAGATTTATCATCAATAATGCTCCCTGAAAAAATCATGATAAATGCATGAGTATTCATAAAATAACAGGTTTTGCAGAGATACGCTTCATGTAAGCTTCAAAATCAATAAACTCAGACCCATTATGGGTAAACCACATATCCACTGCTGACAAGTATTCATCAAATGACCCAATAGTTCTAAGTTATTATTTAGTGAACAAATCAATACACACACAGGCATCACAGAGGCAATAGAGGTAAAAAGATGAGCAACCAATATTCAAAATCTTGGAGGGATTCAATATTTAAGAGTTAGAAGTTTCATGCAACTAATGATTTATGGACAGCAGCAAGGCCAAACACCATACCCTGAGCAAACCCACATGCAATCCAATTTTTTTTCTTTTTTTTGCAAGAAGAAAACTTCGTTTAGAACTAGGTAAACAAGAAAAAAAAATCAGAGGAAGGCATGCAGGATAAATTCGACTGCAAAACAACCATAAAACCTAAGAAAACTGCCATTCCAGCAAATAAAAGCAATTCATTTCATGATACGGTTAAAGCCAGCATTAAAAACCATATGGGTCATATTTATCATGCCTGTAAAAAGCTCCAGGACTTGTAAACAATGTCAACCAGGCGCATGCAATAACAAATTAGACATCCTCCCAAAATGTTGCTTGCTGGGCATCCAAGACATCACTCCAGGCTCCTCTCGAAGGCACGGGAAGGGAGAAAAAAAGGGCAGCAGGCTGCCAGCTCCCATCAGGCGTTTAAACCCACAGCAAAAGCCCATCACGTTTTCTATTCAAGAAGGTGAATACAGAAAAGGAAGGGTCATAATTTCCTCCCACCAAACCCATGCAACCAGCATCCAAACTGGTGAGCATGTCGCTGAAAAAGTAGGGCAGACATAATTAATAACAGATAATTTCTAGAGCAGATGACCAACTTTACCTTAAGCGCCTAAACCGAAAAAAAAGGACGAGGTTTCATTAATGGCCAATAAAGGCTGGCATGGGCGGTGGAGAATTAAAAGCAATCTCACCAAAAAAGAATTCTATAACCACAAAGCCTGCGTGGAGGCTTGATCGACCAAGGAAAAGAAAATGGTGGTTGGAGCCATTAATAAAACAAATAACATGAACAATACATTCCACGCAAGCTAAAACCGGCCAAACAATTTACTAAACTTAGTTAAAATTTAGTTACCTAATAAAAACAAAAACCACATACCTTTGAAAGGGTTTTAAAATAATTCCTTTAGAACTTTTAACAAAATGTCAATTTGCAACCCGATAATCGAGAATACGATTAGCCAAAAAGAGGACGCTTGAAGACGACACTACGGAGTGCCCTCGACAACGAGCAAGCACCCGACGACACCAGGAGGTACGATGGAAAGAAGGGACTCAAAACTAACTTCAAAACATGACATAATCACTTAACGACCAAAAGGGAACTCAAAGTATGGGCTAAGTATGGATACCTTGCAAGACTTGAAGTTGAATCTCTCATGGTTCTTAGTTTGCAAATGTAGAAAGTAAGCTTGAAAACAGTCTCAAGGTGGAGAGGTTAGGTTGAAAAACCAGTTTGGACGATGTAGTGAGGAACAATTCATTTGCAACTAATCATACGTTGAATCATGAGATTTTGGACCCTTTTAATACAAGACAATCAACAAAACCTAGACTAGGTCCCCAAACGTCAACCCATATAGAATTGCAAGCTTGATTACTGTATTGAAGAGGCACAGATTTGAAGGGATATCCTAGAAGTGAATTTGAAAGCAATGGTGCTTCAAGATAGAAAGGAAGGCATATCCCTTGCAAAAGCGTGACTGAGAGGCAGACTTCATACTAAAATTAGGTCTGGAAAATTGGGCCCTAAAGTAAGTGTAGGGCGATGTGATCTCCAAAGAACATTTGGAGGTGTTGAATATCATGACCTTAGTTTTGTTGACCACCAATTGACGAAGCTTTCAAAAACAAGCAAAGACATCAAGTTGTCTCTGCAAACCATTGAGAGTTAGAGGAGAACAATGTCATCAACAAAGGTGAGTATGACTGTCACCACATCAACAAAGGTGAGTGTGGCTATGTTGTTGAAGAAAATCATCTAGTTCATCGGTGTAAATACTAAAGAGGGTCAGAAAGAGAGGGCATCCTTGCTTGACCCCAATGGTACTCTTCACAAAGCTAGAAAGATCGTGAGAAGTACGAAACTGTACGACAACTGTCTCATAGAGCCTCCAAGCAATGGAAATGAGAGAATTTGGAATGCCAACCTCATGCAAATTTTGGAAGAGCAGATGTCATGGAACCCAGTTAAAGACTTTCCTAAAGTCTACAAAACAACAAAAGACATTGGAAGACAGATAACGATCCTCCTTAATGATAGCCCGGAGTGTAAACGTAGTCAATTGTCTGGTATTCCCTCCTGAAGTTGGCCTGCCCCCTGCTTAGATTACCCCTGTCCAAGTGCTCTGAAAGCTACAGATCTAACACTGTTGCATAAAGTTTGGTAAACGTATGTCCAATTATATTGGTCTTGTAGTTGTTGGGGTTAGAGCTATCCCTAGACTTAAAAATGGGATGGATTGTGTGCTGGGACGAAGAACGAGGAAAACCTAAACAACGTCAGTAAAAGATTTGTCAATGGGAAGGCAAGGGAAGCTACACAATATTTCAGAAACTCAGCTTGAAGGCCCTCACAATCTGCTGCTTTACTGGTACATAACTTCTGAAAAGCCCTCATAAGTTCATAACTGTATTGACAGATAAAATCATAAAACAATAGAGGATGATGGAGGGTGGAGACAATGATAACAGGCTGCTTAGGATGTCATAGAGAGAGCTGGCATAGGAAACCCATGCTTAGGGATCGATGTCATAAGCGGGTCCTTCCTCGGGAGGACCATGCGCCAAAAATTTGTAGGAGTGGCAGAGGGCACCAAGGAGAGCAAGCCATTTAGATGTAAGGAAATCACGTTTCTTTCGTCGAAGAAGACAATGATAATCTCTATGAATGGTTATGGAGGGTGGGTGGGAATTTTTATGACTTAAAAATAAGGTATTTTGGTAAATTCATTGATTTTGGTCCACTTTTCTCGACTTTGCTTTCTTCTACTGTGCTGATTTCCTTGAGAAATTGTCCTTAACTTGGGTTATGAAAATCTACAGTCTCACACTTTCATGTTTTGATCTGATGCTCGTTTAAGCCTAGGCTTGTTTTTGGGATGATGAAAATTGGCTGCTTAGAATTCTGTATTTACCTTCAGTCATCATGATGACCCGGAGACTTAAAATAAGTGATGAATAACAGGAAGGAAATTTCACGTCCAACCTCACTTGTCGACAGAAAATTTGATGATGGATTAGCATTTTAAACCCGTCACCTTACAATAAAAATATAAGATTTCTGTATTAAAATTTAATGTAAATGTTGTTATACTCTATTCCTTACACTTGTTTTGACACTTATAATCAATTCCAACTAAAATCTTTTGCTGTTTCCAAAGACTTTAAAATATTGGTTAAGTACATATAACATCCAAAAAAACAATGTAAATGTAAAATCAACGGGATCAAAATATTTCCAGCAGTCCCAAGTGACGGGAACATTTATCATAGAGTGTAAAATATATTTAGATTCCCCTAAAATGGCAGGGTGGGCATCAAATCTCAGCCCTGATGAACAGTATACCTCCAGTTTTCAATTATTCTATGGATGCATCTCTAGTTGAACCTTTGAATGGATCAAACCCATTAGTTATTGGCTAAAAACCACCAGCCTGACATATTCGTCTGCCAAGATAAGAAAATCTGTTATATGCACTATTGTTGTAAACCTAAAGAGGTTCTTCAGTAGTGTACACATGAATTAACTAAAACTTTCTTCAGAAAAAGCTTCTGGAACTTTGTTCTGTATTGCACCTGGTGAGACCGGTTTTTGTTGATCCCCTTGTTGCATTGTTACTATACATACACACACTGCCATGGGTAAATATGTTGTTTCAAATTGTTCATTTGATTTAATATATTGGATAATATATTGCAGGGATTTTGATACCATGAAGAGATTGACGGCCTGGTATCTGACAAATGAACATAATTACATGGTGGAAGATCATGAAACAGTTGATTTTGATGAGTTAGAAGATGAATATCAAAATAAAGGTAGTGGCAACAGGGATTCAACTCAGACAAGGATAATGTGGCAATAAGTTTCAGATGGCTCCTTATGCTTATACGTTCTTATTGACTTGATAAAAATGTAATTTGTTTTGTAACTTCTACATGTTCTTTGCTGGTATGTTTGTTGTTGATTCAAATAATGCTGGTCATCACTCTAAACTGTGTCTTCATCGAAGAAATTCCATGTTGGATGTTATTTCCCATTTTTTATACAATGCGGTTGTTTATATATCGTTTTCTTTTGGCAGTTTTAATTTTGTGGTTTTACATAGAGGAGCGATTGTCTTTTATTTCCTGCTTGGAAGATAACTAGGCCTGTTCCCATGAGGGCTGCAGATGGCAGAAGAGTAAGAGATATTGAAGGTATACGCTGTCATAGGCTGAACTTTACAATGGAGAAGTACAGAGAAGCATGCTTGGAATACACTACAAGAACTATGGAAATGTACCTCAATATTGTGATGAGGTAGGAGAGGTAGACATGTTCGGGCACCTAGTATGCAGTTTTTAGTTGAAATTAGAAAAGTCTGTTTGATATTTGGCTAACAATATATTTAGTTAATAGTTCTATTGCCATTTTAATTCTTTCATCTCATGTTTAGGTTTGCAAACATGCTGAGAAAGGAGACAATTTCTATGATTTTTTTGCAACACAGGTAATGTTAAATCTACAGTTGTCCACTTTCAGGTAATTTTTCCACACCAGTTGTATACATTACAGTATATATTCTTTTTGAAGTCTTAACAAACATTTTAGGCTTAGAGTGTTAGATTTAGACCTTTGGTGTTTCTTCAGTGTTACATGAGGACGCGTCCCTAGATTTTGGTGGTGTTCTAGACATCCCAAACATTTCGGGGAGTTGGGGACTTAGAGGGGACGTCCCCTATTTTTAAAAAATATTTCAAAAGCTTTATGATGCTTTTTTACTTTTAAAATCTTGTTACCAAGAACATTAAATAATGATCTTGAAAGTACCTAAAATACATTAAACACAATTTAAATCTGTAAATTTCACTGAATACAATTAAAATATACAAATATTTATATTTATATATTATTTTAATAGCCGTCCCCCAGCCATTCCCAAAATTTGGGATTTTTTTTTCCATCCCAGAAACTGTACCTCTGCCCCCTGTCCCCAAGACTTAGGTAACTATGTGTCTCTTTCAAAAGCTGAAAATTGCAAATGAGATTGAGTGGTTGGAGCATTGTTTGTTTGCTTTATACTCATATAGTACCTTTCTGCAACTTTCTAGTAGTGTTTATAGCCGTATGTTTTAAACTTGAAGAGCCAAGTGCCAATTGATGAAATGCATAAAAAGCTTCCAGCCTTTGCAGCATTTACATCCATCTGGATATTCAAGTTTTCTTATTATAGACAGTGATGATAAATATCTATAAGAGAATGCTGATGGAACTTTCTATAGTTCTGCTTAAGAAGTCGAGGGGGGAGGATCTCGATAGACTGAGCAGGAACTCTAGGCACTCTCTACTTTACTAGTGTTGCCCTCTATATATATAGGCCCACAAACTATATATAGTTGCCACTTGATCGATGGTAGGAGGTCCAAGGCATCTCAAGTCTAGTCTAGGCTCTCAACCACCCTCCTACCAATAGGGTTGGGGTTCGGGTTGAGGAGGATGAGGTCTCAACTAAAGGAGCATAAAAGTTGTGGGAGCCTGCCAACTATATATATCCTTCACTCGGCCAGTTGTGAAATTGGTAAAGTAGATTATGTCTTATACTTATATAAACTTTTATTGTTAAGTAACATCAAGTAAACATTCTTAAAGAGAGTTTATTTTAATTAACTTATATAAAGGAACAAAGTCAAGAACAATTCAAACGACTCAAATCCACATATGTAACAGCTGAAAACAATTTTCTCATCTACTATTATTGTTGTGAAAAGGACGTATAATTTTAATTCACTTTTTAGTTGTTTTAAGGACATTTTAAAAGCAACCATCTTCTTGATGGAGGACAGAGGAAGGGAAATTGACTTTCATAATAGTTATTTGGTTCAATTCAATTGACACTTTTTGTGCCTACAAAAGTATCTTAATCACATCCTTTAGATTTCATATCCTTTCTCTTACTTATCTTTTGATTCTCTGTCCCTTCTCAACTTCGCTTTATACGAGGGTTATGCTCATTTTAATAAATCTAGAATAATGATTCTATGGCTCAATGTTCCCAGAGTGTGAATTTTTTGCTAGATGGAAAAGTGCTGAAAGATGAAACATGGAGGCCAACAACAACCCATTGTTGTTAAACCAAATGACTAAGCGATACTTCTTCTCATGGAATATCATGCGTGTCCTCGCAAGGCATTGATTCTGTTTCACTAGATGCAACCAACGAGTGTCCAACCCAAGAAGTTCACCTTCTTCAACATACTCCTAGCTTGTGCCAAAACAAGAGCTTTGGAACAGGGTATGACCATCCATCAAATGGAAGCGAATTTTTCTCAGATGAAGTAGTTTCAAATGCCTTGATAGACATGTATTCTAAATATAGAAGCATATAGAAGTCATGCCAATCGCTTGACAAAATTTCTCTCTGCAATATATAATGTTAAAGAGTGAACTGATTTCTTTATTTTGTTATTGTGGGAGCTGCTTGAGCATTTGGATGTATGAATTGATGTAAAATTATATTTTCTTTCTTAATATAAATAAATTGAGAAAGCTGATACAGTGGTGAAGTCCTCCCATTTTGTCCTCTGTCAAATCTCTGGTTCCATTTCACTTGTTTTTTTCCTTTCATTTAGACCTTCGGTTATCTTATTCTTGTTCTTCCAAGTACCATAACCAATATGGATTTATCAATATATAGCCATCTCTACATTAATTTCTTAATAGAAGGAAATCTAACATTTGAAAACTCAATCGAATCGAAAATACTCCTCCCATGTCTATTGGCGTTTCCTTTACAACTATAGGTGGAATTGCTAGGATATATCACTGTTCTAAACGTGAAGACAGCAAAGTGTATTGGCACTTTTAAAATTATAATTTTTAGGTTTAAACATGTATACTCTATTTTTTTTGTTGTTGAAATTTTCATTGTGTGTGAACAGGTTATTGTCAAAATTATTTTTATGAGTAATCATTACATCAATTATTTCGCTCTTATTTATTTTCTTAATAATTAAAAAACAAGAAATCACTCAGATACCTTCAAGAATCTGTTATCATGATTATTGAAAAATCCAAGGCCTTCAACTTTTCTACATTAACCTTGTTTGCATAAAAATAAATATCTTGACAACTCTAGACTATAGAATCTAGACTATAGAAGCCCCACTTATAAGAAGCCCCCTTTACACATAATACACTCTTTTATAATAAGCCCCATTTACTTACAAGTAATATGATTTAAAAAAAAAATGATAGAGAATTGTTACAAAATATGAAAGAAAAATATGCCAAGGAGAAGTATCCCTAACACCTACCACAAAGTGGGGTCTTTAAAGAGAGAACTATATTTGAGGTACCACTTTTTCCTCCCTTTTTGGGATAAATGTTAGCTGTTGATACACTTATCACATGCTACATAATTTCCACATACACTGCATTGATAAAAATCATATAGACTCCCTCTGGAGCATACACTGCATTGGGGGCGGAGTGTTACATAATTATAATCTGCTCGAAGCAGAAGATGTTGGGAATGATGTTCCGGATGGACTATCCCATCTTTCCATTGCCTCTTCAAAACTTGTCTAACTCCTTTGATTTTAATTTCACTCAACAGCTTTGAGTCATTCTCACCACATTGCCATAGAGCCTCTACAACCTCTTTTCCCTTCCCACTCACCATCTCCCCATTTTTATCAACCACTATTACTCGTATCTCATTTTCTTCTCTACTTCCAACTTCAGCACTAACAAGACCAAAAACCATTCTTCTCACCTGTACTATCTGTTCCTCACCTCCCATTCTTGTTAAATCATTGCACAAATACTGAATGCGCTGCCAAAATCTGCATGCTTCTAAGAGTGAGATGCAAGGAATGGTGCATATCTTCCTTATCTTGGTTTCATCAGCTTCTGTGAGGTAAGAAAAATCTCTCCACCAAGCATTAAAGACTTGAAAATGATTTTTCAACTTTGTGAGAGCATAATCCAACTCAGCAGTGAACTCCAACATCTTATCGAATTCACCCACGCATAGCAACATCATTTCTCTACAAGATGATGCCTCTCTCTCACCTGTTATCAGCAGAATGAAATAAATATACGTATAAAATAAATTCTCCCATGTACATATATATATATATATATATATATATATATATAATATAAAGAATGTAATCTTTATAGTACTGGAGGGATTGAATAAATAAATCCTTAATATGCTATTTTAAACATGTAAGATGAATGCTTTAAATTCACATTTGTTTGAGTGAAGTCCAGATTTTGAAAAACAAATTGGTTATAGTTGAATGCATTCTCCCATTCTGACTTTCGGAGCTCCTCTTCTCGGCTTTGAGAAAATGGATATGCCTCCAATCCCCACCTTTCAATCATTGGCAATGCATCCTTGTTGGAGATTCTTCCTTTACTATCCACAACCACAACTCTGAAAAACTTCGTTGTTGTTGCTGGAGCTTCTAATAAAAAAAAGTAATGCGATGATGCGTGTAGAATCAACCATGGATTTGGAATCACTGGCCATGGAGCATCTGCAACGGCTCTCTTGAACTCATCCCACTGAATGCGATTATTCCAACATGGAATCCAAACCACTTCCACCAGATGGCGATGCTTGCCTTGCATCTTGATATATACATCTTTGAACACTGAATGGCGCATCTCCAACATCGTAAGGGATGTATAGAGTAGCAATATCACTTTTCCTTGTAGATCAGCGACCTTCACCTAGAATTAATGTCCCATAATAGCTTCACTGGTTTGCTAAAGCATTCTGATTCAGAATAAAATTTACAGAGGGACCAACACCTCAAAAAAGTAATATAAATACCTGCTGACTTTTGTTGAGGAGAAAATCGGATTGCAGCACTGCTTTCAGGATTTCTACATTGCTCTCTCTAGGATTACTGATGAGGGAGGCGACTTCATTTAATATATATGAGATATCTTGCCATATCGACGGACATTTTATTCCTTTTCCTTCTAAACTGTTGCTGCTACAGAAAACCTTGATACCAAAATAGACAGAGGGGAAAGCAGCACAGAATTTATCAAAGAATAAGGAAATCCTAGAGTTTGGAGGTGTATAAGCTAGGATTCTATCAGTGACATCTGATGGTAACAAACTGAAATCTCTACCAACATATATGATTGACAACACTTTTGAGGTTGACGCCAGTGGTTGCCTAATTTTTACTAATAGATTATCGTCTATTTGGCCTTGGCTATGGATGATTAAGATGAGGTTTGTGTCTGGTAGAACAGAGGATGAACAGAATGGGCGTTGATGAATGTCAATCAGGAGCCCTTCCTCATCAAACATCTTTGATATCATTCCCCTCAACAACACCTCCCGGTTTCCTTCTGCTGTCCGCTGCAATGCAAAACAAATAATGGAATGATCAAATCTTCCATTTGCCTCAAATGTAATGCATCAAATAATAAGTTACAATTACCTAGCAGGTGGACAAAAATTACCACTCTTACCTCCCAAAAAGGATCTGTTACAACCACAAAATGCCATTCTTCTTTTCTCCTTTGCATTTCCATCCACCACTGGATCATACTTTCACTTCCTGCAATGTTTAGGCGCCATAAGCTCTGAATAGCCCCCACACTATCCATCCATTTGCCACCCAAGCTCTCACAATTTGAGAGGTCCAATGCTATTAATGATGAGAGGCAATGAAAATCACTAGAAAGCTCCTCCAATTTAGAACACATTGATAGATCTAATCTCTCCAAGCAACCAAGCTGGCCGAAACAATCAGGAAGTTTGGACAGGCTTTTGCATCTGGATACTGTTAAGTATTTTAATGCTCTAAGGAAACTAAAGGTGGTGCACAGTTCCTCTAATTTATCACATCCTGATAAGTTTAATGTTTTCAAACAATCAAGTTTGCCAAAACAATCAGGAAGCTTGGATAAACTTTTGCATCTGGACAATGTTAAGTGTTGTAATGCTCCTAGGCAACCAAAGTCATCGCTCAATTCCTCTAATTTATCACATTCTGATAATACTAACCTTTCCAAACAACCAAGTTTACCAAAACCTTGAGGCAGTCTTGACAAGCTCTTGCATACAGACATGTTTAATCTTCTTAATCCTACGAGGCAATGAAAGTCATTGCATAGTTCTTGTAAACTTTCACATTGCTTTAACACTAATTCTTGCAGGCAAGTTAGTTCACTGAAGCCAACAGGAAGCATCTTTAAGCTCTTGCATCTTGACATGTTTAGTGTCTTTAACCTTACCAAGGAACGAAAGTCAGTACACAGCCCTTGTAAACTTTCACATTGGTCTAAGACTAATTCTTCCAGGCAAGTGAGTCCATTGAAGTCGACGGGAAGCTCCCTTAAACTCTTACAGCCTTGTAATGATAAGCTTGTCAGCGTTGTAAGTTTGCAAATATCTTCTGGTATTTCTTTCAAAGCTGAACACCAATCAAATGATATTCTATCCCTCAATAAAGACAGCTCAGCAATCCTATGGGGAAGACTAATTAAGAGAGCACATCCATATACATTGATGTATGTTAAAGATGGTAAATTTCCAAGCCCTTCTGGTAGCCCAAGGAGACTAGAGCAATGGGATAAGTTGAGTGACTGTAATGCCAAAAGCTTATCGAAATCACATGGGAGCTCTTGCAAACTGTTGCAGTTTTGCAAATCCACTGTAGTAAGGGCATTCATTTCTCCAAATCCTGTTGGTAACTGCTTAAGATCCATACAATGCAATAAATACAACTCCTGTAAAGATTGGAGCTTCCCTAGTGATCCTGGTAACTCCTTCATACCTTGAATTCCAGACAATTTTAGCTTCTGCAGACTAGACACCTTCAAGAAACTTGAGATTTCTTTAATATGAAATCCACTCAAAGCCAAATGTTTTAATTTATTAAGATGCCCAAATTCTATGGTTACATGTATATTCCGCCTAGCAGGCAACCCATCTGAACTACAGAGTTTGAGCACTTGCAAACCATTTAAATTCTGCAACCAAAGAGGGCTTATGACCAACATTAGAAAGGAAAACAAATGCCTAGCACATTAGATTTTAATGGAAAGAAAGACATCATAATTGGAAAACAACTTTTCTATTCTTATTTGCAAAATAATATCTGAGTAGAGACGGTAACTTGCCTTCGGTGGACTCCAAATATCATTCCTGAAACTACAATCCAAGAAGTTTAAGTGCTCAAGCTTTAATATATCAATTGCCAAATTTGGCACTGTCCCCACTTGAAGAAATTTCAGCTTATCAAATCTTTTTATGCATTGTCCGTCCACAATAGTCATGTCTCCCATAGCAAATATCCGTAGGGACTCACTCATTTTGTCTAATATTTCTGCAGATACATGGTATGGCATATTCTCGCATTTCAGCCAAACTCCTCTTGTTTGATGGAGAACCTGTTGAAATTTAAACAAAAAAACCATTTACCAAAGAGAATTGAAATTTACAAATTTTCATTTTTAACCATTTAAATTTTGAAGTCTTCATACCTCTTCATTCTTCAAGGCCATAGAAAAATCATCTGCACTTCTGAATCGATTGTCTTTTGATTTTTGCGACCTGCTGACAACATAAGATCGTGAATGCGTATCCTCCCTACTTTTCTTTTAAACTCGCACTTTTTCAACCTCTACTCTTTTTATGAGAGCTCCCTCTTGTAGACAATCCAGTTCTTCCTGTCCTACAATGCATGCAACTTCATCCCACTCCCAATCAGAGAAAATGAACAGATGTCCAGGAATGCCTCCTGAGCGCTGGGTCGAAGCTCATGGTAAGCAAACAGAATTCTAGATTCGTCAAATCCATCTTCTTTGTCACAGCTGAAATCCTCTCCATCTCTTAGCCAATCACATACTTTTTCATAAGCTTCAACTTTGTTATTTCTCTTACGGAGATAGGCTTCCACTACTTCCACAAAGAGAGGACAGCAACTGAGTTTCTGTGCTATCATTTTGGCTTGAGGCCTTTCAGATACTATGAAATTTGTGTCCTTTTCTCTATCTATTTTCCTGCACAGCAATTGAAGGGATGCCTCAACAGAGAGGGATTCAATAAGGTGTAGTTTACAGGGTTTAATTCCGCAGCTTTCAAACACTCCTGAAACTGTTGTTTTTCTAGCTGTGACAAGAATCCTTAATTTTTTTGGACCTGTTATCTCCTTGGGTAGAAGACTTTCTAGATGTCCCCTCTTCAAAATGTTATCCATATATATGAAGACAACTTCATTCTTTATAATGGATTTCAGCTCTTGCTGCCCACTCTGACAGTCTCTTACAGTATATTGTTTTTGTCCAGTTAAATCCTGCAAAATCTGAGATTGCAATTCCTCTATGTTAGGATGTGATTCCATATTTTTGATGAGAGTGACTTTTGAATGTTTCCAACCCTGCAGATTCAAAGTTGCATACACTTCATTCGCCAGTGTGGTTTTTCCAGCTCCACCTATGCCGTGCACAACCACAGCCACAGCTGGCTTGTCATTATCACACTCAAGGAGTTTAATCACTTCACTAATCTTGTGCTCTATGCCCACAGCTACAAATGAAAAAAATTAAAAATTAAAAAATATATGTAATATATTTTCTTTAAGAAATGGCACATTAATAACTAAATTGAAATAATTTACCTTCACTGTTGTGGTATGGAACTGGTGGGCGGCTGCAAACGATGCTGTGCACATCATCATAAGTATTAAAGCTGATTTGCAAATGAAGCATCCTGTGCATTTCATCTACGTTGAAGCGGAGGTCTTCAAGGTCTTGTCCATCCGTTGCAGCTTTGTAAAATCTTTCAATCATTTGTAATAAAAATTATCATTTTAAGTAAAGGGGAACATCTAATAAGCATGAATAATTTTCTATGCAAATGTGTATAACTTTTTAATCACATTAAAGAAGCAGGTTATGTCTTTCAACTGCTAGAATGGAAATTCACAGAATGCTCGAGTTCTGGCATACAGTTAAGTAATTGTCATAAGGGTTATGCTGAAAACATTCTTAAAATGTGAATTTTGTTAGCCTTCCTGCAGTAGAATTTAAGATTGACACAAATATATTCCTTATAAGCTATCCATAAGGGCTCATGCTTCTTTCGGGAATCAGCTAAATCCAAATTCCATCGAAATCACTCTATATTGTCTTCAGAATTATTCCAAATGTATTTGGAAAGATATAATAAAAATCTGATAATTGTTTGAAGTGTTTTTGGCATGACATTTAGCCTCTTCCCTTAACTTGATGTACATGGTTCTATAATTTTAAAATTTTAAGGCCATGGTCTCATGACCCCTGCACATGCAACGAAATTTGGCGCTCGGAGCGCTCGATGGCAGCTGGAACGCGTCTGTACACGCCATCCAGCAGTCCCTCCTGCTGCCTAGGCCGCCGCTGGGCTCCTGTACGGAGCAGTCAGTCCCTGTTTGATTTTTCTATATTTAATTAAAAATACATTTTCCGTCTGCCCGAACTGTCAGCTGTATGCGTACGCACTAACAGATATTTAATTAAAAATGCTTTTTCTGTCTGCCAGCTGCATTTAACAAATATTTAATATTTATTTGTATAAGTGAGCGGGCTTGTGTTCTCTGTTCCACGTGCAGGAGAAGGGGGTTCTGAGCACGCTTACATCACTCTGAAGCGCGCTTCACCCATTGGAATTTCATTCCATGTGCGCGCATCTTCATAGAGTGGGGCTCCTTAAATATCTCAGTGGATGTTGCTGAGAAAAATTAGGGTATTTACTAAAATAAAAGTCTCATGATTTTTCTAAATTTCCTCAATATCATCCCAGATTTTAGGATCCCTTTACAAATAAATAAAAAGTAAATTTTCCTACAAAATCACAAAAAATTGATGGCAGGAATGCATATTATGTGCAGAGTGGACAAAAAAAGACTAAATTGTTGGGGAAACTTCCAGCCCCCCTCCCAAGCCACCTGTTAAACTCAGCTGGCAAAAAAATAGGAGCTCCTATGTTCTATGGTAAGATTCTTTAATGTTTTTATAGATGGCTTCCAAAATTTTCAAGGGACCACCTGCTACAGAAAAAATATGAGCGAAAACCTCTCTATGAGGCTATGGCCTAAATGAATTTCAATGATTATGGAGATTAACTGACGTTTCTAGATGTCCCGCCATAATTTAACTTTTGAGAATTAATATCAAAAACTGGGAGTTACAGGACTCGTGAAAAAATATTTCAACTTTTGAGAATTAATATGGGAAACTAGGAAAAATAATACCAAAGACGTTTTAAACAAATGTAATTTGTCGTCATGTACCTTTCCAGTGTATTCCTTTTCTTTTGTACACAGCATAAAATTGCGCCATCCACTATTAATTGTATAGATTCATTCATTTTGGCCTGCAACTCTATTTTTAAATGAGGAAGACGCTGCAGCTGCATGATTACTTTGGCCAACTCATTCATAGACTTGAGAAGTTTTAACCGCTCCATTTTATTATATTTTAGTTTGTCCAGCCTTTCTAAGACGGAAGCAACCAGTAAAAATCCCACAGAAACCCAATGAACATTCCCAATGGCAGTCAACACCGATATGGCTGTGCTATGTTTATCTCCAGTGTAGTCAGAAATCTGCTCAATGCATAACAAACCAAACTCAAAACAGGCACCTTCGCAATTAAAAGAAATGGACATATTAATGCAGGGGCAACACCATTTCTGTTAAGAATTCTTCTTTGCCAAATTACGATGCAGAAAATTACCCTTACTTTTTAACTTTGAGAATGACAATCAAACAAGAAAAGGTACATGTATGTAAAGCTGTACCTGGGTGGAAATTAGTTTGACATTTTTGAAGCTTCTTCTGAGAATTTGGATACATCGGATGCAGAGGGCAGCCGAGTTCGCACAGGAGGCAACATGCCATGGGTGGCATTAGTTTTCCCCTGCAACAAAAACTTCATCAATGCATTCTTGAACTGAATTTCTAAATAGCAATCTATTGAGCATGCTGATGAGAATGGATGTGGTTCTTACCTTGTTGGTGTAATGATGGAGAAGAGCTTCAATATTGGTGACTAATTGTTGGAGATAGTGTGGCGTGCTTGTGTTAGCATCGAGAATCTGATCGATGATCTGAGCAGGCGTAACAGGGGACGAGGAGGATGATGTTGTGGAAGACATTTAGTAAATGGTGTATGGATGTCAATGAAAGTCCAGGCTATGGAAAAGTGAATAAAATGCACCCTGTTTGTGGATGGAACGGAAGTTATGAGTGCATTTTTAGAGTAATAAACAGTCGTTTTACTTGGTGTGCTTCTTGTTACCTTCCACTGCTAAGAAAGTAGTGTTAAATTTGACGGCCACCTATGCCTGTCAAACAATTTTTAGGTGACGGCAAATTTTAAATCTTGCCCTTCAAAAATACAAAATAGTGTTATTTTTATGATGTTAATAAAATATATAAAATATTATTTTATATATATTTAACTATTTCAAATATATTTTTGTATAATTTACCTATAAATCTATATTAAAAATAACGGCCTCCCTTAAAATTTGCAAGTTGCATGTGACAGTTTTTCCAAATATTTACAAGTATTTTATGATTAAAATCATGAAAAACATCTAAATGGCCGTCAAATTTAACCCTTTGGTGTGATTTTTTAGGTGGAAGGAAAGGAAAGTGAATGGAATTGAAGAGCTTTCCAGTTCCCAATGCACATCACATCTTGCCTTTATGCAGGCCGTGACAATTTTGACTTTAGTGACCCTGGTCTTGACTTTAATGACCTGGTTTTAAAATTTTCTTTTGACTTCTAAGAAATCAACTCTTATCCGGCTACCAACTCCATACCTCCAAACTGTGGGTTTTTTTAACTTAAGTATATGTATTTCACTTAGTTTATTCTTATTAATTCTTTTCGTTTGACATAATGTTAAGAACAAGTGTATGCAATCCCCTATTAAATCATACAAATTGATGCAATGCAATGTGTCTCTATTACGAGTTTCAATGTTTTTATGAAAGTTTGATTTCTCTAAATATATGTAAATGTTCAATGATTTCCTTTATCTTCACTTGAAAATTTCTTGAATGCCTTAATAAAATAATAGATGTTTCGTTAGATAGATCTTTCATGTTGAAATGAATTAAGGTGCTTGTGTATTTTAAAGATAATTTAAATTCAAATTAAAACCATATTAAAGCGCAAACTAACCATCAACAAATAAAAACATGAAAAAGCAAGATAAATGTCAAACAAAGTAACTTAGGGGAGGGTGTAATGAAATCCTGCCATGATAGTGCACTCTACATTCCATGCATAATGGGCCAAAAATAATGCAAGGACCACCAAAAGTTTAGGACTTGTGCCAACAAAGCCATGTAGTTTGGACCAACAATTGAGAAACACTTAAAACACTCTTAAAAACATGTAATTTAATGATTAATAAATGCCTAGGTCCATTTTTAGGTGTTTACATTTTGCCCCGTTTTAAGTTGTGTGAGTGCATACATATTAAAGTAAAAGAAGTGTGGATGCAAAATTTGTTCCTTACAAATCCTTGAGATAATGCCTATAAAAACATTTATACACGGATAAGTGTCCAAAACAATGGTCTACAAATAAAATTGAAAATGATACTCTTGGTTTTGCTAGAAAAGTGAGAGCACTTCTCTATGATTGTCGTGCCTTATATTATGTGCCAAGTCTTGCATAACTTTATTGATATAGGTTTTAATAACAAGAATAGCTACACCCAATACTTTAAAATAGTGTTGAAAAGTTTTGTGAACATATCCCTTTGTCGAATTAGGTGATGTGTCATGATCTGTTTATGGGATTTCTAAGAAATGTGAATTCCCCATTTGAAGGAATGAGTGCTACACTAAATGCCTCATTTCATAGGATTATTCAAAGTCTAGATAAATATAATGAGAGGAATGTATGACCCTTTGTATATTAGTGATGAACATATTGATCACACTACTTAAAAAAACAGATTAAGCACACCATGTGTAAGATAAGCAATAAAATTGTCGAAGTTGTTACTCCAAAATTGAGTTTCATGATAATTTTGAGACAACCTACAAAATTTTTGTCCGAGAGTTTTTGTAGTTAGTAATTTCCTCCCCAAAATTCAAAATTTTTAAACCCAAATTGTGAAGCTTATTTGTTTTTCAGGCTTTTGGGCTTTCCAATCATGTAGACATGTAAAATATAATGTGTTCCTTGGACCCTGAAACTTGACACACTATAGTTTGTCGAGGTTTTAGGCTTTCGGGACATGTGAGCACAAAAACATATAAAGTGTAGGTTGTTCCTTGAACCTCAACACTCTAGTATATTAGGTTTTCGGGGGTTCAAGATGTCAGAACATCCCAACACCCAAACATGTTTTGTGTGTTTCAAATCCCGAACCCCAAACACAAAGGGGCTTAGTGTGTTGGAATTGTAGGGTCCACATACACTAAAACAAACTTTGTCTCATGTGTTCAAACCCTTGATCCTCGGGTCAATGCAATAAATGCCAACTAAGATTTGACCTCCACGTGTGTCATCGACGTGTAATCAATGCCAAACTTATTATAAAATTAGGATTTTTCACGTCATTTTCACCTTGTATGATTCAAATTTTTACTATGACTTGCATTCGACCCTCAAAACCCCGATCACAAATTTCTCCTCTTTTAGACGTCATTTCAATCAAATCTTTTATGCCCATTTGTTAAATTGGCGAATTCTACTTCCTCATGAGTTTTGTTAAGATTTGAATGCATTTAATGTTTGTTTTTAATCTTGTTTTCTTTAGTTGATTGTAAACCCTTGTTTCTCATCCCTCTCGAGTTTTTATACTTTTCTTTAGGAATTTGTTGGTGTTTTTCATCTACTTTTGAGTGGTATTTTTCATAGGGAGGTGGATTTGATTAAAAACCTAAGTCCAACATTAGCTAGGATTTCTACCCTAACAAACAAGCTAAAAACCCCAATAAAGTTCATGTTGAGATTTTTCACTTGCTTGAGGTAAACCCCGCTTTAGTGTATTGGGTTTTCAAAGGTTTCATACATGTGAGAAACCTTGACAATAGTATTTTAGGATTTTAGAGGTGTCGAACATGCCCTAAACCCCACTTCGTCTTTGTCGGGATTTGCATGGGTTGATTTTCAAGGAGGAAATCCTTAAAGCTTTCGTGTCAAGTTTTTGAAGGTGTTTAACAAGTTAGAATTCTTGACAAGTGTATCTAGTTTTTAAAGGTGTTAGACAAAGTGTGAAACTTTGATAGGTGTGTTTCGAAACTTTTAAAATGTTGAACTAAGAGAATCCGTTAAGGAGTCCTCATTTTTAAGGTTGCAGTGGGTGGAAATTTTTGGTTTGGATTCAGTTGATTTCATGAGAGTTTCTTGGAAAAATTGCGTTGTTCTTTCTTACACCAATGTCATAATTAACTAATAGTAAAGAAAAAGCATGAAGTACGCTTATCAAGGGTGGTGCCCCCTTCTAACATTGATTCTAATATAGATCAAATAAGAGATACATAATTGGGGCATATTGACCTTGTTGATTTTGGAGCAGACAAAGCAACCTATCAAAGTCACCTTAGATTCGGGCCATCTATGCCAATGGATTGACACTTTCAAAGCAACTTTTTTAGCCTCAACACAATGTCTTGAACTTGTGCTCACAATTACAAGTTACTATGATGGTGACACTAGGACAATAAAGAACTAGGATGGGGAAGTGGTGATTAGATCTACTCAAAATTTGTTTGTTGCTATTTTTGTTAGGAAATAAGGGATAAAATATGCGAATAATCCCTCACAAAATCGCAACAGTAGAAACTAATATGCATAAATTATTACAGATCTCAAATAAAATTGCAGAATAAAATAACACAACACAAAGAGACAGTATTTAACGTGGTTCACCCAATTTGGGCTACGTCCACCAAGAATCACTTGCTCAGATTTTATTACAAGCCACCGCTCTCTCAATACAATACCCAGATCCGTTTGGAGCTATGCTCAACAAACTCTACAGAATTCACACCCGAATTCAAAACACATCTGTAATACATTTGCTTGTACATCTATCATATGCATAAGACCATATAAATAGACAACTGCTTAAGCAATTTTACAAAACCGTGGGTATCAAAAACCATGGGCAAAACCCGTCCCATAAACCTATGGGTCAAAAAACTCGCCCATATGAGAAAAACACATTTCCCGATATGTCGGGTGTATTTTCGAGGCCAAAAAAATTTACGCCTAATTTTTTTTTTTCCGAGGCCGCGCCCCAAACCCTCGCTGACCGAGGGCCGCGCCCTGACCCCGCTCAAGGCCCGGCCCGGCCAATCTGGTGATGATACATGAAAAGTGTACAATACTCTTAGTGTACAATCTTCAACACTTTCACACATGAAAAATAGGCTCCACAACCTAACAATTTTGACACAACAAAAATATTTTGGTAGACGACGATGTTCACCTTGTAGGTATTTAGGATGTTTGACGACTACGTTGGAATGGGTGATACAACTAGTGCTTCTGATGACTTTGGTTTGTTTTGTTGTTGGTGCATTCTTTGTTCGTAATTCTCTATTTTAGTCGAATATATATTGAACCCTGTCCACTCTTTTTAGACCCAACTGTGTGCCCTTTGCCCTCACTATGCCTACAGCTCACGTATGTATGTTCACAGTTTGATTACAAAATTAAATTTAAATATTTGTAAGTATTTTATGGCTAATATCATGAAAAATGTCTAAACAACCTTGAGACAATAAAATAGGGCACATATAGTAGATATTATTTGGGCAGGGACAATTTGACTCATGGAGGTGTGTGACATGCATGTATTTAATCACCACCTTTTTCTTTCCAACTTTCCATTCATGTCTTTGTCTTATTTGATAAATAGAATGTCATCCAATTGAAAGTCTCGACATCTGTAAAAAATAAAGCAAAGTCTATTTTCCCCATATTTTAAAAAAGAAGTTTGATTTGTTTTAGTTATGTAAGGGTCGTGTGTTGACGACAAAGAACTAATGAACATGGTAACATTGTTGCCTTAATGAACCATCCATATGGCTTTTAATAGATGTGGTAAAATGTTACTCTTAAGATTGTTATTGTTTTTATTAGGTTGACACATATTACATTTTGTAGATTTACATGTGTATGCGTTGGGAAAGACCCCAAGTGTGAATGTTTTGATTTACAACTTGTCACCCACCACAAAATAATTAAAACAAACCCACAAATAAAAATCTTCAATTGCATCGAGAAAACACATTGTTAAAGAAAAATATAGGCTAGCTATGACTTATCCACAAACAATACTGCACGATATCGGTTATTGGATTTCTAATGTTAAGAAGTAATGACATTGTTATCATTTTCTCCAAGCTAAAATGTTCTTGGTAAATTCCCGACATCTCTGGGTTCTTTGTTCTTTTTTATAACCAAATCTTGTCATGAACAATTTTAGAGTTGTCATTTAGGAAAGGAGGTTCCACACAAGGGTCATGCGTTCCTCATTCCACCTCTGAATACACCTTTTGTTATCTTCACTGGCTCATTCTCCTTCACACCCTGTCGTAAAGTGAATACCTTGTCTCTCTCCCATACTTCAATTGGCTCCATGCTAGCATTGAACATTACACTTTCATTGAGCTCGACTAGATCTTTCAACTTTTGTTTGTATTGGATTTGCATATGGTTTTGGAATCAACAAGCATCAACCTTTGTTTTGCCATTCCTCCAACCAACTCGACATAGTATTACATTATGGATCATGTATTGAGTATTGTGAGCCATGCTTGCATCTAGGATCTCCTCGTACCATTGAGAGGATCGCTCGAGTTTGCATCCTCCTTTGGCTTGGCCACCATTTCACATTATATGTGGTGGTTAAACATTGCATTGGTCAAATCTCCAAACAACTAGATGATGGTGGCTACTCATGTCCGAATGCCTCAACATATAGGTCATCATCTCTTCCAAATTTCCTCCATTGACATCCATGCATTCAATACATTCCATGAATTCGATTTGTTGCGTCAATAGATTGTAATCTCTAAACCGATCTTTCAAATTATAATCTTCCAACATATATCCAATCTAATTATAATCTTAAATTCACACATTCCCTTTTTGTAACCTTGGATGACATAAACAATCAAAGGAGGACATGATGCACTTGAAAAAATCTCTCTTTTACCAATGCCTTAACCATTGATTACACTACAAAGCATGTTTCCAAATGCAAGTCTCGATAATTGGGACTATCAAGCTTCAGGGAAATGAGAGGTCAACAAGCATCCGTCTTTGCATTGTCGATCCTCTAGCCAGCTCAAAATTGTATTGCATTATGAATCAATCATGATTTTCATCTCTTCTAAATAACTTCCATCAACATCCATGCATTCCAATTTGTTGGCTTGTCAATAGATTATAATCTTCACACCAACATGTTCTCTTTTTGTAACCTTAGATGACCTAGATGATTGAAGGAGGACATGATGCGCACGAAAAAAATCCCTCTCTTGCCAATGCCTCAACCATTGATTAAGCTAAAAACATTTCCAAATGCAAGTATCAATAAACCATTGATCAAACATCAAGGAAATGAGATGTCAAGGTGTTGTTACTTCTCCCTCAATCTTTTTCTTTGTCACCCTCTTCTTCACAAATTTATTTCCCTCAAATTTAACTCTTTCAATGCATCCCTTGCGGTGTTTTCATGTAGTCTTATAAATTGTTAGCCAACTTTTCCTTTCAAGTAATGTTGGTCATTTTTTAAACAAAGCATCCATCCATCCATACGTGGCAGCCTGGCGGGGTTTCCGTCTTAATACGTGCAAAATACAGGTGTCACGTCACGTGAAATCAAGTTAAAGCTCGATTAGTTTACTTAACCGATACTCCTCTGCCAACGCGACCGAACGCGTTTCTTCAACATGTCATAAATATGCATTTTCCCCCTCCTAACAATATCTAACAATCTCAGTTGTCTCCGGCTCTTTTGGGTGTGTTATAATTTGATTTAAGCTGTAAACAGAATTTTCTGAAACATCGCTTCAACATGGGCACTGCAACCTTCATCGACATACTGTTGGCAATTCTCTTGCCTCCATTGGGAGTCTTCCTTAAATTTGGCTGCCATGTAACTAACTCTCTCTCTCTTAGTTTTTTTCTTCCCTTATTTGGTTTTCCTTGGTTTTATTCGATGGTTAAATAAGGAAATGGTTGATGAAATTGCAGGCGGAGTTCTGGATATGTTTGCTGTTGACGATATTGGGGTACTTACCAGGAATTATATATGCCATCTACGCCATCACCAAGTGATCACACTCATGATTACGTTGTTTGGATGTAAAATTGGTTTAGGGTAGCTGCCCTGTCGAAGAAAAATAAAGGGGTTTTAGCAGTAGCTGTGTTCCTGTAGCTGAAACCTACTGATATGTAATATTTATTATTAATTATTAATTCGTAGAATACCTAAGAACTGTAATTTCTTTCTGATTGATTGTGGCTGTAAAACAGAATATAAAAATAAAACATCGGATTGCTAAACTGTGTCCAGAAATGCTTGTTATGTATGTGTTATATCATGAAATACGAGTTTGAATATTAGAATTAGATAAACCACCACATTAACCACGTATAGAGAAAAACAGGGTTCCATGGGAATGTAAGAAAAAGATATTTAAGTTTATAATTTTGATCAAAGATTTGTTTGCAATTTTCAACTGAAACAAAATTACAAACGAGGAGATTTTGTTTGGAAGATTTGCAAAAATACACATGACGATATCATTTTTATTAATTTATCCCTTCAATAATTGATGGAGTCCCTTAATTATAATATATAATTTAAGAAGATTAGATAAATTGATGAGTTACCTTTAATAATTGGCGGGTCCTTTAATTATAATATATAATTTAAGAAGAAGATTATATAAATTGATGAGGTCTCTTACTTAAATATTCAATAAAATATATAAAATTTTAAGTTCATTTTATGAATGCGTGAGGCCCCTTCAATAATTGGTGAGTTCCTTCAATTTAAAATAAATAAGTGTTTTTTAAATAATTAAATAAAAGATAAGGCTCTCATACGTTCAAAATATCATGGTGGAAAATTATATCTTCATGAGCTAAATCCGACAATATTTAATTCAATATTTTTTTGAAAAATTAGTTGCAAAAAAAAAAACACTTTTAAATAAATAAAAATGATTGTAATATTTAAAAAATAACCCTTTTTGAAAACGATCTATCAGCAACCTTGACGTTGGCAATATACGACCCTTTACTTTATTCACACCTCTTAGCTCATTCAACGTGTTTGTGCTCTCTTCGGTGTTAATGTGTCCTTCCCCACCCCTATATAAGTTATTTTAAACAAGGTTAGATTCCTTGAACTAGTTTTCAACACCATAAAAGATGCTTTATAATGCTCAAGATCGGGTGGTCGCGAGTTCACAAAGTTTAAAAGAGTCCATCGGTGCAATACCCACGTGGCATCCTCGCGTGTCGTGAAGATTTAGCCCCTTCTTTTCGCTCTTGAAGTTGTGCTAGATTGACATGTGGCGGCTTCTGTGGGCTCCTCTCTTTCCTTTGTGTTCTACTTGAGCCCCCTTGTTGGTGGAGACCCTGTGCCTCACCCGAGACACGTGGAGGCTTTGCGCTCATTTGGAAATTGCCCCAACATTTTACCTTTGAAGTTGCGCGGATAAGACACGTGGAGGCCTCCGCAGGCTTTTGGACTTCTCAACCGTTGACCTTACCTTTTAGGATTTTGACCACGTGGCGGGTTGACGCTCGTTTGGGGATTGTCTTTTGGGCCGCATCTTTGAAATTGCGCCGATGAGGCACGTGGCACCTTTTGCGGCTCTGCCCTATTTCTTTGTGTTTTGGCTAAGTCCCTTTTGTTTGGCGGGGCCATATGTTTGACTTTGGACACGTGGAGGCTCAACACATATTTGGGAACTGCCCTCAGATTTTACCTTTGAAGTTGTGCGGACGAGGCACGTAGCGAGCTGGTGCATGTTTGGGGATCGCCTCCGGATTTTAACTTTGAAGATGTGCTGAGCTGACGCGTGGAGGCTTCCTTCGACCTGTCCCGAGCTTGAAATTTTCAACGGAAGACCTTACCTTTTCGGAATCCGCCACGTGGTTGGTTGGCACTCGTTTGGGGACTGCCTTTTGGGTTGCGCCTTTGAAGTTATGCCAAAGAGACACGTGGGGGCTTCCACCATTCCTTTATACTTAGCCGATTCGGCCCGTTGCCCATTTGACTTCGTTGGACCCTAGACATGTGGAGAGTTGGCGCTCATTTGAGTCTCCATTTTAGGCTTGACCTTGAGAGTGCACCGTTGAGACAAGGGGAAGTTTCGCCGACCCTCTTATACTTAGTGGATTAAATGGCCGGCTCTGTCCCTTTTTCGAACCTGGGACACGTGGAAGCTCCGCGCACATTTGGGAACCCGCTCTAGATTTTGCCTTTGAAGTTGCTGACCGAGTTGACGCGTGGCTCCTTTTCTTTCAGGCTTGCCTCTATTTAGACTTTTCAACGGTCGATTATGCCTTTTCGGGATCTAGACACGTGGAGGGCCAACACTTGTTTGAGTCTTTGCTTTGGGTCGCGCCTTTGAATTTGTGCCGATGAGACGCGTGGCATCGTACGCTGGCTTTTACACTTGGCGAAAAAACCTCTGCGGGCTCGTGCGCCCGCACTTGAAAACTGTGCCATTTTGTGAAAAGTTACAAAAGTTCCAAAATGCCCCGCAGACCCACCGACCCGAATTTACACTTGGGCAAAATTTCCTCCGTGGCCCCACAACTTTTCATTTGGCGAAAAGACATCCTCGGGCAGCCGGCCCGCATTTTCCACTTAGCAAAAGAAATCCTCTGCAATTATAACTTGTGCCTTTTGTAAAAAGTGTAAAAATGCCAAAATATCTCCCACCACCCCGTCGGTCTCGCAATCTTCCCATTTGGTGAAAAGTCTTCCCCAGGCCCACCAGCCCGCATTTGGCAAAATATCCTTCCCAGGCCCGCCTCGGCCCGCCATTTGCAAAATATGAGGAGTTAGAAGGACTTCTTTATATTTCTGGAAAGGGGAAGAAATTTCCTATCTGATGGAAATGCTTTCAGGGGACCTTAAGTGCTTAAAATATATAAAAATTCAGATTGAAGCACCAAAAGGGGAAAATGGTGTTAGTTGACCAAAAATAAGTGTGAGCTTATTTTGGTCAACAATAATTCCAAAAGAAAGAGACAATTTCAACAATTATAGAATCGTATTCAAGTCCATAATTAGAAAGTTTTACGACTACTTGCTTATCGTGGTCATTAAGGACAACCTTGAAGTATGCTTGTGATAATTTTGGGTCAAGAGCAGTGTAGACACTAGAATTAGGACACTCTAATTATCATAAGTGTGTACTTGACTTTAACACACCTCTTTGTATACTCACATGATTATTTTCACCTTATTACCGACTTACATTCATCGTTTACCACCTATAACCACCTATAACCATCGATAACCATAAAACAAACTTAAATCAAAATAAATAAATAAACCAAAACAATCTAAACAACTTAACAACCCTCCTACAAACTTAAAACAACTTAAAACTCATTTGAGAATTGAAAACTCTGTAAAAGGGAAGTAGTTGAACTTATCCTCAATCAACGTCGATTTATGCGATCGACGGTGATATGTTGAAATAACATTGATCTTATATAAACTAATTCAAGACTTTGCCCAATGATTCCAATTTTCTCTCATCTTTCTCAATTTAATCTCGATCATTCACTCCTAAGTTTATTCGAGATAGGTTTAAGTTGGTCGGGGCTCGTATAGGGATCGGGGTGAAGATTCTCAAGCATTTCACGGTGTTAAGTTCCCTTTGGAACAATTAGTATGTACATCCATTTAACCAACATGGGTTTTTACTCATCAAGGTAAGTTTTCTTTTAATTATATTACATTCTCAAGCTCAATATCGTCAATCGTCAACATAGGTTCTCAAAAAATATTATGTTTTCCATAAGATAACTCTTAGCTTTCTAAATTCTATTTGATCAATTTGACTTTAACAATGATCGACATCCCGACCAAATCGATGTCGATTCACTCGAATTGACATCAATCCCCGTAAAAATTGTCTATTTTACATTTTTCACATATCTTGTCTTATTTCTTTAAAAGTCAATAATCATGTCTAATCCATCGTTGCTTGTAAGCCTTTGTTTTTATTAGATGACACTTCCAGGAGCAAGGTATGAACTAGACACCATCTTCGACTTACCAATTGTGTGATAACCATTCGTGTGGGAATAGTTAGACATTGACTACAAACTAAGCCTCGGCGCTATCACTTTTACACCCAATCCGACGAGATCACTAAGCAGCTTGGAAGTTTCCTCGAGCATAGTGACGAGGCCAATTGTTATTGGGAAGACGTTTTCAACCCTCCCCATCCTATCATCGAGGATGTTGATTGAGTCCTGCCATCTAGACATTACATCCTAAATTTATTATTCTATATCATTTGTAATCTTGTCATGATTTCCAGATAATTGTCTAAAAGTGAGTTGACACCTGTCAAAGGAAGCCCTTTGGTTCTTGGGATTGGCCTTTTCCAAAAACACGCCATATATTATCTAACATCTTTTTTGTCAAGTTTTTATGTGCATGTTTCTCATTCTCTGGAAGAAGAGTCTCTTGCGCTCGTTTGGATCTATACATCTCGACATTGTCAACATAGGTATTGTTAAACCCTATTATTTTTGAGTTTTAGTGGTTTGTTTCACTTAACAAGATCAAATCCTAAAATCTACTAAAACATCTGGCATGCCTAGTGGGACCCTAGTCCCTTCTTGATCAAATTCTACATTCTTATAGTAGAATCCATTTCTTGCTTCATTTCTTGTGAGATTAACTAACTTTTCAACTCGGAGTCATCTTGGGTTTTTCAAAACACGTAAAATAATAAAAAGAGAATATTTAGCAAACAAAGGTACTTCTTTCTTCCCTTTTTCAGTCTCTTTTCAACATCACATCCTGTGTGTTTTTCCTCATCAAAATCAATTTTCCTTTCAAGTTTTAAAAAGAACTTACATTCTTGCTTGCTCATCTAGTTTAAGTAGGGGTTAAATCATGCATTCATTACTTCCCCTCACACACAACCAAATCATGCACAATCAAATTGGCATTCTTAAACACTCCATTCTAGTCTACTTACTTTACATTTCATCACCAAGAGGGAAAGAAACTTGGTGTTCTGGCTGAGTATAAATAATTGGTGGGTGGTATATCGGTTAAGCACCTAACACCCTTATCATGCTGGGACCGTGAAGTGAGGGGTAGGCCCCAATATCATGCCTCATATCGACATATGACACAAATTCGGCCTCTCGTACCTTTGGGTATATCGAGGACTCCAACCTCAACATACCTAAAACCAACCTTAGCAATCCTGATTCTTAAGCCCCATTTCGAGCCATCTTTTTCTTTTCACGTATTTTTAATTAATCAAGATAATAAAAAATCTCTTGTTGATTACGTGTTTTTCATTTTTAAATAATTGTCTTCTTTTTTATTGTTTGTTTGTTGTCTCATGGTTTTAACTAGACAACAATCCCATATCCAGAATACCATAGATATGTTAGACCCATTACAAAAACCCTTACAAAGAAGCCAAGAGTCCCCACACCTCCCAACATTCACTCGGACACGTCAGAAATTCCCGATCCACCCATTCTGTAGTACTTTGATAGTGGTGACCCAATATTCAAGGAACTCTTAGACACCAATCCTGTCACCTTTAGTAATTACTTGCTTCATACGTCATTCCTCTTCCCATTATAGTCCGTAACCCCGACTAAATATTACTTATTGTTACTTATGATCACTCTCATCGACTCATCGATCACCTCTTATCAAAAAATCACTCCTTATCCCGCCTTACCTCATGGAAATGTCATACACCTATCTCATCTACTCATGTAACCAACTTTGAACTCAACACTATCTCATCACAAAACACAATTAGTCAAAAGGGTCCTTCCCATTTGTATCTTTAGCCGATCCTCCTCAAGGGTGTCCAAACTCATACTATTACTTCATCACTTGTAGTTAGTCACCCCTTCTACTTCTCTTCCCCCCCCACAAGATTCCTCATGTATGCCTTCATTTTACAATTTCCTGGGCCACATCTCAACTTGCATCTCACAGTAATCCACATCCTTGATCCAAAACTTAGTCATATCTATTCCTATGTCTTTACCACCTATCAATATGAGTGTTATCACTAACACTCATCCCCTTTTCTAACCATCACCCTCATCCATGTTCCACAATACGGAATACATTCCTACTCAAAAATCCACAATTTTCGTCGTAACCTCTTATCAACACTTCTATCCCTCATCCTTATCAATATATCCACTCTTCCTCAAACTGTTAGTTTCTCAAAAACTTACAACATACCCTAAGAAGCCTTCCTCCTTTTCAAAATCCTCTTTTACCATATCATCAATATCAACAATCAAAATCCCTTGCCTATGGACATGCTAGCTCTTCTTCAACAACCATCAATCCCATAAAAATGACCCCATGAAAATTTGATAAATAGAATTTCCAACCTAGAAGTTGCTACCATGGGACCTAAAAACATATTTTCTTATGAAAAATTTGTAATGAACCCATCAACCCATCAATACCCCTTAAACCATATCCTCCTCATTGGAGCTTCCAAAGTTTATCAAATTCTATAGTAAGGAAGATCCACAACAACATCTTAGGGCCTTCCAACATTCCTATCTATATTATAGCTCATGATCAAGACCTCATGTTAAGGACATTCTCAATGTCCTTAGTTGGCCCGCTCTTGATTGGTATAATAACATCCCTCAACACTCTCTCTATTCATTTGCACAACTAGCCCAATTATTCCTAGAACATTTTTTATTAACATCGCACGCAAGATATCCATCACCGACTTATATTCTATCAAATAATTTGAGGATGAATCTATTGTTGACTTCATCACTAGATGGCGAGGAATCATTAATCAATTATCCTTTTCTTTACCCCAAATAAATTGATCGAATTATTCACTCGATCTTGTGTAAAATATATCATCCACCCTTCAAATCCAATCATTTCACACATTCGATGAAGCCTTTACCATGGCTAGAAGTTAGAACTTTGAGCCCTCAAAGATGGTAAAGTTAAACTGTGATCTAAAAATCCCAAACCTAACTCTTCTAAGATTTTTTCCAACAATGATAAATCCAAAGCTTTGAAAAATGCAATTATTTTGAAAATTACTTTAAAGATTCACTCAGACCCCGAATGCTCCCGACCCTCACAGTATAAACCACTCAGGGGAGACTAATAATGTTATCTTTGACAAGTTTATGGCCACTCACATGATAAAACTCCCTCCTATTCGACATGTTGATGAATCTAGTCCTAAACCATCATGGTATAGAGAAGATGACTATTGTAAATATCACTAGATCTGAGGCCATGACATTGATAGGTGTCTCTCCTTTAGAAACATCATTCAATACCTTATCGACCGAGGTGACCTACAATTAGAAAATCCTAATGCACCTCCTAATCAAACCATTGATGTATTCAAACAACCCTTTCCAAACCATCCCCTCCTAACAATGCAAAAAACCAACTAATACAACGCCAGATCCCCAAAACCATACTACTCACATTATTAACACCATCAACCAGCTTCCACCATCTAAAACCCGCATCTACATCCAAGCCACTAGTTAGACAAACAAAATTCTTTGACCTCCTTACTAGTGACATCCCATCAAACCTCCCAGTTAACTATCCCATAATAAATACCCTAATCTTATCTCATGGAGCTCACAAAAAGAAAACCCCATTGTGGAAATTATAAACATCCCTCCCAAAGATAAGGTCCCCCAAATCCAAAATCCCAAGACCCTCAAAGTAAGAAATTACCACTCTCATAAAACAAACACAAAACCAACTTACATAAACATACCATGCCATCACCTTCTATTTTAGGACCCCACCCTTCATCAAAGCTCACAGTCACCATTTTAGAATCCAAACCCCTCCTTAAAACCATATCCAAGCACACTCTTCAAAACACACTCATTGTGCCCAACACTCCTAGACCATCTAATAAAACTAAGGTCTCTATAACTTCATCGTCATAAAAATATTCATTATGATACTACACTACAATCCTTGAAAAGCTTCTCCAATCTTCAGCCATAATATTACCCCCGATCAAACCTTCCAATCCCATGGGTGGAAGCCTACTTGGTACAAATATGATGCATGTTGCTTATCATAGGGTACCAGACATCACACTAAAGATTGTAAAGCCCTCTCGCACTATAATCAAGGATATTTTTGAGAAAGATGACCTCCTAAAAAACAAAGACCGACCTATTTCACTTATCAATAAGAAAATAATGAAATCAAAATATCAAGTCAAATCTATCCCCAGAACCCTTGAGCTTAAATATCATCTGATAACTTGACAAACAAGGTGAGGACTCCTCCAACGAGTCCCCATTATTTCAAATTGATGTTATTCACATAGCTACTAGAGCTCATACACAAGACTTAAAACCTAGACTCATAAATGCCCAAAGTCTCCATCTCTACAGCTCCCTTCAAAAGCACCATCTTCCAAGACCAAGGTCTCCATTCTCATGTCCCCTCACATTCAATCTATAACCTCAATACAAAACAATGTTCTCAAATAAGTTACATCAAGCACCCATCAAAATGTCCTCTACAAAACTCATTCAAAACTCCCTCAACATCGACAAGCCATGATAGAATCTCTCCAAGCCATCTCGGTGCAATCCAATGAACCTCAACCACTTTCTCAGCTTTTTGGCCCCTAAAAAAATGTCTACAACCATTGCATTTTGAAAATTTTGAGATTCCATCATTACAACCTAAGGACCATGACCTCCCTTCTATTTTTCACACCGCCCAAATCAATGATACCCTCATCAAAAGAGTTATGATTGAAAATGCCAACATCAATATTATTTCATCACACGCTTTCAAACAACTTCAACTACCTAAAACCATTATCACTTACTCACCCACCATCCTACACACTTTTAATGACATTATCACTCCTACCTTAGGCATGGTGATCCTACCTATTAAAATAGGTGTTAAGGCCCTCCATGAGATCTTCTACATTATAGAAGGTGAATTCCAATACAACATACTTTAGGATGTCCCTATATCTATCATATATGCATTATGTCCCTTCCACCTTACACCGATGCTTGAAATATGAACATGAAGGTAAACCTTTATGGTCCCCATTGATATCCTAATCCATTCAAAGCATGTCACATGACCTATCAGGAAAAAATGACGTGTTGCTTCCCTTGTAAAACACCACTTCTTCAAATCAAGCCTCCACAAGTTCCTTTGTCCTTGCTTCCAAACTACCCAATGATCAATCATTTGATGATATGATGGAACATTTGTCATTGGGGAGTATCAATCCTCGCTCTCAATACACTCCCTACACCAAAAACATATGGGAGACAATAAACAACCTCTTTATGAGCCCAACATTAGAAATATCATCTCTTTCGGCCTCCTTTCATGTGGACACAACTTTTCTATGGGGCATCGATCATCCCTCTTCTCACCTTGATAATCAACCACACACTAAACCATTCAATTCAGATTTCTCATTCTTAGATAAGCCTCAATTTTCCCAAACCTACCTCTACCATTGCATGCGTGGAAGGGTTTTGGTCTAGGTAGATATGAGAAAGGTTTGCATGAGTTACCCTTCAAAGATTTGAGGAAACCTCATGAAAAATAGGACTCAACTTCAAACAAAATCCAAATCCACCATCCCAATCTCATAATCTAATCCCACCTCTTTAATTTCATCAGAATCTTCTTCGACATAGATGACACCATATCTATCCACCCAAATTTTTTTAATCAATACAATCACACTTGGACCATTGACCTACCAAGCTAATGATAAAATCATGACCCTTCCACTAACATTACCAAAAATGATAGATGAGGATTCTCCCACCATCGACGTCCTCCAATGTCATGATGATAATGCCATCCTAACATATATGGGAGTTGAAGATCATTATCTCTAGAAATCCTACCACCTGACACATCCACACTTCTCAATGAATCCACTATCAATGTCAACATAGGAACACCACAAGAGCCACATATAGTCAAGGTTGGACAAGCTTTGGACTCTCAGGAGCTCCAAAATTTACTACCTTTTATCCAATCATAGTTAATCTTTGCATGGTCCTATAATGACATGTTGATATTGACCCTAACATCATTATTCACAATATTGTCACCATCCCGATGCTAAACCTATGAAGAAAAAGCTTCACAAAATGCATCCTCATGTAGCATTACTAGTCAAAGAAGAACTTCAACATCTTCTCTCAACCAACTTCATTCTACCCATTGATTATCCACAATGGGTTTCTAACATCATACTTGTAAAAAAACCTCTAAGAAATTACACATTTGCATAGAATTTCAAGACCTTAATCTCACTTGTCCAAAAGATGACTTCCCCTACCCAACATTGACCAACTTGTTGACCTAACAATAAGCCATGAAATGTTGTCTCTTATGGATGGTTTCTCAGGTTATAATCAAATCCTCATCACACTAGAGGATCAACATAAGACATCCTTTATCACCCCATGGGGAACCTTTCTACTATAGAGTAATGCTTTTTGGCCTTGAAAAATGTAGGATCCACTTACCAACATGCTATGACATATATATTTCATGACCTTATCCAAAAACCATAGAAGACTACGTGGATGATATTTTAGGAAATTCCAAACATCACAAAGACCATCTTTCCATCCTTGACATAATATTCACCCATCTTATACAATTTTTCCTTCAACTCAACCTTGCTAAGTGTGTGTTTGGGGTCCTAACAAGTAAAATCTTAGGATTCATATATCTCCATCAAGGGGATTGAAGTCAATCCAACCAAATTCAAAGCCATAATTAAATGCCTTCTCCATCCAACCTCAAAAAAACTCTACAGTTTACAAGGAAAATCCAATCCATTCATCATTTCATCTCTCAACTATCAGATCGATGTCAGCCCTTTCATCACCTCCTTAGAAAATACATCCATTTTAGATGGGATCATGACTACCAAAAATCCTTTGATGCTCTCAAACAATATCTCCTATCACCGCCCGTGCTCATACCTCCACGTGAGGGGGATAGCCTTTCTATCTATACATCTCCACTACCAACCATGCCTTGGGGCTATGTATGTTGGCACATCGTGATGAACTAGGTCAGAACATGTCATTTATTATATAATTCATACCCTTCACGACTATGAGACTCACTATTTATAAGTAGAAAAGTTGTGTTGTGATTTATACTTCATAACTTCTAAAATTTTCACATTACCTCCTCAATCATAAAACCTATGTAGTCACAAACATCAATCCACTAAAATCCATGCATTCTAAACCATATCATAATGACCACATAACTAGGTGGCTTATGCTCATGACATATTTTGATCTAGAATTCATCTCTCAGAAATCCATTAAAGGACAAGTTATCACCAATCAACTCACAAAAGCTCCCTTGGTTGATAATCAACTACCATGTGAACAATTTCCTGATGAATCCATCAACACCCTCGATCATGATGACACTCCTCTTAAGATGACCCTATTCTTTGATGGGTCCAAATGTAAACAAGGGGGGTGTTAGGATAGTCATAATACCTCCTTGGGAACTCCTATTCTACTATCCTTCAAACTAAATTTCACATGCACAAATAACATGGTAGAATATGAATCCCTCATTATGGGTCTTCAAACCACACATTTCTTGGTGTGAAATCCTTGATATCTATAAACGATTCCCAACTTTCATCAATCAAATCAAAGGGACATATCAATGTAAAAAAAATCCTTGTAAAAATATAAAACCATCATCGACAATCTCTTGAAACTCTTCAATCATTACAAAATTCAAACAAATCCATGATCATCTAATAAATTCACATAGATACTATGGCATCCCTCACATTTCTTATCCCTCTATCACTAGATGATTCTAAAATCTTCATTGTCATATACAAAACTTGATCAACCATCTTATACCAACACCAATCTTCCCACTATCAATCATATAGAAGATAACCAATCTAACATTTGGTACACTCAAATATATGACTATCTTTCCACAAAAAAAATACCTTTAGATTTATCCAGAAATGGTAAAAGATATTTTCAAAAATGCACATCCTACTATGTCATATTAGGGGGTATCCTTTATAAAATAGGTTTTACAACCTTCTCCTTCATGTCTTAAATCTCTAGAAGGCTCATCAAGCTATTCAAGAAGTCCATGATGGAATATGTGGTGGACACTTTAATGGTTTAGCCATTGTTAAACAAATCCTATAGATGGGCTACTATTATCCTATGCTTAACCTAAGATTGTTGTGACTATGTCAAGAAGTGCATCAAATGTCAACAACACTCCAATATTACACACATTCTAGTCATGCTCTTTAACCAACTCAAGATCTATGGCCTTTTTCACAATGGGGACTTGACCTCATTGGCCTTATTAATCCTCGATCATCCCAAATACATAATTATATCATCACAACAACTAAATACTTCACAAAATGGGTGGAAGTGATCCCTCTTATCTCCACTAAAGTAGATAAAATTGTCATTTCATTCATCATCATATCATCTTTCACTTCACATCCCTCATAAAATCATCACAAAAAATGGTAAATCATTTAAATAAAAAGGTTCAAAAACTTTGTGACACTTATAATATCAAACTTAAGTTTCTCCACACCCTACTACCCACAAGCTAACGGCCAAGTGAAGCATCTAACAAAACCCTTAACAAAATCCTTACCAAAACTATTGACTAAAGATGGTAAAGATTGGTACCTTCAAATCCCATTTTATTGTGGGCTATCAACTAGTATTCGAACCCCTACAGGCTACCCTTCCTCCTAGTCTATGACACTAAAGTTGTTCTTCCCCTTGAAGTCTAGATTCCATCATTACACATCTCACTCAAATATTTCATCCTCAAAGAAGAATATCATCAAGAATGTCTATCACAACTTGAATTTTAGAGATGAACGCACTAACTAATCAACCTCAAACATATCAACATTTATCAGAATGAATCAAATGAAGCATATAATAAACACCTCAAATAATGTGAATTTAATGTTGGTGATCTTGTCCTTAAAGAAAATCAACACGTCACAAATATGGAAAAGAGTAAATGTGAAATTTTCTCCAAATTGGCTTGGACCTACATCATCACTCATAATATGGATCCCTTATCATTTGGCTCTCTATGTTGAGGTAAACCTAAAAAACCTCTTAATGCCTTGCACTTGTGACCTTTCTATTGTTAACATATATACCTACAAAACCTTAGTCTAACTAAAATCCTCCATCCTCAAACCAACCACTTAAAATCCCTCACCTATGTAATGATCTGAATCATGTGGTCTTCCATCAATATATCTACTACGACCTTAAATATGGGCACCATGGCCCTACTCATAGCATATTTCACATGGACAAGTCCCTTCACACTAAGGGACCCCATAATCATTACTTCCCCATTTCACCCTATCCATCAAAACACATGCTAAAGATACACATGTTATCTTGTACACCTGAACCCACCCTCCTCAAATGGTCTCTTAGGCCCACCCTCAGCTAAAGGAATTAAAAATTACTAAGGGATGCAAAAACATATTATAGACTTCTCCCTCGAAGGAAAACTATCAAGCCATCACCATCAAATTCAAAATATTATCATAGACCACTCCCTTGAAAGGATGGCTACCCAAAATTTCAAAACATATATATGGCGACAAATCAAAATATTCTCACATTGATCAAATTTCTAAAAACATGTTTAAAATCCTTATCATCCCAAGAAAGCTTCCCACATCGATCAACATTTCCTTAAAATATGCAAAGCTTCCCGCATTGATTAGCTTGTGCACTATCAAAATAAAAGTTGGGGTCAAGCCTAGAACCTCTAAGGAACACATAGTTCCTTGTATAAGATACATACAACTCCATGTACACAAACTTAAATATATGTACCTCATCACATCCTAAATCCATCACACAACCTTAATGGACTAACTATTGTTAGTTATATATTACCAAGTAGTTAAGGTTGCAAGTGCATTATGTCAAAATCACCATTACATACATACCAAATCATATAAAACACATCTTAACCATCCTCATATATACATCAATCAACAATATCAACATCAATCTAATCATATCTAAAATCCATCACAAACATCATCATTATAACATAACCATCATCATATCTAAAATCTATCTATAATATCATATAAAACATCACATCAAAATCATCAACACACATTTTTACACATCCATATGTCCCTTTGCACGAGAAATGACATGCTAACATCCTTAAAGTTGCCCCCAAAAAGTGCGCTAAAAGTTTCATGTCGACACCTAAAAACATGCGCCAAATGTGTGTGCTAAGGCGCTAGAAACTTCACGTTGACATCTAGAATGTTGCGCTTAAGGCGCTGACCAACTTGTGTTGACACCTAAGAAACTCTGCCAAAGGCACATTTTGACCTATGTCGACACCTAAAAAGATGCACCAAAGAAAAGTTGGTGGGGCAATAAATGCCAAATTTTCTATATATAGGCACTTAACACCTGTCATTTTCATGATTTGAAAATTGTGAAAAGTATTCCTCTGCGCCTGTCAGCTATCCCTGTCACGCCCGCTGTTCCTCTTTTCGAGTTTGTGGACCCCAACGTCATCCTTCGTCCTTTATTAAACCGGGTAAGTGGTTTTTATCACTCTTATTGTTGTTTGCGGTTTTATTTCTTGGTTGTTGGTGGTTTTAGGTTTGTTATAAAAAGTTAAAACTAAAATGAATAAACTACCCTCCACCATTTGAAAGCATCTTATCCCTCCTTCCAGATCTGTAAATCTGAGAAGGCTCTGCCTTGCATAAAATCCCACCAACCCTCTCTTTGTCACTTTGTAAAAACCAAAAAGTGAGAAAGGTCATGAAAAGAGAGAGAAATCATGTAGTTATCAAGGAAATGCAAAAATGGTTATCCTTTGGCGCACTATTTTTATATGTTGCACACCCCACAATCGCACCTTAGCGCATTGTCCCCACATGCAACACATTGCAAATCTGCGCCAAGATCACCACTTAACAAATTTCCTAATGGCACAGGCGCATCCCAACCAACATCAACATTTTATGTTGTGCTCTCCAAATTTGTGCCATTTATAAACCCTTTGGCGCATCAAGCTTCCATGCAACACATTCCAAAATTACACCTTGGCGCACCTTTGAAATCCATGGCACCATCTTTTGCGGCGCTAGTTAAAGCAATTTTCCAAAGGCACTGGCACATAAACCTTAACACCAACACTGCATGTTGTGTGTTGCAAACCCACACCCCGCGCCTTTCTCCTTGGCGCTAAAACCTCTTGTGCAACACTCTTGAAAAGTGTGCCCTTTATAATCCTTTGGCGCAACTTTTCCCCTCTCAACACAGTGCACCTTTTTGCATGTTGACATCTCCAAAAGTGTGCCCAACCTTTTTAAGCCTCTGCAATATGTTATGAACTTGCGCCTTGTGCCCTAAGCCTTATAATTGCTCATTCTTCTTTCTTGCAAGCTTTCATTATGAATGAAATGACGATTGACATGGCTCTTCTACCTGGAATTCCTTGATCCTTTTTGTAGAGCAACAACTATCTTCGAACTCACACATGTCTTCGTCAAGCAAGAAGACAACAAATTCAAAGGGTAAAGCAAGGTTGACAGAGCAGAGATGAAATATAAATACCAGAAAGTCAGGATGCCTGACTCGCTTGCAGAGTGCAGTCTCGACATCAGAGACTCGACTGGGACACATAGATATGGATGACTTCTGGGCGAGAACCAAATAGGTTACCAGTGGCCCATGGATGGAAAAATTGGTAGGCAGCGGGCTACACTTTGCAGCAGGACTTCCAATAAGTGCCATGAACAATGAGTTCATCATGTTGGTGGCCCGTTGTTACAACAAAGACACAAGATGTGTCAAAGATAAGGAGGGCAAGGTGATCATCAACCTCACTGCCCGCCATTTTGAAATAACATTGGGCATTCCTCACCACAGCCATTATGTGGCAGTAAGCCACAAAGAATGCTTAAAGACATGGACCGACAATGAAGACAAGTGTATGCAGATGATGAACGAGGTCTACCTAAAAAACAAGAAGGTAGTGAGCAGATGGCCCCAAGTCATCCATCGCAGTGACTTCAACGAGGAGTTGAGTGATACTATCACCTTCCTCAACAGAGTATTTGGGCTTCCTGACACCCACTACTTTCACAAATGGATGCTCAGGTATTTAGAGAATATGATAAAAAATTCTCTTGATGAACGCTTACTGGGGAGGGAAATCATAAGCGATACTATCTCAGAGCAACTCCAACAGGTTTCAACAACTGGGAGATTCTACATGAATTCCTATGTTGTATATGCAACTGCATCAGAAGAGAGTTCCCAGGGTTGATTCAAAATGGGGTATGGCCCCAGGTCAAAATTTATGAGTACTACCCGGAGCTAAGGCTCGAGGCCAAGTATCACCCAGTTCAATAAAATCAACGACGCCTTCTTCTATGAGGTGATCTACCTATTGAGGCTAAACATGAGATATGGTTAGACCAGCACGAGCATGATCGCTGCCACCAAGCAATGGGGGGCTTTGTTTACACAATTCCCCACCTTCACATATCTCAGGGCTGCCAACTTTCTAGGGAGAGCCAACAAAGTTACCAAGGTATGCAGGGCCCAAGCTGATTCTTCTGGAGCTGTCAAGACAACTAATTACATATCACAAAAAGTGCATGAAAAGGAAGAAAGGGGGAACTCCATTCCCCCTCACAGTTGGCAGATACACCTACACCTCAATAGGTAAAGCACGGGAAATGTACGCCGAGCTAGAATTGCTGAACTTGAAGCATGATTTCCCGGCAAGGCCAACCTTCGACTACCAGGAGTTGCCTCCCCAAGGTAAAGATCGATCCCATCCATGTCCCAGAGATCGAGGACATATGGATAGACGTGAATCATGAAGTTGAGATCAGGTGAAAGGATCACTCTTGGTTGGCTCTGGCAGAGATCGTCCACTATGGGGTTGCCATCATCCCAAAAGATTTCCAATAAACTAATCAGGAAATTGATCAGGTTTACCTTGACACGGATGGGGATGAGTGGCCATTTGCAAGTATCGGCGTAGAACTAAGGAACCCAAGACCATAGAAGAAATGGTCAAGCCCACATTGCAACGCACCAATAATTGGTGCAAATGAAATGGTCTCATCTACCTTGGAGTGGATTTCACTACTTCTCCCTTGGGAAGGGCACCTCTAAGGCTAGATCACTTGCTAAAGGGCAAAGGAAAAGATAAATTTGGAGAGCCAAGCAAGCGGAGGAAACTCCTAAGAGCCCTCCTTCTACCATAGAAGAGAAAATAGTGGACTTAGTGTCCCTAGGAAAAGAAGAAGCGGCAAGTGTTCCAATGGACACATCCATTAAGGATGTGGTCATAGCTACTGTTTGTCGAGGTACCCACCTTTCCCTCTTCTACCCTCCTCCTCCTCCTGTCACTCAAACACCACTCCTATGGTTGTGTCTTCTCCTCCGTCTTCCTCCCTTCCATCTCCCTCCTCTTCCATCTTCTCTTCTCTCGCGGATCTGTCCCCCAACATTTCTTCCATCATGTTGTAGATCCCTTCCGCTCCCATGTCCCTCTCTTCCCCGTAGTGACACCGAGCTCCACAAGCGTTGGTGTGTTGGCCTCTCTATCCATGCCACCACCAAGTGTCTCGACATACTTCCCCATGTCCTACTGTTGCTTCCCCTCTCACCCCTATTTATTCTTCTTCCTCCAGACCAGCTCCCCATAAGTCCAAGCTGGATCTCTGACCATCTGGGTCAACTCAAGAGAAAGGTCCCCATAGCACCCATGGAATTCTCCGTCATTCCGACAAAGGGACCCAAGAAGCAAAAAGCAATAACTCGCTTCTCAAAAAGTGCCTCAGGAGAAAGGGTCATGGAGATAGCCTACCCGGATCCCATAAAGAAGAAAGAAGATCTGTCTCCTACAGACTTCACAGTGACTCAAGTCACAATGGGAACCTCATCAGAAAGTCTGTAAGGAGAAGCCTTGTCAGCTGTAGATTCCCTCTGTAAAAGCTACAAGAGGCCAAAGAGGAGAAGAGAGTGCTTAAAGAATAGAATAAACATCTCCTCCAAGCTTTGCGAAAATGGAGTAGAGCTCCTTCAACAACTACTTTGCGAGAACTCCATTCGAGCTCCCACCCGGTAGAAAATAAATGAGTACATAAAGATTGTTGAACAAGGTACAACTGTGTCATCCTGGATTGAGAAGATCCTCCAGGATGGTCAAGAGATAATTGGTAGGTTTACCCTACTCCACCAAGATATAATTCAAGAAAATAAAGAGCTACAAGTAGTAGCAGGTTCCCTCTCAGGAACTGGATAACGCTAAGTTGCAGCAAGGAACTCTTCAGACAATGGTCAACTGTTTAGCTGATGACTTGTTGAAAGTTGACGTTATCGATCACCCGCAGGCACATTATAAAGCTCTCACTGCTTTAGATTACCGGGTCAATCAAATGGAATACATCCTGGAGCGAATCGACAAAATCAAGGAAGAAGCCTTGGAAGCAATGCACAACATGGAAAAGATAGTCTCAAAGATGGCTCTTGAGCTGCTCAGTGCATCCTATGAATTGAGAGAGGCAGATGATACATTCCAATGCTTCAAGGCTATTGTCTCTCGAGATCTGCACAAGAGGTCACTTTCAACCGAGAGTCCATCAACAAACTCTTGGCTTGTCGTGACTTCATCGGATTTTTGATCGATGCCAATGAAGAGTTCACTGAATTTCCCGACAAGCTCAAGATCGAGAAGAAACTTGCGAAGTCATTCATGACCATTTCAGTGGTCCTGATCGATATCGACTTCAAGAAATGATCAGCAAGTTTGCAGAATATCGGGCGCAGTGTCACATCGACTCCCTTGAGCCACCGCCGGATACTAAGTTTGAGCCGAGAGATGATGATGAGTAGCTTCTTCCTCCTGGATGAATATCCCATTTTTGTAAAATATTTAAAAGCATGTTGGCACATGTGATGACATCATCCATGTTGCACCATGGGATGTTGCCATCCTAAAACTTGCCCCAAAGTCAATAGTTGACTTTTAGATATTTTGTAAATATTTTGTAGATATTTTGTAAATAGTGGTTGGTTTTCTTTCGTCTTCTTCCTTCTTCTCCTTCTATAAATACTGGGATACTTGTTGTATTCCAGGTGGACAATTTTGTATGAAAAAGAGAAAGAGGAGAGAAAGACTTTGTGCCTTCTTGTAATAGAAAAGATATTAATATATATGTTCAGACTTTGTGCTCAATATATGTGTTATTTGCATCAGATCTTTCTTAAGTTAGATCTATGTTTCTATTTCTGTTGGATTCATTCTTTTTATCTTCAGATGTTCATCAGTATTGCTTTGTTTGTTTATGCAAGTAAGTTTGGCTCTGTTTACTACCAGCCCAAAGCATAAACCCTCCGACCTTTCTATTTTGGAATTCATTTCTTTTCTTCCTTCAGATCTATCCTTCCTCCATTCCTTCCCTCCTACCTTTTTGTTCGCAGTTGGAACTACCTCTACTGGGATGAGATCCCAAACCCCTGAAGTTAGAATAGTGTAGATTTGCAGAGATTCCTACTTTATAGAATAGCAATAAACCAGCTTCGCTTTGTTGTCTCAAAGAGGGGCTTTGCCCTGCACACTGTTGGCCTGTTTATCCATAGATCTGCCCACCCAACAGATTTTCAGACCAACAATTCTATAATATTTGTAGTCATGTTCATAAATTATTTTTATAAGCTATTTGATATTTTCTAATTTATTATGTTATCACATATCATCATTTTTTGTGCCACCATCATCCATGCTAATGTCTTCGATGCATCCTCGTAAATCTTATGCTTTCCAATTTAAATGACAAAAAGTTCACCCCATAAGATTTGAGGAGGCGATTCGTGAAAAAATAAAACGAGATACAAATTCTTCGCTTAATTTTGACAAGGACTAACCATCTTGTCTAACACTAAATGAGTAGAAGTATTGAGTGTGGGCGAGTTCTTGTTTGAAATTGTATGTGAACCATGCCATTAAAATATTAGAAGATATCATTGGAAAGTAAGTATTAGTTTATATTTTTAATTTAATAGTTTGTTTGCATGTTATCAATTTTTTCAATAAAATGAATTACTTTAATTTCATTATTTTCTCTTAGGTACTTCAAAAAAGAATTATTATGCGATAAAAATATTGATTTATGAAAATTGCCACTTGGGATATAAATTGCAAGGTTATTTAAGCATAGAAAATGGTTGATTTATTATACTAGAAAAGAGTTTGGTAGCGTCTACTATAATGTATAATTTGTTGAAAAATCGGTAATGAAAGGCGAGTTAAGACGATGATGCCATATATGGGGATGGCCAAAAATAAATTAAAATGATATTTATTTACATGTTTATGTAAATTTATGATTTTTTAGGAGAACTATATGGGTGATAAGCACGTGGAAATATTAGCACACTAAATTGTAGGCATGAATGCATCTTTATGAAAAATACAATGTGAAAAGTGGCTCAAACGAAACACAAATTGAGCTTCTAGCAATTTGATAAAATAAAGACATAAAATTAAAGAAATTATTTTTAGTCATATTCATTAATTACAAGAGTTTATGTATTCATATTAATATAGGGGTCCAAAGTATCTACGACAAATCCCACCAAGCCAAATTGAGTTAGTAGAAGTTAATGACTCCTTGTTTGGGAAAAATGAACAGAGATGAGGTTTCTTGCAAATTTGTGATTTTATTTAAATAATGTACTATAAATTTTTATTAATTCATATCTCAATTATATTTATAACTTTTTATAGAGAAAATGCACAACTTCAAAGCCACCTTTGAAAAGTGTAGGAACAACATAACATCGTTGTAATCAATGTATGGGCACATTCTCATGGGTTCATGTGGGTAAGATGTTAATGATTTCTTAAATAAGAATTTTTTTTTTTTTTGAATTTGAAATATTGTAATCATTATTAAATATTGTCATTGTAGGTTAATTAAATGTCAATTTTACTTCATGCCCCTAACTTTAGAGAGAGTATTGATGATAATGACCTCGACTAAAACTATTGTAACCCATCATTCCACGGAATGGAACATGTTCCAAACAAAATGAACAATATCACAAACATTATGATGATGATAATGAAATCATAGATGATGACGATGATGTTCAATTGACGATTTAGCTAATTTGTAGTAACAAAAGTTTCTACATAAATTATAATTTGAATTCATGTATAGATCTAGATACATATCTAGATCTATCTATAAACTATCTCTATAGACCCCCTTATATTGTCTTGTTCCACTTTGATTCGAAACCCGGGAGTAATAAGAATGAGATGGAGAAGTCAATCATGTTGGTCGGTGAGCCTAGTGATAGGGGACTATCAAGCTCGGTTCGGAGAGCACTTGTTCACTCGGCTTGCTCAATGTTACAGCCTAAATGCCGAACCATCGACCCTACTTGCCCGGATGGGTGTTCACCCCAAAGTGTTCCCGGACCGTATGCACACCCCCGTAGGTAACTTAGTGCAACATGGCAGATTTCATCGAAAGAGATCAGCGGATGAAATAGGAAGTGTAGTAGGAAGGAACGAAGTTGAAGTGTAGTGCCGATCAATATAAATGAACTAACATAGATTAACATTGTGTTTGTGACACGACGCGACTCAACTAGCTGCCTAGGAATCTATCTTTGTGATTAACTTACCTAAAACATTATTTTATGTTTTTGATGAAAAATATCTTATATTATATTAAATGCAACACGATACAAGATTTTTCCAACAAAAAAATGAGAGGTATAAGAGCATGCCCCTAAATCACAAACAAACCAGGCCGAGCTTAGAAAAGAAACAAAACACACTAGGCAACACCTAGGAATACATCAAAAATAGAACCGAAGTCAAGTCACCGCAACAAAGATACCAGCAGAGGTGGGGTCGTGATCATCAAGCTAGCCAGGACCAAGAAGGTCCTTTCCAGTGTCAAGTATGTCCCAACTCCGAGACAAAAGGGTCCCTCTCTTCATTTTCAACCATCACCCATGTGGGTGAGATGGCAAGAGGAATCCAGGGAACTTGTTCGAAGGTGGCGGGGCGCGGTGGTGGCAAGCTCCATCTATCGTGGGTGCGTGGCTCAAAATAATTGACAAGCCCCAACTAAGTTGATGAGTAGGGGATCCCCAACACCGAAGATGAATTGGTAGAGAAATAATCCTATGCGGTTGATTGCGTAAGGATCGGCGAGCACGACCGAAAGAAATCCGGCGAGAGCGGCTTTGACTTAACTCTATGGGGCGACCACCATGGGGCGAAGAATGCTAAGAAGGAGGAGGATCCCGATCAACATTACATGGGGTATCACCTCAATGTTGTAGAAGAGTCCATAAATGATCCACCTCTAGGGAAACCTTGTTGGCCTGAACTTGAATATGTAGAAGCACATTGGAGATAACCATCGATTTATTAGACACTCGAAAATTGAATATCAACTTCAATATCAGCAAAAAAAAAACATTGTGTTCTTTTCATAATAATAAAAAAATTTCCATGTAAAAACATGCCAAATATGGGAGAACATGTGTGGTAATATGGGGCTATCTCCTAAAAGAATATGCTGCCATGTGAAACATTCTAGCCGGAGGGGGAAGAAAAAGAATGAATCCAATTCCAATCTCGTTGGGCTTTGGGGTAGAACCAAAATAAATGCATTAAGGTTTCCAAGTGGCCACAAATGAACATTTGGGGGCCAAAACACCAATTTTGAACCAGGTGGGAGCCTATCAAAAGACCTTGATGTAAAATATACTATAGAAAATGTGCAATTTTGGCTCCACATAGGTAGACAAGACAATGTCAAATCTCCTTCTCCAATAGGAAGGAGAAGAGTGAAACCCCCACCGAGTGTTGAGTTTTTCAACCATGGGAAAATGTGGGGAGAGCCAATGATAACCCTTACTAGCCGAGTAATTTCGAAATGGGGTGTCAATGAACCACTTCTAATCTGTCCACCAAGGACGGGAGGGAGACACAAAAAATTTATGCAGCATATGATTAGGGAGTGAATTAATGATTTCGATGATACTAGCATGATCCTGGGTGGTGAGTTGAAAATGAGCTTTGAATTCAATTCAAGGATACTAGGATTGTGTGTGCTTGCAATATAAATCTTGAATGGAATGAATTCCACACTTGAAAATCTTGAGCACAAGAATTCTAGGGACTTCTACGCAAGACATCGATCTTGAACTTGAATGATAGGAGACCACCACAAAGATTGTTGGTTGATGGAAAGGCCATTGCGGAAGTCGTTTCCTTTCCATTGAAGCCACAACTTGATGTGTTCCCATGCTTTCTAGATACTTTTAAGAAGGGAGGTTCCAAAAAATTGATAGGAACCGAAGCAATGATAATATTGGAAAACCCCAGACCTTTCTAGGTGGGGTGGCCATAAGGGAGCCCTCCTCGATGCCATGGTGCAAAATAAATTTCCATGCTTCTTGACCTTCAATGCATCGAATTATCCATTTCACATAGAGTTCCTACCCTTGTTGCAATATATCAATAAGACCCATCCCCCCAAAGTCACGGGGAAGGCAACATGTCTCCCATGCGACTCTATGAAATCCTTTTCCAAAAGAGGCATTAGCCCAAAGAAAGTCTTTGAGAAGCTTCTCCAATTTTTGGATGGAATCTTTGGAAGGCACCCAACACAAAGAGTAGTAGACATGGGTGGCTTCGAGGAATTTGAAACAAATTTGGAATTTCCCCGCCAATGAAAAAGTCCTGGTTATCTAGTATTCCAACTTTTTTGCCACCCGTTGAACCACATACTACCAATACTTGCAGCGATGCCTGGAAGGTAAAGGGAATACCAAGAAATTTAAACATCTCGCCATGACGAAGCATTTTCCAATCAAATGAAGCCAGCCAAGCGGGCGTAAGGAGGAAAGATTGCTGTAGCACTACATTTTTTCGCCATTGAATGGAAGAACCAGAGGCTAAAAAAATCCAGGACAATGGATTGTGTTGCAGAAATTGTTCTCTTCCTTAATGAGGGTAAGGAAAGAATCATTGGTGAAGTGACCATTGAGAAGTTGAGATCTATCCATAGAAGGCAGTGTAATTCCCTTGACGAGCCCTTGAGATTTGGCTTGGGCTAGAAGATACCCAAAACCTTCAACTATGAGAACATAAAGAGCAGGCACTAATGGGCACCCTTGGCGAATAGAGAAGAATAGATCGAAAGGTTCATAGCTATGGCCATTAATGGTGATCGGGGAAAGGCATTGACAAAAAGCATTCGAGATGATTGAATGAAGATGGGGCCAAAGCCTAGGGCTTGAAGCATGACAAGAATAAATGGCCATTCAATCCTGTCATAGGATTTTTCAAAGTCAATTTTAATGAACATAACAGATTAGTTGGATATATGAGCCCATTCCATGCCTTCCCAAACAACAATGATGTTTTCAAGAATGTAGTGCCCTTGAATGAAGCCATTTTTTCCGGTTGGATGACAACAAGAAGGATATGCCACAAGCGAATAGTCAAGGCCTTGGAAATGATTTTGTAAGAGACATTAAGCAAGGTAATATGCCACCATCTAGTAATTTTCTCGGGATATCTTGGTTTAGGGATGAATTTTTATTCCCCTTGTTGATTTGCGTTCCCAAAGACGGCTAGTTTTGAAATCCTTCAAGATAAACCTGATGGAGGTTCGGGCCAATAGTGTCCCAAAGCGACTTATAGAACTCGCATGGGAAACCATCACAACTAGGAGCCTTGTCATTAGCCATTTGCATGGCCGCTTCATGAAGGTCATCAATGGTAAGCATATGGTCACAAGCCACCTTATGAGATGGAGAAATTTTTATGGCACAACAACTAGACATTGGTCAAGAGCTTGTTATCGCTCATCAGAGGGAGCTTGAGCTTGAAACACCAGCTTATAATGCTTGAAAAAATCCTGAAGCTGAGCTAGGAATTAGTAACACAAGTTCCTCCATTAAAGATTGTATGAATTCATAGGGAAGGATTTTTGTCTTTGAGGGAAATAAATAATTCTTTTGACACCCGATCCCCTACTTTAAGCTAGTGCATGTGAGCATGAATTTGAGCTCCCGAGCATTGTAATTATCCACAATTTGGATTTTCTGGAGAAGCTCTGCCACTTGAAGTTACAGAGCTTCTGAGAAAGGATTTCCTTGGAGCGCCACCACCACTTGGCTAAGAGCGGAGGTGGTAGTAGAGTATGAGCAGCGCTAAATTTTAGCCAATGTCGGCCATAGATTCTAAGGAATTTGGTCATCCTAGTCATAGTATCCTCCCACCATTGTGTTCAGTTGGCATGCATGGGTAGATGAAAACATTGAAAATGATTTGGTTGAGGGGACATGTTGCACACCCACTTGATGTGGTTGAGAGTGGGTCCATGTTCCATCAAGGAGGTATTGAGAAAAAACTATCCTTTATGATAAAAGGGTACTTATCTTGCTAAGTGATACGAAATCGAATGGGGAATGGTCCAAAGGACAAAATCAACATGACCTCCACGGGTAAGGAATAAATGTTGTCAAACTCAAAAAAATCTTGAGTTGACAGCATAGCTCTGTCGAGCCATTTGAGAACCCAATCTGATCCTCCTCGGAGATTGGACCAAGTGAACCATGCTTCAAAGGTGGGAGTGTAGAGGCATTAGGGTCATAAAACCCAAATTTATTGCGCATGAAAAAACATGCCTCTCTTTCGCCAGTGTTCATGGCATAGGCATGTTTATAGACTTATCGGTGAGTGAATCACCCATATTAAAATCACCACCTATAACACAATATGCATCAAGAATTGTACAAGCTATCCACCGCCAAAGATTGACCCTTTCAGTCGCATCATTAGAGGTGTAAATATTAATGAGGCAAAAGGGCGGTTGTCAATATTAAATAGGACCCATATGGCACGATTGGTGGGGTTGACACCATGATCCATCAAAAAGGGCCACCATTTAGGAGAAAAAATGGAAATTAAAACCCCACGCCCCATCATGATTACTATAGAATGCCAGGTTGTCAGGCCAGATGGATTTACAAACCATCTCTAACTGAAAACTTGTAATTTTCACTTCTTGCAAAAACAACACATCTAAGTTGGAAATTTTTTTCCTAGCATCATGAACAATATATTTGCGGTTGGAGTCTATGAGACCCCACACATTCCAAGATAAAAAATTCATGGAAAACGGTGGTCAAGGGCCATATTGTCCGTATCCAAGCCGTTTAAGGCATTGAACTAGTTCTGCAGGAATTGAACATTGTTATGCTTCATAAAGTCTTGCATTTCAAGTTTCTTTCACCTGGAATATTCAATATTGTATTCCTCCTCAACATACTCCACATTGCGCATTAGGCTATGATCTCAGGAATGGTGAGGATGACTTCGGGCCCTTTTGGATGGGCCCCTTGAACCATTTGTTAGGAAAATGATGATTGTGGAGGAATAATAACATTGCAAACAAAATTTATCTAGTCCATGATAATCGAGGCCGCCTTGGGCGTCTTTAGAGAATTTAGGTAGGGTAAGTGCAGCAAGTTAGTGGACAAAAAGGGGTCATAAGTGGATGTCATATTGCAAAAAACAACAAAATCTCAACTTGTAGGGATTATTAGCAATATGCGCACTCAAAATTGGAAAAATTTGTATAAATATGAATCGTAGCATCCAAAATCTAGTTTCTAAATAGTAATTGTTTTTAAAAATGAAAAAGTTTAGCTATATTAAACACTCTAAATTCTATGACTTGATTTTTGTTTTTGAAAACACCTATAAGATTATAGTCCGTTTTCCCGCGATTTAGATGACCAAAACTTGTTACTTTTTTTTTTTTTGGTGAAAAGTTAGATACCGCTATCTATCTTGGGATGGATTTTATTTTGTATTTTTTGAGCAATATTTGTTTTTAATGATTTTTTCCGTGAAAGTGGTCTGAATTTTTTTAGAAAACGGAGCACTTTCCATTTTCCCGCCATAACTACATCAAAAGATATCGAAATCAAATAATTTTTTTTTTTGATGTGTATAGAATTTTTCCACGCTTGGGATGGTATAGGTTTTATCACATTCTGACAAGTGAAACAAAATTTGCAGTCTTAAACGTAGACATGAACATTCATGGGAAAAAGTGTCTTAAAGACCTACTGTTAGTAAAAATTATATTTATCTTATTCTATTCACTTTAAAATCAATATTTATACGAAGCTAACAGTCTCCCCTACGCAATGGTACCATTTTTGTGACATGTTTTTGATTTTTCAGCATGGTTCAAGTCCGCGGAAGAGAAAATTTGAAGTTTTTGGCCTTTCACACACCATAATGACCTCCCATAGCTCTGGTTCGAGAAAAAGATATTTCCCGAGCCTTGAGGGTCAGATTTGATGATACAAAAAGAACCACGACCACTGTTTAGAAACCGTGATCATGGTTCTAAAATGGTGGGAAAAATGAGGGTCGCGGCTATTTTTTGGTATTATAGAATTGTGATCACGCTTTATAAAATGAGATCGTAGTTTTTATAAAGTGCGAGCGCAATTTTATAAAGCGCAATCATGATTTTAGGTTCATAATTTCCCAAGTCTGGAAAAAAAGATCACGATCATGGTTTTTAATACCGCGATCATGGTATATAAACCACGATCACGGTTTGTAAAATTTGAGATTTGATGTCCAATGTTTTGTCCCCCAACTTGTTACACTTACCGATGCTAAATCGACAAGTGAGTCGACGAGAGACAAGCTGGTTCCTTAGTTTGTGGGATATAGGGTCGTTCCTTAACGGTTGGCTCACACGAACCATTTAAACAAGGGGCCTTAGGTTGCATTGATTTATTCTTATTTTTCAGCCGCTGTGTGTTTTCCACCCCTCCTCCTGAGGGGGTTTGGCCACTTTTGGAGCCACCTTGGCTGCTGGATGATTACGAGGGAATTAAAGAGGACATTCCTTAATCTTGTGATCAGAGGCCAGGCACCGGTAATAAGTGTTAGGCAGATTGATATATAAGATATGTTGGGAGTAACAAAGGTCTCCTATTTGAATCTCCACAAACTCTTTTAGTTCTTGGGAGATATCCACTTCAACACAGACACACTTATACGGATAGGTGTTGTAAAAACACTAAGGTTCCATATAGACCACCCGCCCAATAGAAGAGGAAATTTGATGTAAAAATGAATGCGGGGTAAGGGAAGACCAGAAATTCCGCACAACCGGCACTTTGAGAGCATCATAATTGAAGACCACAAAGTCTTTGGTCCATGGAGAAAGGACCAAAAGAGAGTTGCAAACATACCAAGTGGCCGAATGGGTCAAAATGGTTGGGACATTAGACGAGTCAGAGAAGCAAAAAAGAAAAATCATTTGGTCATGTTCTGTACACTCTCGAGTCGGATGCCATGAGTGGCCCAGTCGAGTTAACCCAAGATTTGAGCATGCTTTTAGAGGGGATGTGACCCAAAAAATAACCAATGAGACATAACTTCTCTAACCATTGGCATACAATATTAAACTCAAGAATAGGTAAAATAACATAAGGGGATATGCGTTACCTCGTGGAAGACCTTCGGGATGAACTTATGAGGGCGTTTCGGTGGTGGTACCATTATTCAAAGCTCCACTAGCTCCAATCGTAGTTTCAAAAAATGGGCTTTAATTCAAAGAGATCATTATATAGAGGAGCCTAGAGGGTGAGAAACCCTAAAAAAATATGATAGAAATATTATCCCGCAGATGCCCAAAGAGGTTGCAGAATGACAAGTGAGCGCGGAGGAAACCTAATAGAGCTGACTCCAGTTTTTTTCATAAATGTTATTTTCATAATCTTATGTTCACTTAAAAAATATAATAGGGATGAGTAGTGATAGGTTCTGAAAACTACCATACAATACATTTCATCGCAAATTAGATGGTGCATGTGCTACTACATTAGATGGTGCGGTGGCTCCATTTCGATTGTGGTTAAATATTCTAATAAACTCCTCTATTGATTTATCAATGGATAAGATCCAAAATACATATTTTACCCTTGACATCCTCTATTTTCCACCCAAAATTTCCTTAGTTTATTGTGTTTTTTGCTCCAGTGTTTCCTTAGTTTCCTTTGTTTTTACAATCACAATTTTCTTCACCTTCTGACCTATGCTTTGATTGCACTCTACTAGGTGTCTTGCAAATTTTGTTTGGCCTCCTCTGTAATTGATCGGCCTTGTCTCCCACTCCTTTGGAGGCCTCCTTTACCTTCTATTTGGCTTCCTATGTAGTGGACTAGGCCTTGTCCCCCATATTTTTGGATACTTCTTGAGTTTCCTCCTTTCTTCACTGACTACATATTGTGATCATTGTGTAGTATATAAAAACCCTAGTTGTTATAGACATAAATCAAAAATTTAAAATGTAAAATAAAGATACTTATCCATCCCCATGAGTGGTCTGAAAGGAAACCCTATTGGTTTTGTTAGGATATGCAGGGGAATACGACCAAGGAAAGCTCCTTGGGCATACCTAAAGGTCCGTATTTATTAATAAGGTTGCCATTAAACACGGTTATGTGCAATCAAGTTTTTTAAAATGAAAAGAGAGAGTGATGATTCAAAGACTTCATTCCTCGTCTAGTTTATGAAGGTAGACATGTTAAAAGTGATGTAGGATAACAAACATGCAACACGTGGAAAAACACCTTGATAGGTGTATGCTTCATATGAATTCCAAATCATAATGTGGCGAGCCATGCAATTGAAAATTCGTCAATTAGTTTGTAAGTATCTAGTGGTAATCCTTTTTGAGGTCATGTAGCTTTTCAAGATGCAATAGGTGCTCCTCTGTTTTTTCTTCCAAGGGCATGAGTTTCATAGTGTGTGAAGCATGCAACATGTAGACTTGGTTACGTGAGCCTTTGCCTCGTCATACTTGAAACTGCAACATGCAAGAGGTGTGGGGTTTATGGTAAGTGGGTGATGTATATTAAAACTCATCTCCTCTCAGTAACTTTTACCATTCTCTCATATGCTTGATTGGACCACAAAACATTCTTACTATCACTGTCCAGTACACAAAATGACCGGATGAACAAATCCAAAATACATGATCTCAATAAATGCAAGTCATGTGGCCTTTGACCTTACACGGCTGATGTATTGTTCTAAATCCTTCATGCGAGCATCAATTATGGAATTACTATCATGCGAACACAACATATATCTGCTCTACATCTTCACTAGCCTAGTTAAACTTTGTGGCAGTTTTTGCACCCTTAGCTTTGCCCAGTCAAAATGCATTGAACAGTCGGCCACTTGGACCTATTTAAATTCTCACAATTTCTATTTTGACCCTTTAATATCATAGTGCGGTGACGTGAATAATACACACGAGGGTGGCAACAATTATTTGTCAAGGAACAATCTATTCTATCAAATAGGTGTGGGACATGTGAGTATTTTATTCCCACCTTTAAATTTCCAACATTACATTCATGTATACGTCTTACCTATCAAATTAAATGTTTTCCAATCGTAATCCTTAGTCTATGAAATAAAAAATAAAAAGATTGATTGATGAATAAAATCTACCTTTCGATATTAAATCCAATCGTTTGAATGCCGACTCGATGGATGTTCACACACAATTTATTTTCCTACAATTACTTGAGATTGTAAATCGATACGAAGACTAAAATATACTACAAGACATAAACATTCATATTTCATTTTGAACCCTGAACCTTTTCAATTTCCCCATTTTCCCTCTCTTCCAGAGATTAAAATGCTTAAATAGAGTGCAAATAGAAGATATTATTTGGGTGAGAAATATATGATCCATGGTATGGGTGTAGGGAATGCATGAATTTAATTCGCACCTTTTGATTTCCAACATTCCATTCATGTTTGCATCTTATCTATCGAATATAAAAATGTCACCTTTTTGATTTTCTTGTTTTCCCCCTCCTTCTAACATTGAAATGATTAAATAGACCACAAATCAAAGATATTATTTGGGTAAGAAAAATATGATCCATGGAATGGATGTGTGACATGCAAGTATTTAATTCACACCTTTTGAATTCCAACATTCCATTCAACCCTAAACCTTTTCGATTTCCCCATTTTCCCCTATTTTGACATTGAAATGCTTAAATAGAGCAAAAATAGTAAATATTATTTGGGTGAAAACAATGTGATCCATGGAATGGGTGTGGGACATGCAGGTATTTAATTCACACCTGTTGATTTCCAACATTCCATTCATGTCTACGTCTTATCTATCGAATTAAAAATGTCACCTTTTTGATTTTCCCCTTTTTTCCCTCTTTCTGACATTGAAATGCTTAAATAGAGCACAAATAGTATATATTTTTGGGTAAGAATAATATGATCCATGGAATGGGTGTGGGTCATGCAGGTATTTAATTCACACCTTTTGATTTCTAACATTCCCTTCATGTCTACGTCTTATCTATCGAATTAAAATAGGTTGAGATGACTAGGTGAAGCAGATGTGGCAGATATTATTTGTGTTGGAACAATTTTCTCTATCAAATAGGTACGAGACATGTAGGTATTTGATTCCCACCTTTAAATTTCCAACATTTCATTCATGTATACATCTTACCTATCAAATTAAATGCTTTCCAATCTTAAGCCTTAGTGTTATGAAACAAAAATAACAAGCTTGATTGATGAATAAAATCTACCTTTCAATATTATATCCAACCACTTGAAGGCCTCACTTATCGATGGTTTTTGCACACAACCTATTTTCCAAAATTACTTGAGCTTACTTAATATAGAGGCTACAAAATGCTATAAGACACAAGCATTCGATTTCCTTTCAAACCCTAAACCTTTTCGATTTCCCCATTTTCCCCCTCTTTCTGACATTGAAATGCTTAAATAGAGCGCAAATAACATATATTATTTGGGTGAGAATAATATGATCCATGGAATGGGTGTGGGACATGCAGGTATTTAATTCACACCTTTTCTATTATATCCAATCACTTGAGGCCTCTCCTCTTCTTTGGTCCCTTAAAGCACCAATTGCACTCATCTGAATAATGCAAACAAGTTTGAGACAATAAAATAGAGCACAAAAAATAGACAATATTTGGGTTGGAACATTCTAAGCCATAGTGTGGGACATGCATGTATTTAGTTCCCACCATTTAATTTCCAGAATTCCATTCACGTCTTTGACTTGTATAACAAATTAAACATTTCCCACTTGAAATCAGATGCTAAAAATAAAATACAACCAAATTCTATGGTAGTCACTATGTTGTTGCCACAAAAATGCACTAGCACATGTCTGTCAACTCTTTATCAAATCTTCACCATCATATATTCTGCAAATCTTAACCATCATCTCTTTGTTACGTGCAGGAATTAACATATGGGTTTCAACTTTCCATTTAAACTTATTTTATGTTTTTTTCTAATTTAATAAAATATGAATATTATTAAATCTATATTTCAGAATCACTATGATAATATACAACAAAATACAAATGTTAAGCACTCTAAAGATGCAATCGTGTAAGAAAATTAGAGATATATGGAATTTATATAATTTTTCCTTATCTCGAAATAGATCCAAACTAAAATAACTAATGAAAAGATAGGGAAAAATGTCGAAATGCTCGGTATAAATTTTGGAAGCTGCAGACAGAGCTGAACAAGGGGTGCTTAGGGCGGGGGAGGATGCCTTGGCGCCGAGAGACCACTCATAAACACTTAGTGACTTTGTGAATTATTAGAATGTGATTTTTCCTATGTCACTAGGGTTTTGCACTTGTTCGTTATTGATTGCATGCATGTCGCACTCGGATTGCCAAGGTACTTGTAATTTTCAACATAAACCCTAGCTACCCGCACAAGCTCATAAACACATAAAATTAGAATAAAAAATGGAATATGTGAAGTCGGAATGACCTCGGCGGTCATTTGAAGGATGAAATTATAACCAAGCGTTGCACTACATTCCAGAATCCATTTAGTTCTATGTGCTTGTGTGTGAAATAGTGTGGTTAGGTTACCCTCACACCAATAACGCTAAGATAACGGGCTAAAGATAGATAAAATGCAAATGTGTGGGATGGAATTCAGAAACTTCCCCTTCCTATGTAGTGTATGCAGAGTAATCAACCCAAAAATGCAGTCCCTTTGATAGTATGTAGATATGTTTGCCATTTAGAATTGCCCGCCCATATAATGGTATGTATGTTGTGTATATATAGGGATATCTTGTCTTTTATTTGGACACTATGGACACAAAATGCCAACTAGGACCTCGAGATATGAGTAAGAAAACTGAAAAGGCCAACCATAAATGTCAAAAAAGTGAACAAGAACAAAGAGGACATGAGCGCCAAGGGTGGACAGAAGCGCCTAGGCACTAATGTCCAGGCCCAGGTGCTGTGTCTTGGGATAGCTGAAGACAAATGTGAGAAGACAGATAGACAAGGACCCCTATGACATGACTAGATCTGGGTGCAAAAGTGACCGATGTGAAAGATAAAGACAATAGAAATAATCAAAGCTTGAATATATGAACTAAGCGAAAGTGTGTCACTAATGAATAATTTTATTACTCAAGATCCATACATATAATAACATACTTGGTGGTATAGTAAAATAATAATATGTGCATGATTTTGTGTCTACATTTCCCCCTTTATGTTATTTGAATGAAATTCAAGTAGTGTAAAGGAAGTAAGGAACATACTGTGAGAAGTCTGAAGAAGCCCCGCTACATTGCAGAAGTATGCACAAAAAATGAGAACATATAGCGTGGTGAACCATGGATCAGTGTGTCGATCCATGTGGCATACATAGAGACATTCAACCATTAAAATGAGCACTTGGAGAAATTTATGGTTTGATTTGGAGAGTTCAGAGATTTTGGATTGTTGTCAATGGAGATTTAAAGGGGTAGGGAGTGATCAAATCCTAACCCAATTTTCCTAAAATTTTGATCATGGAAGGACTTGGGTGTCCTGATGCCAGAGGAAGAGTGTTTGGGAGAGAGGTCTAGTTTTACTCTCCATCTATGACTACATCCTCAAAAGGTCCAACCGTTGTAGACGGATAAAGACCAAATTTAGTTCCATTTCAATCCATGATTAGTTTCATGCTGAATAACCCATATAAGAGCACTTTAGGAAAGGAAATGACGTCTCATTTCCCCCACGCCACTGGTGTCCCGATTCCCATAGAAAATAACCCATAGAAGAGATAGAAAATGTAAAGTGATTCCCATGTTAGGTCATCTGGGAAGATAGTGAAGTGATTCCCATTATTAGTTTCATGCTTTGAATAACCCATAGAAGAGATAGAAAATGTAAAGTGATTCCCATGTTAGGTCATCTGGGAAAGATAATGAAGTGACACAACTCCCAAGTTAGGTCATCTGGGAGAGATGTGTAAAATATGTTAAATTGTACCAGTTGATTGATTTGATTTGAATGATGAAAGATTGATTTGAAATTGGATGTGTGTGATAGATTACTCACAAATATATTCTTGCTTTCCCCACGAGATTAGGTCATTAGGGGGAAATAGATAGAAATTATTTGAATAGATCGATTTGTTCCTTTGTTTGAATACTATGATTCACTTTTTTTATAATTATGTACTAGGAGTATCAAATAATCATATAATATCCTGGGAGGGATATTAGGGTGATCCTTATTTTATGCCCCCTTTTTTTGGTGAAAGGGCAAGGAGTGGAGATAACAAGCACTGCACCAAAAGTAGAGATGAAAATATATAATGAGGACCAAGAGGTAGAAGATATTACAGGATTTCATATATGTTGAAAAATATATGCGCGAAATCGAATATAATATTGTGCAATGTGGAAAACGATGGTCTAAAAAAATTTGAACCAAATTGCGCAAATGATGAATAAAACGGAGCAACGAAGCTCAAGATATGAGTGAAACTGTGTGTTCTATATTAGTTAGAAGAATGAATGCAAATAGTAACTATAATAACTGAAAAATTGAAAATTGCTATATATAGTGATAGTAAAAATTGAATAGTAAATTCATTTAAACCACGATTGGTTGAAAATTTGAGCTATGGGCTTACAAGGATGCTATAAATTAGGGCGGTGAGGTTGACCGGGTTTGAGAGAGTAACGGTAGTCGTGGCATCGCAGTGACAGATGAGTTGGTAAGTATGATTGTTTTTGAAAAAAATGGTGAAATTTGTTCAATTTTGTTTATTTTTACAAAAATTGAGTTTTTGAATTCTAGGTGTTTTCAACCCTTTGGTGTGGGAGCGGGCAAGGCATTGACATCCTTTAGGATGCCGAGTGCCCATTTCCGAGCATTGGTGACATGTTTCTAGGTGTTCATGTCCTGCTCCCGGGAACTAGTGACCTATGAGAGTGTTACGATAACACAATGTGAAATATTGGACTTCGATGACTTTTTGTAGTATTAGTGGTTGTCTTTACGTATATATGAGGTATTAGTGTTGTGTAGAGATACATACACTCAAGGGAGTTCTATTAGTGTCGGCATTTTAGCACATTATTGACCGTGGGCTTATCGACCTTGAGTGGGACATACTAGACCATGTTGGCCTGTGACACATAACGAGATTGGGGAGGTACCCCATAATATTCCTATGGTGACCACATTATATGAGTGGTGGTGTGCGGATACATGTACATTTTGCTTACCTGTTGGGGAGATGACAACAAACCTAGAGGATGTATATCGTATATTGTGACTACCAGTTGTGGGTAAGAGAGTCCAGATGATGGCTGTAGTGGATGATCAAAGGAAGATGAGATCAGCTAGGAGATACTTTACAGGGACACAAGTGTAGACACTAAATCACACACTTTGGGTACATTTCTAGGTCCTAATCACATACTACTATTCATATGATTCATAAGTGAGAAAACTAGCAATTGACAACTATCTTTGGCCTTTTATCTATGTTTCATGTCTTCTTTTTTCCTTTTAAACCCTACATCCCAGATCGATATTTAATTCTTTATCAATTATGACTCTAGACACCAATGCCCAGAAAAAATGCCAATGTCTAGGTGCCCCCGTCCTTCCGGGTGCCCTCAACCTCTCTTTACTTTAGTCACTCCTTTTAGGAATCTTTATCTTTTGGGAATATTATTTTCTTATGGGTCGGCCTTCCAGTTGTCAATTACGAAATTCAACTAAGGGAATCATATAAATATAAAGCTATGTGACTATAATAAAGGACCAAGCTCTAAGCATCTATTACTACCACCTAAGGTTGCATCCAAAGGAATTTCAAGAGCATCAAAGAATCCATCTAGCTTCATTCAAGGGACAATGGACTACATTTTTTTGCATACATGCATAGGAGGGGAAGTTTATTTTTCCATCCACACATCTATCTACATTGCTACATCTAACTATTTTTCGCTATCAAGTGCATCTTGCACAAGAGCCACCTAGGGCATGATTCTCACACACACACACACAAGAACTACATGGAATCTGAAATGTAGTGCAATGGTTGGTTGTAAGCTCACTCAGTCGGGTGACTGCAAGGGTCGATATGACTCCCCATTTTCATCTATTTTCTTTCTAGTATTTAATGTGTTTTGGGGTTTTGCAGGTTATCTCTCTCTTTGTAGGTTACATGATAATTCTATGATCAACCATCGACATATAGGTGACAAACAATGAAGGTTAGTGACATTAGTGTGACAAGTAAAATTAGTTTCTAGAGTCTTTCACAGTCATGGGAACCCAGTAGTAGTCTCCAGGTGCCAGTTCCCGACCTAGTCTAGGCACCACGATTAAGATTGTTTAGGTAATTCCACAATTTTATGGGTTCAGTTACGATAGTCTTCCCTCCCGTTTCATCAGTTTTCCATCCCAACATACCTCGAGATCAAGTGCGAAATCAATTAAGTCTCTCATTCCATATTTTTCACCTAGGGTTTTAATTTCCATCTGCTTATGGCTTGTGTCAAATATGTACCTTAGCATTTTATTTATTAGTTGTGACTCTGCAATATCTTAGGGTTTTACAAATTTCAATATTTTTTAAATCATTTAGTGAACCCGTCTCATTCACATGCTCTTGGGTCCTCATTTTGTCCCTTCTTTCATTTTGCCTAGGATCCTCTCATTATGGATATTTCCATTCATGATTTATTTCTAGCCAATCCTGATTGTAGCTAAAATCATTTATCTCTTAGTTAATACTCACATTCATTCTATTACTCATCCGAACATAGTATATCAAACATTCATAGATGCATTTTCTCAAAACTGACTTTTTCACCGATATAGTCATTGCTTGATCTTTCTATTTATCACCATGATCCTCCCCTATATATATCGACTCACATTCATAGCATGGGTATCAAGAAAACTATAATCGATAATGGATCTGGGCTCAATCTTTATACTCTATTACTTGTTCAGAAATCGTCTTTCCTCCACCATCATTCACCCAACATCCATTTCTCTCTGTGCCTACGATTCTTCTATGCATCCATGCATAGGAACTATGACCTTGCCACTCAAACTTGGGCCAAAAAATCTCCCGGTTATATTTTTTGTTATCAATTTCCGAGTGCAATACAATTACTTACTTAGTAGGCCATGGCTTCATGCTATACATGTTTTTCCTTCTACAGTTCACTGGCATGTTAAATTATTACATGAAGGATTTGAATATACAATCATCGCTGATTGTGACCCATTCAAATATTACCGCCTTTATCCAACCATTGCGTTACCTACTCCTTCTTCTCCACTCATGTTATGCATCTCATTGATGATCAACAACCCATGGACTATTTTGACCACTTGCCTCCACTCGAAGGAAATATTTGTGCATTGGACACCATCCCATCAGCATCATCATCCCCCTCCTACTACTAATACTATGGTACTTTATCGGGGGTTTATCCATACATTGGACGTCATACCACCTTCCTCATCTTCTCATGAGGAACCTGCATCCATGCTTCCTCCTTTCACATGCACTCTTTTCATGAATAATTCTTATTGGCCACACATTCCATTCGATCCCACTTGCTCGATACTATATACACATATGATGGCTTAGCTTGGCTCGATTCACACTCGATGATATCCTCCCTCCATCTCATTCTTCTCATCTATATCATGGATATGTTCACATTATTGCTACTTATGGTCTTCGTGTTTTCCATCTATCAGTTTTTGTTGCATGCACTTCTCACACATCTCCACTTATACTTGGATATTCTTGGCTTGACTACATTGGGGGCACTCTAGATCCTGATCATATTGATATCACATTTCATATACCCTTCGGTTTGTGTTTCTATATGCAACGATTCATTTCTCGGCTATTCACAAAATATCACTCACCGGTACGCACATGGATGCCCCTACCACCTTTCACTGATTAAGAATACTCAATGGGCATGTATAAATTACATCACAATGGCTCCTTACATGATCAACCTCATACTATCACTTACTAGGTTTTTGACGCATCTCTATTTGGCTTCGATCATGACAATGATGATATCTTAGATGAAATTACTTGATTATTTTTCACATCATACACTTGGGGGCATCATGTTTATTCTCTCCCCTTCTAGCATTCTCGGGTTTCTTGCTTTTCTATTATTACGGTATGTGTTTCGCATCTAATCTTTCTCATGCATCATACACACATTGATACACATAACTTGTATTGTCATTACCTTATGATGCACTCTTGTGCTATGGTTCACACTTGATTGTTGAGGGCATACTACATACATGAACCTCACATCATATACATGACACATTTCAAACTCTACACATTTACGACACATATTTCTAGCATCACATTCTCACACATCATACTACCCTATGACACTAGTGTAATTCTTAGCTTAGCTGTCCCTTACCTCATTCTCCATAGTATTGTCTCATTCACTCCATTTAGTCCATTAATTCACACCAAACTTGACTCTTTGAGATTATTAACTCTTTTCCCTTAACCTTGTTCATACCACCTTGGTCTCAATTGAGGTAAAAATTTTCTTAGCTCATCTTGTTCATTCTACAAGTCTTCCTCCCTTTTCTCTTTGTGTTCTAGACTTCATGTGTATACAAGGTTAGAGAGTTGTCTTAAAGACCTTAATATAATGATTCAAGGATGATGTGGGTTCTTATTAGGCATCCCATTAGGTTCTAGACCCTTCTCCAAGAAAAGATAATACTCTTCCAAATGCATATAATACCAAATCATCAATTCACAAGTTAATACTGCTCCACTTACGTGCTTGACATATGTAAGTCTTGCCTATGCCTAGTATCTTAAAGAGACAAGAGGCAATTCACCTGAGAATAGTCAAGTAGACATCTAATGGCCTTTCTTTCTCTTCAAATTCTCTATTATGTGCATGAGTTGCATAACAATTAACCAATAATGACAAATTTTCTCTGGTTCGACTCTTAGGTACGCTTTTGGTTCCTTTTGCTTTTGTCATGCTTGCATTTTTGATATAAGAGTGCTAGTCATCACCTTGGAAAGTAATAATAAAAATCATTGCTTTATAGGTACACAAAACCTCTATTTCCCTCATTTAAGAATATTTTATACTACAAGTCCCTTCAAGAGCTCCCTAGCATACACACCCCTTGCTGTCTCTTACCATGCACTTTACCTCACAATGGAGTCTTTCCTCAAGTGCAATCACAAGACCATTCCTATTTGGTTGATCATGTTAAATACCTTCAACTAAAGCTTTAGGTCCCTTACCAATTCTATATTATGACCTTCAACTATGGCTTCTTGATACTCTGCCCTCAAGTCCTTTGTATAGGTTATACATGCCCAAATTGAGATCTTGAATGAAAATGAAGGGATTTTACAAGGTATGCTTACCTGTCTTATAGAATTATCTTTGATGATTGAGGTGATCCAACTCTTGTATGCACTATCTACTTTTCCATTCTTCCCAACTTACCTTCCTTCTTGAATCTTTTCATGTTATCTAACATTGTCTTACCCTTATACAGTTATCCTCTCTGCAAAATGAGGACATTTTCCTTAATTATTCATCTCTGAGACCCTTCCAACGTGCCAATTAGACCTTATTCCATCATCTCTCTAGGTCTAGGGGCATGATTTGTAAGATTATAGTGAAAAAGGCTTTCCATTTTTGTTTTGTAACCCTTTGAGGAACTTAGTACAATCTTATACAGGTCATGTATAGTGAGTCCTTGACTAACATTAAGACATTTACTCATACTCTTACCTCTCTACTTCGAGCTCTTTGCAATTTCATGAATTAAATCTAATACCACCTCTGTCCCAGCCTAGGGTCTTAATCTACCAAGTTATAGTGAGACACTTGACTATTCCTTTCATTATTGTACATTGTGATTCCTCGATCTGGTTCAAAATTCTGTTATTAATATATTTTATTACCCATACTCAATCACCAAAAATTTCGAGGATTGCTAACTCATGTAAATACAAAGATAATTCATGAATTTGAGATCATTCTATTGGTGCGATCAAGTAATCTAGGAGGCCCTAAAATGAACACGAGAGCCTATAAATTTCTATAAAATCCTTATCAAGCATTTTCATATCTTGTAAAAATTATGAATATGTTCCTCAACACCTATAGAAACTATCCACATTGACATCAAGGAGATTTGAACACATAAATATCATGAAGGGTTTAAAAGCCACTTTGTCTTGTTAGGGTTCTCGGTACAATTTATTAAGAAACATGCAAATTTCATTGAAACAAAAAGGCAAAAATCTCCTTTCAACATCTATCCTTCATTATGAATCATCCTTCAACCTTTTACAAGCTTCCTCTATCAAATTCTTCCTTATTATATTCGAGACACGCTCTATACATAGACTCTATACAAACTTAACACATATCCCTAGAATTCATTGTTCATACACCAAATTTTTATGTCTTCTAACCCCTCTTCTCCCGAGACTCAACTTATGCTTCCTATATTAATGGTTCTTGTTTCCTCATTTCATGTTTTTTAAGGATAGAATATGATCTTCCTTGTTGAGATTATCACTCAACCATGCATACAAAGTGGAGGGGTTGGTTTTGACCACCTCAATGACAACTAAGACCACACAACTCTGACCTCCACAATATCTCAATATCCCAACTACTTGATGCTACGTTGCAGCCTATGACAACTCATCTCATTTCACTATTTATTACATGTCATTCTCACAAATTCACATGGAATTCTTCAAATTCAAACATATTACTTTTGGAGGGAACTTTGAATTTGACCTATACTACAAACTAAGTCCTCCATCTTGTCTTAAATACTTATTCCAAGGAATGTATAGCTATCTAAGACCTTCATATACAAGGCTTATTGACTAAAATGAATAGCTTAGAAGAAATGGTTTGATGCTCCTACATCAGACACACTCTAGTTACATAGTTCATACTCAGCATTTGCTAAAGGTATAAATCTAAAATAAATTTCACCACACTCATTCACACTCTACGCTCTATACTTCACGATCTATTTTTCTAGCGCACATATTCAAACCATTTCATGATGACACACTCTTGTTCTATGGTTCATTATTGAATTTGAGGGTATTTTATAAATAAACCTCATCTCATACTCATTCAAATTCACTCGAGTGACACGCAACTCCTATCATTCACTTTTCATTCCATTCCATTCATACTCACAACATGTTTCATATATTGGTTGTAATTATTCTTATTTTCTTATACTCACATGTTACACTTTGCTTACTATGTTAGCCATATATCTTATATGTCATTATCTTTATCATATACACATTCACATTCAATTTATCTCTAGTTGTGAATGCATACTTTGTACATACATTTACACACAACACATATGATTGGAAATGTACCTCGTACCACTCCCATAATGGATCCTGGGGATCTACTTTCGTACACATCACATGTGTTATTGTTTCATTTTATACTACTTATTCTTACTAGCACACTACTCTATTGATATATACATGTCTTGACATACTTTTTATCTTTCTAACATGCTAATGGGTGCTTCATGTGCAACATTTGCATTACATGAACTATTTTCTACCATGGTTGTCTATTACACTTTGCTTGCTCTTGTATTCTATTATAAGTTATTATTTTTGGGCCTTGTCCTATTTTTACTTGTTCATTTCTTGTATGCTTTTAGTTGATTTGATCATGATTGTCTTGCAACATTATGAGTGATGTCCCATATTTGAAATCCATTTTTGTGGTCTACATTGTCTTCTATATGCATATTTGTCTTGATTGCACTAACACATGTTTTAGCCAATTTGTTTACACGTGCCTTGGTTTCTACCATGCACATTCCCTTCCCCTACAAGGCATTAGTTCTAGATCAACATATAGTCCCATCCTTTGGGCCACATCCTCTTAGCGACGGTGCATGTAACCCACTCAAGGGGAGCATACATTATGTGAAATAATCACCCCATTTAGTATTACATAGTCACAATTCAAACTTGCACAATATAAGAATAGAGTAGGATACAATTACAGAAAGGGATCAAAATATGACTTGGGTCATCAGCACAATAGAGATGCCAACACCCAAATATAGACATAAGCTCATGACCCTTCCTGAGCACCTATGACTAGGGGAAGTTATAATCATTTTATTAGATCAATGTAGTTTTTTGCAGTTTACACAACACAAGCACAATCCTCTAGTAATAAGAATGCATTATTTCTCTATTTTCTATTTTGTTGGATGAAAATGGATCGAACATGAATGAATAAATATCACACCATTCGTAGTGGTGTATAAATTTTAGGAAGCAATCAGGGATGGATAATAACACTAGACCTTTCTCCCCAAAACTCTTTTGTCGTGGCGTGAGATCGCCTAAAAAGCTCGCACTTAGTGTGAGATCACCCAAAAAAATGTACTTGGCATGAGATCACCCAATTTTTTTCTCCTTAAGCATTTTAGGACACCTTATATCCTTTTTAATCATCACAGTTAGGTGCAAATGTTCCTTTTCACATTTTTACATACTTTTACATACTTGGATCGAATTTTTCATATACATGACTTTGACTACTCTTTTTCTCTTCTTTTTGCAGGTTTGTCCTTATAAGAAGCAACAGTCTCAAGCACAACACAAGTGTGACAACAACAACAGGTACAACATGGTACACACATTACGATTTTCAACCCGAGGGTCACTTCCTCTTTCCTATCTTAGCTTCCACGCTTCATTTTTATCACTCCACACTTTTTCTTGTCTCCTCGGCACACTTTTGCCATAGATCTACATGGTTATCAGGTACACATATCTTATCTACTTTATGTTATCAATTATTCACTCAACCACACACCTTGGGTACATTTCTAGGTCCTAATCACATATTACTATTCATATGATTCCTATGTGAGAAAACTAGTAATTGACAGCTATCTTTGGCATTTTGTTTTTGTTTCATGTCTTCTTTTTTGCCTCTTACACCCTACAACCCAATCAATAATTTATTGCTTTACATTTTATGACTCGGACAGAACAACACCAATTCAAGACGTTAGTGCCTAGGAACCACGACCTCTATTTACTTTACTCGCTCCTTTTGGGCATATTTTATCTTTTAGGCATCTTATTTTCTTATGGGTCGGCCTTCTAGTTGTTAATTATGAAATTCAAGCAATGGAGTCCTATAAATATAAAGCTATGTGGCCATAATAAAGGACCAAGCTCTAAGCATCTATTACCTACCACCTCGATTGCACCCAAAGGCATTTCAAGAGCATCAAAGTATCCATCTAGTTTCATTCAAGGGATAAGGGATTACATTTTTGCATACACACATAGGAGGGGAAGTTTATTTTTCCATCCACACATCTATCTACATTTCTACATCTAGCTATTGTTTTCTATCAAGTACATCTTGTATAAGAGCCACATAGGGCACAATTCTCACACACACACTCACACTAATTTAACAAAAATATAATTGCTAAATCCTAATTAAGTTACAACACAATGATATATCAATGAAGTACAAATTTTTCCTAAGCAATAAGCAAGACAAATGTAAAACCTTAAGTGCAAGAGGGAGAAAAGAAGACTTAGCTGATTCAAAATGATCCCGAGGTGTGCCAAGTTGAAGAAATGATGGTACAAAAATACAAACTATCGCAATGAAGCCCAAAATATGCGAAGTGTCGGGATAAGCTATACTTAGGGCGCCTGATCAAGGTTAGGGGTGCCTATGCGCTGTAGACATTATCTCGAGCACTAGTAGATGCTTAGAACCTCAAAAATATATTTGCGGGAGGTAACAAGATGTTTGTTAATATTCACCTTTGGTCACCTGTGTGTTGCTTTATGACCGTCGAGACCTATATGAAACCTACAAAGAGAAAGAGCACCTGTAAAACCTAAAACACATCAAATCCTAAAAATAAAAATATGAAAATGGGGAGTTAGAATGACTGCTGCGAAGGTCACCCAAATGAGTGAACTTATGATCCAGGCGTTGTACTACATTTCAAACTCCATGTAGTTCTAGCGTGTGTGTGTAGAATCGTTCCCTAGGTGGCTCTTGTGCCAAACACACTTGAATAATGAGAAATAACTAGATGTAGAATATGTAAATATATGTGTGCATGGAAAAATGAACTTCCCCTCCTATGCGTGTATGTAGAAATAACAAGTCCCTTTTCCCTTGTGTGAAGCTATATAGATGTTTGAATGCTCTTATAATGGCATTCGAATGCAACCTTAGGTGGTGATAGTAGATGCTTAGTGATTGGTCCTTTATTATGGTCACATAGCTTTATATTTATATGTTTCACTTGTTTGAATTTAGTAATTAACCACTAAAATACCGAACCATAAGAAAACAAGATGCCTAACGGCTAGAAGAGGCATGTTATCTCTGAATCACAACACCTTACAGTTTGAAAAAGTGTGTATACTTGAACTCACTGTGTGATTGGATAACATGGGTACTATCTCCAAGTTGTGGGACTTGCTACTTGAGATAGACCTCTAGAGAAAGCTGGTTCGCTCCTAAACCACTTGCCACAATCTACTCTAATACGGAAAATGATATTTTCCTAATCCAACTTTCCAAGGGACCAAGGAGAGAGAGTGCATGAAAAAAATCCTACACTAAAGTAGTGATACACTAGAAAAGGGGATGTGAGAATAGGATCCAATGTGTGAAAAATAGAAACAAAGTGCATACTAGAAGGGGTGAAAACAATTCTCCACATTCCAACAAATGCATTCACAACAATATTCCATACATGCACAATGAGAATGAATCCATGTAGAGTATAAAGTAGACACAATATATTTGTAATAAGTTTGAAAGGGAAATAAGAATGCAAACAAACACAACAGGGGAAGAAGTATCCACAAACTTGTATTTATTGCTTCATTGATATGCACAATCCAATCTATTATAGAATAAGGGCCTGGATCACCATACAAGGAGTCCACTACAAGGGCCTACAACACATTGGCTTCAAAACAATATTTTGATAGAGTTTTGCTACTCAAAACTATCTCTCTTTATAATGAGCCCAACACTCCAATTTATAAAAATTTGAGAAGAGAGAGAGAGAGAGAAAAATGAAAATCCCAAAATCTATCCATCAACAACTTGCAAGAGGTAATAAATGGAGTGAAATGATGTTATGTTGCTTGAAAAATTCCTCCCATACTATCCCATAACTTGCAGTAGTGAAATATGTCATCCAATGCTTCATTAATGCATCCCAACTACCAAATAAAATATTGTTCTAAACTAGGCACACTTTCTACAAAATCACCATTGATTCTTCATAAAATTCTAAATTTCTTAATTTTTGTGCATCGAGTCTCAAAACTATGATTCCAACGGTACCCATTTTGTATGTTTTTGTTGAAAAATAAAAAGTTATGGCCTCCCGAGTGTGGGCAACTATTTTGGGTCTACTAGACATTTCTGTCATTTAACGGGAATGAGCATTGACTTTACTGGAGCTGAAGATGTTTCATTTATTTTCATATATATAACCTTATCAAAATTAAGAAAACTAGTTTCTGTAGCATAGAGGATGTTGTGCTCATTCCAGAAAGTCAAATTTCATGAAAATCGGAGCTCGGGGTCAAAAGTTATGGTCGTTTGAAGTTTGGGAGGGTCAAACATTGAGTTTTCCTTTGTATGCGGCTATTTCGGTGAAATCGGTCTTGGTGTCCCGAGATGTCCCTTGTGCGACTTGGGCCAAAAACCTCCTCTTTTTCCGATTCCCTCTTTGTGTGACGATTTTCGCTTTTGATGTCTCGTCTGTCTCTTAGTTGACCGGGCCCCTCGGGGCTGTTGACCTCTGCATTCGCCGCATCTCCTTTGCAATCGACCTTTTCAGCATTTCAGAGCTTGCTCATACTGCCGTTGACCGGGCTGTGAGGGTCGTTGGCTTCGCTCCACCTGTATCCCTTTATGATTGGCTATTTTGGAATTTCAGGTCCCGACTGTCCCAACTTCCCACGGACCACCTAGGCTAGATTTACTTGACTTTGTCGATTTACTCTTGGTGCGGCAAGGCAAACTCGTGTCTGACGTCTCGTGGACCACCTAGACCAAATTTATCTAATTTTTCTGATTTGAACTACTTGCGGAAATTTCAGTAATGCAGTTCCTGACTGTCCCACCGTCCTGAGTGCGGCCTGGGACAAAAATATTTGATTTTTCCGCAATATACTAGCATAGGCCGTATTTTTGGATTTTGTAATTTTTTCTATCTCCTTGAATTTTTTTCTTAGACAGGAAGATAGAGAAGAGTCAAAGGGAACCCACCAAAACCTGATTTTTGGGCCTCGAACCAATTCAAATTTCTCCAACATGAGGAAATTATGCAAGTTATCCAAATTACTTGTTATCCAAAATTCACCCCCCAGGGTAATTTTTGATAACATGCATCAGATTATTCAGTCCCGAGCAAGTAGATTGATTCAAGGCAAAAATCATGTTTCTGGGGTCCCCTCGGCTTCTTTCTAACTCTCCTGTCCAAGAAGAAAACCCAGCAAGTTTTAAAAATGTGAAAAAATTGCAAAAGCCAAGCTTGGGGCCGAAAAAATGAAGAAAATCGGCTAAGTCCTAGTCAAGTGGTCTGCGGGACAGTTGGGACGTCGGGACGCGCGGGGTGCGAAAAGTTGAACCGGCTGAAAAATGAAGAAAATCGGCTAAGTCCTAGTCCAGGCGGTCTGCAGGACAGTTGGGACGTCGGGACGCGTGGGGCGCGAAAAGCCGAATCGGCCGAAAAAAATGAAGAAAATCGGCTAAGTCCTAGTCCAGCGGGCTGCATGGGGACGGTTGGGACGTCGGGATGCGCGGGCGCGAAAAGCCGAACCGGCCAAAAAAATGAAGAAAATTGCCTAAGTCTTGTTTCGCGCGGTCTGGGACATCTGGGCCAAAGGTACGCGCGGGACGCGGATCGGCCGGTTTGGCGCAAGTCGGTCCATTTCGGGTGGTTCGGAGATATTTGTCCCAGAGCGATTTGGGACATCCGGGCCAAAAGTACGCGGAGGACGTGAATCGGCCAATTCGGCCAAAACAGGGGACTTTCGTCCGAGACAGTTGGACCAAAAGGACGCGTGGGGCGTGAAAAGCCGAAAGAGCCGAGAGTGAATGGAATCCCGCCACGTGTCTTCACCGCAAAGAACAAGGAAGCCCAAATCGGGCGGTTCAGAGATATTTGTCCCAGACAGTTTGGGACATCCGGGCCAAAAGTACGCGAGGGACGCGACGGGACGCGTGGGGCCCGAAAGAGCCGCCAACGAATCAAATCTCGCCACGTGTCTTCACCTCATCGGCCCGACGGGAAAATTTTGAATTTTTTTCCAAAGGCAAAAACAAAAGGGAAATGGTCAGGAAGGGCCGCGTCCAATGAAATCGTGCCATGTGGCACTTGAGTGGCGGAGCACGGGGGAGAAATGGGAAAATTTTCCCAAAGTGAAAAATACCAAATTTTCGAAGGACAAAGTGCGCCCCTCAGGCCCGAGCCAATAAAATAGTGCCACGTGTCCAAGTGGCAAGAAATTAAGGAAGGGCCCGAAAGAAATTTTCAGAGGATGAACCCGCGGATGAATCAGATCCTGACACGTGTCATCTAAGTGGTAGAGCGCGAATTTTTTTCAAATATTTTCCCGCCGATCCGTTTTGGCTTTTTTTTGCCCTAAATCTTCAAATCGCCATATCTTTCGATCCAGAGCTCGGATTTTCACGTTCTTTATATCAATGGAAAGCTGGTGAAATTCTCTACATGATTCCAGGGTCAATCTTGCATTTTGGTTCAGTTTGGAGAGAGAAAATCAAGAAACATCTCTGGCGCGTGGTAATGGCCAGAACTGACGTTTCAACAACCAACTTTAATGCAAAATATAGTTCGCCGCTTTTGCTAGGGTTCTCACCCACCGCCATAATGAGATGAGTTAATGCAACCTACAGGTGGTTGGGGTAGATTTGGATTTCCTCTCTCTTCCCTCTCTCATTCTTCCTATAAATTGTAAGGAGGGGCTTCTTTCTAAAGGTGGTTCATCTTTTCAGCTCTGCCCTCCCTTCTTTTCTTCTCCAGGGTTGAAAATGGAGTTCGAACCTCCTCCCCTTCTCTGTAATGGCGTTTTTGCCTTTTACCATTAAAATGATGTTCTGTGCAAACTTCTGAAGCAACAAAAAAACGTTTTCGTGATGCATATGTCCATCCTTGCTCGTTTTTTGCTTGTTTTCTTCTTGCCTCTCTTCATTGCAGGTATTTGTGCACGTTTGAATGTTCATTGCAGGTTTGGAGCTGTGTTCATGGAGTTTTGGGACATTTTCTGTGTGAAATCTATCCTTGGGCCTGTGATGCATCTGTCCATCCTTCCCATTGCTCACCTCTCCTTGTTCCATGGCAGTTTTGATAGATGTTCAACATTTTCCTTCTCTGGTGTATCACCGTTTTAGTGTAGGCTCTGTTTTTCCCTTTTCTCTCTCTCTCTCTCTCTCCTGTCTCCTTGGCATGGTTAGATTAGGTTTAGATTAGCTTGCCTGCACTAGAATAGCTTATGGCAGGTAGTTTAGGAAGAGGAACCAGCCTTCTTTGGAGAATCCTTTCTCATTTTACAAGTCCCACACTTGGAGAAAGGATTCAATGTTGTGCAATCACACTGGATGCTAGAGTGATCAACCTAGAAATCTGATCAACGTCCGAGGGTCTTTGTGATTACGCACTAACGGTTTTGGCATGCCGGTGGGAACCTTAGAGGTCTTCCACTTCATCTTTGCGAGGTTGGTGTGTTCCTGTGAAGATTTCAGCCTTTGGAGGCACTTGCAAACACATCTGGCGACTCCATCTGATCAGCAACCCATTTCTGAAGTTGCAGACCCATTTTCCATCCATTTCCATCCATATTTCTTTCCATCTCTTTCATTCTTTTCCATTCCATGAAGTTGTGCAATCATGACTTCATTTCCATCATGGAATTCACATTTTCAACAACAACAACAATGTTTCCCACCTCCAACATGTTTTTTAAATCCTCCAAATCAGCATTTTGAACAAATTCAAAATCAGCATGCATACCCATATGAGTAGCAATGCCAAAATCAGTTTGGCTATGGAGCTTTCCAAGAGCAAGAGTATGCATATAATGAAGACAATTAGATGCAAGATGCTGGTCATTGGAGAAAATCCAAAAGATGGAGGTAAAGATGGTGCAGTCCAGAGCAACAGCTCAAATGAGAGCTTTCAGAATTGGTTGCAGGACTCCTTGTCCATGGGGAGGCCCTTTTCCAAGACACTTCAGCCCTCAGGAGAAGCTGGACTTCATGATGAAGATGCTGCCCCAACTTGCACAATGGACAACAGAAATAGAGGCCTATACACTTGTTGTTGAACAACCTTGTCAATGGGTAAGTTCTACACCATCATCTGGTTTTTCTCTTCCCATTACTCAAGCAGCACCATCTCATTTGGAATTGCAAATTCTAAACTCCCCATCTGCTGTCCCAAATGTTGATCCCATGTCTCCACCTCTCAGTCTTCCACCACACCTCAATTCTTCTTTCCTTTTTCCTTCCAAACAGTCATCCCCTCCACAAGAGCTAAAAGAAATATGCTCTCCCCCAAAGAAACAAGAGGTTTCACCTCCTCTACCACCACAAAAAATTGCCAAATCAATTGAGTTACAACCCATCCCTCCTCTTGCATTCCCAATTCCATGTGGGGAAGAAGAAATTGCAAAAATCGGCCATGAAGGACAGCAAGAAGAGGAGCCCAACAGAAAAGAAATGACAGACAACTTGAGGGTTTGGGCTGCCAAATTTGGGATGACAAAGATCCCCTTGATGGTTAAACCTACAGAAGAGGCTAAGGTTGAACAAATGGTGGTTAAGACTGATTTTGTGGCAGCAGAAGAAGAAAAAAAGAAGAAGCAGATCAATAGTCAGTTTGCTCAGAAAGTAGTGTCCATGTTGGCACTCTATTTGAAGGGAATGCTGATTCAATTCAAGTTGCACAATCAGCCATAAAGGAAGAAAGCTCAGAAGAAGATCTTGCAGTCCCAACTTGTCCTCTAGAGCAGCAGATTGAAGAGTTTGACTTGAAAAAATTCATGCTAGAGGAAGAGTTCAATCAAGAGCAAGATTGTCTTCAAACATTGGAGGAAGGAGAAGCTTCTCTAGATCCAAAAGAAGAGGAGCACATTCTAGTTGTGGAGGAGAAAATTGTAGATCCAAAGGCTTTGAGCACAAAGCAGGCTACAGGAGAACCTTCAGTTCTTCTTTCTACTTCACCTCTCTCAAGTTCTAGTACTAAAGAAGAGTTTGATCTCTCAAACTCAATGTTGGAGGGTGAAAGAAACCATGGTGGTCAAGTTATTAGATCAAGAAGACACCATGGAGGAAGTGGAGCATTTGCGGCGGGGAAAACCATGAGGCGGTTTATCCGCCGAGATTTGGAGGGCTGTTTTGATGGAGAAGAGCCGGTTGAGTTTCCACCATTCTCTCTTTCATCATCCACATTCCAAACACTTGAGTCTATTGTCATGAAGGAGAACATTCATTTGCAACAGCCTGCATCTTATAGCAGCTCTTTGGAATCAAGATTGGAAGATTTTAATCTTTCATGTTCTTCATTGGAGGAAGAGAAAGGACAGAGGAATTTCACCATTTCTTCCACACCATCCATTCAGGAGGGTCTACAAGAAGACTCCATTTTGGAGTTGAAAATCAGAGCTATGGGCATATCAAACGGATCGGACCTTGCCCAATCAGGTATTTGGCTTCATTGGAGCCAAAGGAGAAGTCACAACCAGTCATGCTTGCTTCTAAGCATGAGGATGAGCTACAAAGTACCAAGGATCAGCTGTCATACCTCTTCAATCCAAATGCAGAGCAACTAAAAGAGGTATTGAATTTGCCTTCAGCTGATACCTTGATGATTTGGGTGGAAGACCAGCTTCTTGTTGATTTTCCATCCATCCTAACAGCCATGATCAACTCCAAATCAATTGCATGGCTGCCACTTTTGAGAAAGGGAAGCTATTTCTCACAACCAATTGCAGGGTTTGTTTAGCTTGCCTTTGCTTCCAGTTAGAGTAGAGTAGGTAGGTTTGCTTTTAGCAGAAGAAGTGCTTGTGCACACTCTACATGTTCCATTTGGAGCATGTATGATTTTTAGTTCTGTACATAGTTTTTGTGGTGTTGGTTTTGCTCTTGCACAGTCCATTTCAGTGGCATTTTGGTGAGAACGACTCCATTTCAGTGGGTTTCCAAGTGGCTCAGAGAGGAGGTTTTCAAAGTTCAGATTAGTTGCAAGTTACAACTCATGACTCCATGCCCAATGGATGCTTCGAATGCAGTAACTTCATCTAGCAGGCAGATGACCCCACTGAGTCACCAAATTGTTATCCAAAATTCACCCCCAGGGTAATTTTGATAACATGCATCAGATTATTCAGTCCCGAGCAAGTAGATTGATTCAAGGCAAAAATCATGTTTCTGGGGTCCCCTCGGCTTCTTTCTAACTCTCCTGTCCAAGAAGAAAACCCAACAAGTTTTAAAAATGTGAAAAAATTACAAAAGCCAAGCTTGGGGCCGGAAAAATGAAGAAAATCGGCTAAGTCCTAGTCCAGGGCGGTCAAGGGGCCGTTTGGGACGTCGGGACCTGTGAAAAGCCAAACCGGCCGGAAAAATGAAGAAAATCGGCTAAGTCCTAGTCCAGGCGGTCTGCGGGACAGATTGGGACGTGGGACGCGGGGCGCTGTGGCGAAAAGCCGAACGGCCGAAAAAAATGAAGAAAATTTCCTAAGTCTTGTTTCACGCATTTGGGACATCCGCCAAAGGTATGCGCGGGGCGCGATCGGCCGGTTTGGCGCAAGTCGGTCCATTTCGGGCGGTTCGGAGATAATTGTCCCAGGCAGTTTGGGACATCCGGTCCAAAAGTACGGAGAGGACGCGAACCGGCTGATTCGGCCGAAACAGGGGAATTTCGTCCGGGACAGTTGGGCCAAAAGGATGTGTGGGGTGCAAAAGCTGAAAGAGCGAGAGCGAATGGAATCCCACCACGTGTCTTCACCGCAAAGAGGAACAAGGAAGCCCGAATCGGGCGGTTTGGAGATATTTGTCCGAGACAGTTGGGACAGCCGGGCCAAAACGCGAGGGACGCGTGGGACACGAAAAGCCGAAAGAGCCGCCAACGAATCAAATCTCGCCACATGTCTTCACCTCATCGGCCGGTGGGAAAATTTAATTTTTTTCCAAAGGTAAAAACAAAGGGAAATGGTCAAGAAATGCCCATGTCCAATGAAATTGTGCCATGTGGCACTTGAGTGGTGGAGCACGGGGAGAAATGGGAAAATTTTCCCAAAGTGAAAAATACAAAATTTTCGAAGGACAAAATGCGCCCCTCAGGCTCGAGCCAATAAAATAGTGCCACGTGTCCAAGTGGCAAGACATTAAGGAAGGGCCCGAAAGAAATTTTCAGAGGATGAACCCGCGGATGAATCAAATCCTGACACGTGTCATCTAATTGGCAAAGCACGAAAAAAAATTTCAAATATTTTCCTGCCGATCCGTTTTGGCCTGTTTTTTGCCCTAAATCTTCAAATCGCCATATATTTCGATCCAGAGCTCAGATTTTCACGTTCTTTATATCAATGGAAAGCTGGTAAAATTCTCTACACGATTCCAGGGTCAATCTTGCATTTTGGTTTAGTTTGAAGAGAGAAAATCAAGGAACGTCTCTGGCGCGTGGTAATGGCCAGAACTGACGTTTCAACAACCAGCTTTAATGCAAAATATAGTTCACCGCTTTTGCTAGGGTTCTCACCCACCGCCATAATGAGATGAGTTAAATGCAACCTAGAGGTGGTTGGGGTAGATTTGGATTTCCTCTCTCTTCCCTCTCTCATTCTTCCTATAAATTGTAAGGAGGGGCTTCTTTCTAAAGGTGGTTCATCTTTTCAGCTCTGCCCTCCCTTCTTTTCTTCTCCAGGGTTGAAAATGGAGTTCGAACCTCCTCCCCTTCTCTGTAATGGCGTTTTTGCCTTTTACCATTAAAATGATGTTCTGTGCAAACTTCTGAAGCAACAAAAACGTGTTTCGTGATGCATCTGTCCATCCTTGCTCGTTTTTGCTTGTTTTCTTCTTGCCTCTCTTCATTGCAGGTATTTGTGCACGTTTGAATGTTCATTGCAGGTTTGGAGCTGTGTTCATGGAGTTTTGGGACATTTTCTGTGTGAAATCTATCCTTGGGCCTGTGATGCATCTGTCCATCCTTCCCATTGCTCACCCCTCCTTGTTCCATGGCAGTTTTGATAGATGTTCAACATTTTCCTTCTCTGGTGTATCACCGTTTTAGTGTAGGCTCTGTTTTTCCCTTTTCTCTCTCTCTCTCTCTGTCTCCTTGGCATGGTTAGATTAGGTTTAGATTAGCTTTCCTGCACTGGAATAGCTTGTGGTAGGTAGTTTAGGAAGAGGAACCAGCCTTCTCTGGAGAATCCTTTCTCATTCTTACAAGTCCCACACTTGGAGAAAGGATTCAATGTTGTGCAATCACACTGGATGCTAGAGTGATCAACCTAGAAATCTGATCAACGTCCAGGGGTGCTTTGTGATTACGCACTAACAATTACCTTGAGGGATGAATTTGGGATAACAAGGTCCAAAAGAGGTGAGCAATATATAAAGAGGTCGGGGCACCCACAAGGGATGGGGGCACTAGCGTCTGGTTGGACACCGGTGTCCGTGCTCGAAAAAGATGAAGTATCGAAATTCGTACTAGGCAATAGGGTGTGTAAGGCCAAGAAGAAACCCGAAAGAAAGTAACGAGGCCAAAGACAGGTCATCAATTAGTACTTTTCTCGCTAAAGAATCATATGAATAATAGTATGTAACTAGGACTGGAAATGTACCCAAAGTGTGTGATTTAGTGTCTACATTTCCCCCTATTTATGTTGTTAAGTGAATACACGATAACATAAACTAGATAAGAGATGCATTTTTCATAACTATGTAGATTGATGGCAAAAAGCGTGACCGGAGATAAGAAAAAGCATGGAGTGATAAAAATGAAGGATAGAAGCTATAGAAAAGGATGTGACCCTAGAGCTGAAAGCGTATGAGTGTACGATGTCATGTTGTACCTGTTATTGATTTCTCTTGATGCTTGATGATGTGACTGTTGCTTCCGATAAGGATAGACCTACAAAAGAGAAGAGAAAAATAATAGTCAAATATGTGTATATGAAAAGTTTGATCCAAACGTGTGAAAAAATGTGTATAAAATTATGTAAGAGTGTAAAATATGAAAAGGAAATGTGCATTGTTATCCAATTTTTCCCCTCGGGCAAAATTGATCGAACAAAACCTTGCACAGGAGAAATGGAGAGGCTGGTTCAGTTGTACAAGCTCACATTCAATCCCAAGAAATCAAGTGGTAGGTGGGCTTGACAATGGAGAAGCAGGGTTGGAAGATGAATGGCCATGGAAATGTTGAAGAAAATTGAGCCCAGAGCAAGTCGACTCAAGCAAAGCAACAGAGCCGTGGAAGGTGCCACGTGTCAGCTCGACGCATTTTCAAAAGGTGCAACAAAAGTGGAGACCCCAGAATGCACTTGACCCCCACATGGATCTCAGCACATAGCAGGCTTGCGGACAATGCCAAGTGTCCCACCGTTGTAACTTCAGGAGCTAACTACAAAGGTCCCACCCAAAAAGGGTTTTGGCATTATATATAGTGGGGCCCTTTACTCACCCAAAGAAAAAAATTGAGAAAGGCGGTGTTAACTTGAGGCACGAATTGGCTAAATACGAAAGGGTTAGTAGAAACCTCCACGTGATTCATCAGCCGCACCTTCAAAGGTAAAGTCCGAAGCGGGGTCCCCAAATGAGTGTGGGATCTCCACGTGTCTAGGGCTTGGGAAAGTTGCACCTTTAGTAGTTGAAAAGGTCTAAGAAATAGCGAGAAGGCACCGGTGTCATCTCGACGTAACTTCAAAAGTAAAATCCAGGGGATGGTCCCTAAACGAGCGCAAGCTCGCCACATGGTCAAAGTCTGAAAAAAGGCAGAACCGACCATTGAAAAGTCTAAACAGGGGAAGGCTAGCAGAAGGAGCCACATGTCAGTTTAGCACAAATTTAAAGGTAGACCCAAAAGCCAGGTCCCAAACAAGTGCCAACCCTCCATATGTCTAGGGTCAAACATAATGCCCCACCAAATAGAAGGGACTTAGCCAAAACACAAAGAGAGTAGGGCAGGCTCGTGGACGATGCCAAGTGTCCAATCGATGCAACTTCAAGAGTGAAAGGAGGGAGTGAAATATTAAGACGCGTGGGGCTGCCACGTGGATCTTACATGGATTTAAATATTGTGAGCCAACGTTAAACACCCGACCACGACTTTCGACACCCATATATTTCAAGTGGAAGCTTAGATTTGAGTGGGAGAGGAATTTTTGGAAATCTCTCAACATTTGCTACTCACCTACCACCATTAATGAAGAATTTTAATTACAGTCCACCATTTTTGAGGCTATCAGGATTCTCACCTACCATTATAATGAGGTTTGGTCTTCCTTTCTTGCTCAACAAGGAACATTAATGAAGGCATGAGTTGTGTCATGGAACCCATCAATTTTGCAGGTGAATTCAATGCATTTTTGGGGTGGTTAGAGTAGGTGAATTCAATGCATTTTCTTGGGTGGTTGGAGTAGGATTTCAAATTCTTCCCTCCTTTCTCTCTTATTCTTCCTATATATTGTAAGGAGGGGAAATTTTCTAAAGGTTGGACATTCTTGTTTTGCACTCTCCCTTCTTCTCTTTCTGAAAGTGGATTTGTGGAGCTTGAACCTCCCATTTAAACTGTAAATGTAATCTTGCCTCTTGGCCATTGTAATGCATTGTATCAAATCTTTGGATCAATAGTATAAGTCTATGGATGATTTCAACCCTCTCTTATGTTCATTGTATCTTCTTGATCTCTCATTGCAATCTTGGTTATCTGTGCATGGTGGTTGTGTTATTAATGGTTTTTGTTTAATTGCAAAGTAGGTGTTCAAAATTCCTTTGGTGCATCACCTTTGTTAGTTTAGGTTTTATTTCTTGTGTCTCCTTAACCCTGTCTCCTTGCAAGTTAGAGTAGGTTTTAGAATAGATCCTCTATAATATGAATGTGTGCACCTGAATAGAGGAATATGAACTGGCCTTCATCTGGAGAGCTCTTCCGATTTACAAAGTCCCACACTTTGGGAGAAACTCCATGTTATGCGATCATACTGAGAGTCTCAACCCATCGAGTTGTAGACATTCGAAGTCTTGTGTGATTTTGCATCAACGGTTTTGCACTGGCTGTCGTTGGACCAAAGGTCAATATTTTAGTGTTATCAAGATTGGGTGTGTGTCTTGGTAAACTTCCATCCTTTAGAGGCTTTGGAGCAACACATCTGGTGACTCTGTCACTCAAATCCAGTGGTTTCAGCAGCCCAAGTTTATCAAGTTCATGAGAAGAATACAAACAAGGTCAAGAACTAGAGAAGAGGGGCTATTTGTCTATCTACATTTATCCCTAGATAGAGCAAGAAGGGGAAGAAGAGCTCAAAGGTCTCCATCTCCACCAAGCAGGACATTGTCAACACCTCCACCTGGTAGGCCTTTCGTTCAATCGACTAGAGTTATTCGACTAATCAAGATGGCACAACCCAACCCCTACATCAACTTCACTGGTAGCAGCTCACTGGCTCTCAATGCACAAAATCTGTTCCATTTGTAGCACTGAAGAACATTCCATATTTTACTAGGAGAGAACTAGACAACTCCAATTGATCATATCCAAGACATTGCAAATGTCTGTGCAATCCATGAAATTGCTGAAATGGACATTCTTGTCAAGTTGTTAGCATCCTCCTTTAAAGGTAAATCTTTGCAGTGGTTCAGAAGTCTAACCACGGGATCCATCTAGAATTGGGACCATTTATGCACAACTCTCCACAATCAATTTGGAGAAAAGGGAGATAACTTGTCTTTATTGGGATGACTAACAACAATCAAGAGGGCTCCTAATGAATAGTTAACTGACTTTAACTTCATATTCCAATGGACATGGGATAGGATTCCGGTGTCTGTGAGACCAACTAGCCGAAGGTGCTTTTCTATACTTCCTTAAAGCTTTAAATTCTGATATTTCCATGATGATTCAATCAATGAGAGGTATAACTATACCCGCATCCTATAATATTGCTATTAGAGTTGAAAATTGCTTGATCCAAGATGGTAAACTCACACCTAGGCCACCTATGCCTCTATATCCAGAACTAGGAGCCCCTATAACTAGTCAAACACCAGAATTGAATCTCATTCCAACCCCTAGGAGTCAAAGAAATAGTGACAATTTTACTTCTTCAAGCACCTCAAAAGAGCTATAAGAGGTTATGAAACAACTACAGAACCTAGGAAATGAGCTAGTGACTATCAAGAGACAACAAGCTCAAAGTTCTAGGCTATATCAACCTCAAAATCAATATCAATCCAGACTCCCATATTAGTAAAATAGACCACCAGCTCAAGCTGTAAATCAAAACTAGAACCAATGACAACCTCAAGCTGCCAGGCCATTTTGACCATATGATCCAAACATAGCTTCAACATCGAGGGCCTTGGTTCCAACACAAAACAACATAGCACAGAGTATGACTGGTGTTACCCCTGCAATCTACCTCACAATCAATCAATGTGTTTCAATGATGCACTGAACCAGGACTTGATGGTACAGACCATTTGTGTATCCCAAGAATCAAGTCAAGAAGGAAATCAACAACACGAGACTCAACAAGAGGCACCTAAAATGGAAACCATGTTGGTCAATTGGCGCAAACAAGACTTTTGTGGAATTAACCAACCCCATTTTCAAGGTGCAGCTGCCAACACACGGTTAAAGAAGAGAAAAATTGAGGAGGGAAAACCATCTAATCCAGCTATTTCTCAGCCCAATCCTACACAACAAGGAGTTAGTAGACCAAATTCAGCCCCAAATGTGCAAAATCAGCCCAAGACACCCTCTGCAGTAGCACATGTGCCTGTTCAAGCTCCCGAGAAGGTTGTGCCAAGTAAGGGGAAGCAAAAAGATAGTTCATCCCCTTTCAACATTATTGATTAGATGAAGAAAACACATGTGAAAATTTCCATGTGGGAGTCATTGGCTATCCCAAGACAAAGAGACCTATTGCAAGCTGCTATGGAAAATTGGTCAGCGTCAAACCAGCCACCTAATCAACAAGAAAAGGTGCTTACCAATGCAACTCGAAAGGAGAAAATCAAGGAAGCCACCAAGGTAAAATTTTTAAGCCCCCTCCATTCTATATCTCATTGATCATTGGAGATAAGTTAGTGCATAATTGCATGATTGATTTGGGAGCAAGGTCATGCCAAAATAAATAGCTGATCAATCGGGTCTTCAATATGAAGTCATCTCCAAAGGTGTGGTGCAATTGGATGGGACAACGGTAACAATGGTTAGAGTAATCAAATATTTGAGCCTCACATTGCATGCATGTCCCAATGTGACCGTCTTGCAAGATGTATCACTCATAGACTTACCACCACTCTTTGCATTGTGCTTGTCAAGGGACTTCACTACCAAAATTGGTGGATATCTATCTGCAGATTGGTCACACATGCTATTCAGAACAAGATACGGAGCAAAGGCAACCATCAGGTCAGAACCGATTGCCAACTTCCACATTGAGCCTCATGCACCAAGTCCTATCAATGCGAATTGCTCAGCCTTTGATCAGGAAGAGTGTTTGAATGATCTAGAAACATGTACTAAAGTCAAGGGTATTCCAGATTTAACTCTGGATGAATGGGTAAACAAAGGGCATGCATTCGACCCATATAAGGAAATTGAAGAATCTGAATTGGGTGTTTATTGTTTGCATGAAGAGAACCATCCCGTCCCTAGCATAACTAAGCTATATCGCAAAGATAAAAATTAAGTATGACAACTATATTTCGATGGTTCAAGGAGCAAATAAGGTGTTGGAGGAGGTGCATTGTTAGTTTCACCACAAAACATCAAATATTATTCAATGTTTTGTTTCTAGTTTTCCTATTCAAACAACACAACTGAATATGAGGCCTTGATTCATGGAATTCATTGGGCCGGAAAAGAGGCATAAAGAATTTGTGAGTATTTGGTGATAGCGAGCTAATCGTCAATCAAGTCAAGGGGCAACATGCTGCAAAGAATGACCTACTCAAGAGCTACAAAACATGGTATGGGACCTAATTGAAGACTTTGAAGCTTTTAATGTTGTGTCCATACCCAGGAAGAAGAATGAAGCTACAAATAGGCTTGCAGTAGTTGGAGAAAAATTTGATGTGGTTGACAGTATCAAAAGAGACAAAACACAACCACATATCCATGTGATTGTAAGGCCAACATTCAGACAATAACACAAGCTGGTAGGTGTTTGAGAACGATCAACAGATCATTAATTTATTGCAAGAAGAGGCTAAATTCTTAGCTAGGAATCAAGATAAATTGGAGCAATACGGGGATCAAGTAGTGCAGCTGCGAACCAACAAGCTTCCCAGAGGTTTGGTGACACTGGAGTTAATATTCAATCCTAATGACCAGTTTCATAAAGAGAAAGAAAACATTAAGGTCAAGGGAGATGATTTAGAACCTATTTTTGTTGGGAAGGAAAGACACTCCAAATTGGTAAGGTGGCCACTGAACAAGAGAGATATGAGTTTGCACAACTTTTCCAAGAGTTTCCAGATGTCTTCACTTAGAGCTATGAAGACCTGCGAGAATTCAATATGAATTTGGCACAACATACAATAGAGTGGATCTAGATGCTTTGAGTCCATCACACGAAGCAAAGGCCACTCAACCCACACATTGAGCCTCTTATGAAGAAAGAGATGAACAAGATAATAGAGGCAAGCATTATATTTCCAATCAAACATTCAAGTTGGGTTGCAAACTTGGTACCAGTCAGGAAGAAGAATAGAGAAATCAGGTTGTGTGTGGACTTTCGAGACTTGAATAGAGCATCTCTCAAGGACCATTACCCACTTCCTTCAATGGAAAAAATATTACAAGTGGTATCTAGCTTGGAAAGATTTTCCCTCCTCGTGACTACTCGGGGTATAATCAGATAATGGTAAAAGAAGACGACCGGTTCAAAATGACTTTCACCACTAAGTGGGGCACCTATGCCTATAAAAATATGCCATTCAGATTATATAATGCCGAAGCCACTTTCTAAAGGGAAATGGACATGGAATTTGAGGGGTTGATTAAAAAATAGTGCTAATATATCTTGATGATATCACTGTGTTCTCCAAAACGTAGCAGATCACCTCTTTCATCTGAGACAAGTATTTCAAAGATGTAGGAGATTTGGGGTATTGTTGAATCCCAAAAATCATATTCCTGGCTCACGAAGGAAAGCTCTTAGGCCATATTGTGTCAAAGGAAGGATTGACGATTGACCCAAAAAGAGTTGAAGCAATTCGAGCATTGCCATTACCAAGCCATAAGAAGGCTCTTCAGAGCTTTCTAGGAAGGATCAATTTTGTTCACAGGTTTGTGCCAAATTTTGCCGCTCTTGTGAAACCAATAACACTGATGTTGAAGAAGAGCATGGAATTTAGGTGGACAGTAGAGGAAAATAAATTTTGAAGCCATTAAAGAGGCTATATCCCAATCTCCAACTCTCGTAAATACAAACTTCTCCAAGGATTTCATGCTCTATGCCTTTGGTCATGGGATCTTCGACACTAAAATTTTCCTCCAAAATTTCTATTTCATTAATGTATGTATTAGGAATAGGATGTTGTTAAGTGTAATTAGTAGTAGCGTCCGATAGAAGATAACGGTATTAGTCGATGACGGTGCCGCCAATAATGTGGAGTACGGTAACAGTCAAAGTACAATAGGAATGTTGTAAAAAGTAAATATTTGTCGTAAGTGGTCCGGTAATGTTAAAATGTCAAAGTTTGGGTAATTAGAGAAGTAGGGTCTACATGATTAGGAATTAGAAATATTATATTGGTAATAAGGACAAGGAGTGAGGTCATAAATATTTTGTGTATTTTATTTGTAAAAAGTCTAAAAATATGGAACCCATGTAAAATGATAAGGTTTATCTTATCTTAACGAGATAAGCTTACATGTATAGATAAGAGTTAAGGTATGGAATTGAATTCGTCGAGTGGATTTCTTATCCTATCTTAGAGATATGATGGATAAGCCCGGAAGTTCTATAAATAGAGAGGCCACCCCCTCATTTAACATAGAAAGAAGTAGTGAGAAATATTGTAGGAAGTGTGAGAAGGAAGCCATCGGTTAAAGGTGTGTTGAAGAAGCCATCAAGAGGTGTAATTGTAAAGTTTCTCCCATAGTCTTGTTGAAGTATCTCATGGGTGAGATTGTATGATTTCATGTTAATATTATAATTTATTTTGATATTTCAGATTTGTCATCATTCGTCTTATCATAGTCAATGGTATTCTTGTGTTCGGTTGTTGTTTTGTTTCCAGTTACATCCACCAAACTAAAGGTGTGCATTAGTAAATAATCATAAGACGAGGAGTTCCCGGTGAAGAATTATCATAGTCTTTGGATTGGTGATGACATTTTGGTTCCGTTGCCGGGACCATTCCTAGTTGGTGGATTTTCTGGAGAGATATTCCCACTTAGGCAAAAATTAATTGGAGGGTAACCTTGTTTTTACTGTGCATAGTAGTTACCATGGTAAAGTCATTTTTACCGTGAATAGTAGTTACCATGTTAAAGTCATTTTTGCCATGAATAGTAGTTACCCTGGTAAAGTCCTTTTTGCTGGGAATAGTAATTACCGCAAAGAAAGTCACTTTTACCGTGAATAGTATTTACCGCAGTAACTTCACTTTTTACCGTGAATAGTGTTTACCATAGTAAAGTCAGTTTTTACCGTAGTAAGTCAAGTTTTACCATAGTTTACCATGGTCATTTCTATTTTACTGTAGAAAGGTGTAAAGTCACTTTCTAGTATAGTGATTCCAATTATTTGTGCACATAAGTCTTGTTAATTGTACTTGTGGGTTGGTATTTCACGGTGGTTACTTTTGAAAATGGGAAAGATTCCTGTTTTTTCAGCTCAATCTAATGAAGATGCTTCTTCTTTCATTCAAGAGTTTAAACGATCTTGTATTTGTAATGGCCTTATAAGAAGGGAACAATGGACTAAATTTTTTCCTACCTTTTTGGATGGTTCAGCACTTAGGTGGTTTGAAACACTAGGTGATAATGTGAAAAATTCATGGGATTTATTAACTGAAAGTTTTCTTGAAGAATTTGGTAAACAACAGAAATATGTAGATCTTATGATCGAGATCACAAAGCTATCCCAAGGAGAGAAGGAGAAGATAAGGGATTATCATGCTCGTGTTCTAGAGCTAAGGAGGAAGCTCGATGCCCAGATCCGGAAGGAAGGACTAGCGGATGGGTTGATGAATGGCGTGGATAATCTCCTCTGTAAGCACTTCATTCTTGGGATGAAGCCAGAGATCAGACAACGAGTGAAGTATGACCGCCCAACTACCATTGAACAAGCAAAGGAGATTGCAAGAAGGCAAGAAGAAAGCATGGAAGAGGAGCCCAAAGAAATTGTTGCTAAAGTAGAGCCTACACCAGCACCTTTGGTCTAGAATCCACAACCACTCCCGTGAGCACAAATATTTCTCCTAATACATCTACTGAGTATGAAGATCTGCTCAAAAAGATGGGTCAGTTAACTATTAATCTTCTTCAAGGAAAGGAATTTAGTTCTCAGGGAGGAGATAGAGGTCCAAAAAGAAATATTTTTGAAGTTGTTTGTTATGGTTGTTATAAAAAGGGTCATTATAAGTATAATTGTCCAGATAGAGCTTCTACATCTGGTAAGGGAGATAATGATAAAGGAAAAGCACCTGTGAATTCTTTTGATGTAGTAGATAAGAGCAGAAATAATGAAGTAGATGTGTTTGTAACAAAAAGAAAGAAAGAAAAAGATAATCAAGATGGAAATGATCCTAAGAAGATGAACGAAGAAACTAGTAAGAAACATAGGAGAAGAAAGTTGGGTGTGCGGGATTTTCTGATTTCACGGGGCAAGGACCATACTCCATCTTGGAATATCTCGTCCAAAAGGCCTGCAAATATTACATATGGTCAACTCTTGGCTATGTCTTCGAGAAGAGGTGGGAGTTGCGAGGTGGACTCAATGCTCGAAGAAGGAAGGAGGTTGAGGTCCCACTGTTTTGGAGGCGAGAGGCGGATCCCTATGCTCCACAAGCTGAGGTATTATGTAATGGTATTTCAATTCATGATGTCTTAGTTGATGGAGGTGCTGCAATTAATGTAATGACCGAGTCTGTAATGAATATGTTGGGTTTAAAAATTGATCGCCCTTCAACACTTATGTTAAGGTCATTAAATAAGGGAAAAACTAAACCAGAAGGTGTAGTTTCAAATGTGGCAATATCTGTTATGGGTGTTGTATGTGTGGTAGACTTTCAGGTGATGAAAAATGGTACTGTTGCGTACCCAATGCTGCTGGGAAGACCATGGCTAAGGAGAGTTCATGCAAGAAACTACTGGAATGAAGGTTTCATGACACTTGGATGTGGTAGAGAGAGGGTGAAGATAAACGTGATCCCTCGACATCATAAAGCAGAACCTGTGGATTCAAGTGATGAAACTGATGATTGGACATCCTCTGATTACTCTAGCACCAGTGAAGTGGACACTGAAGATGAAGAAAGTGAGGTTGATGTTTCAGTCATGGATATTCTTCCAGTCACACCAACCCAGGACCCCATAAAATTATCTGAAGAAGAAGTTGATGATCGTCTCCAACAAATAAAGATTGGTGATGCTGTGATGGAGAGTGAGAAGGAATCCTACCTCCAGCTCTTTCGAAGGTACATACACCTATTCACTTTTGATTACAAGGAACTCCGCCAAGTAAGTTGGGTAGAACATTGTATTGAGCTGGTAGATGGTGCTAAGCCCATAAAGAAAATGCCATATAGAATGAATCCTAATTTTTCCAAGACTGTAAAAGAAGAAATAGATAAGTTGCTTGATGCAGGATTCATATTTGCTGGTGGAGAATTCGAATGGGTTTCTCCCATTGTGATCTCAATAAAAAAGAATGGGAAGCTACGCATTTGTGTTGATTATAGGAAGCTCAATAAGGCAACAAAGAAGGATCATTACCCTTCCATTTTCGATCAGATCTTGGACGAAGTAATCGGCGGCCGAGTGCTATAGTTTTGCTTTGATGGATATAAATGGCTACAACCAAGTTCGTATAGCAGAGAAAGATCACCAAGACCACGTTCACCACTCCTTGGGAACGTTTGCTTATAGAGTTATGCCTTTTGGGTTGTGTAATGCTCCGGCAACATTCCAAATTTGATGAATAGGGTGTTCGAACCCTACATTGGAACCTTCATCAGAGTATTTCTGGATGATTTTTACATCTATGGGAGCAAGTTGGACCACCTGCACTAGATGGAGACAAGCATTTCAAAGGTTAGATGAAGCACAAGCCTCACTAAACCCTACAAAGTGTGTCTTTGGATGTTCTAAAGGCGTTTTGTTAGGGCATGTTGTATCTAGAGATGGTATTGGTACTGATCCTGATAAAGTTTCAAAAATCAAAGATTTACCATTTCCTATGAATAGAAGTAAGTTGAGATCATTTTTAGGCCATGTGGGTTACTATAGAAGGTTCATCAAGAATTTCTCAAAGATTGCACAGCCACTAACCCAGTTCTTGAAGAAGGATGTTGCTTATGAACCAGGAAACAAGGCGCATGAAGCTTTTGGACAACTGAAGGAAGCCCTGGTGTCTTCACCTGTTTTGAAGAATCCAGATTGGAGCAAGCCATTCATTGTGTACACTGATGCCTCAGATGCAGCACTAGGTAGTACTTTGAGCCAAAAGGATGAAAATGGGAATGAACATCCAATTTACTTTGGGAGCAGACAAATGAGCAGTGCTGAGGTAAACTATACTGTAACTGAAAAAGAGGCTCTGGCTATCATTTTTGCTGTAAAGAAGTTTAGAAATTACTTGCTAGGGCAGAAATTTATAGTTGTAATAGATCATCGTGGCTCAAATATATTTTCAATAAGCCTAACCCATCAGGGAGGATAACAAGATGGATAATTTTGCTACAAGAATTTGAATTTGATATTATAGATAGGCCAGGAAAGAAGCATGTCAATGCAGATGCACTCTCTCGAGCCTATGATGGTTTAGGATCATCTTGTGATGATGATGATTTTCCCGATGCAGCATTGTTCTCCCTTGACACAATCCCTAGTGAATACATAGATATTTGGAATTATCTGAATGAATTCAAGTTTCCTGATGGTGCCAATGCAAAGACTAAGAGAAAGATTACTCAAGCCAGTCATCCATATTCTATTCTGCATGGAGCATTATTTCGAATAGGACCTGATGGACAGTACAAGAGGGCAGTTGGACGTGATCAAGGAAAGGAGCTGCTAGAAGAATTCCACAATGGTACATGTGGAGGGCACTTCTCTAGACAACTTACAGCAAGAAGGATCTTGGATGCAGGTTATCACTGGCCCACTCTTTTTAAAGATTGTTATAATTATTGTAAGACATGTGATATTTGTCAAACACATGGTAACCGTAAGACTTCATCAGCTCCATTATGTCCTATTCTTCCCCTTGGTCCCTTTGAAAAATGGGGAATAGACATTGTAGGTCCACTTCCAACTACATCACGTCAAAATAAGTATATTGTAGTTGCCACAGATTATTTAACCAAGTGGGTTGAAGCTAGGCCATTGAAAACAGCTTCCATGGATGAAGTGGCAAGGTTCATATATGAACGCATTGTCACCAGATTTGGTTGTCCATTAGAAATTGTAACAGATCAAGGAAGCCACTTCATTAATGAGGTGGTAGAAGCCCTAGTCAATAAGTTTTCTATCAAGCACAGGAAGGCAACAACATACAAGCCAAGCACAAATGGACAGGTGGAACGAACAAATTTTGTGCTGTGTCAAATTCTAGCAAAAGATGCAGCCTTGCAGGTACATAAATGGGATAAAAGGATTCATGTAGCATTGTGGGCATATAGGGCAACATCAAAGTCAGCAACAGGATACTCCCCATTTCAGTTGGCCTATGGCATTGATCCAGTTCTTCCTATTGAGTTTGATATTCCCACTGTGAGAGTTATGAAAAATGAAAGGATGGATGAAAGTGATTCAGTAAAAGAAAGGTTGGTACATCTTCATTTGCTAGAGGAAATGAGGGAAATAGCAAAGGATACAAGCCATAAGAAGAAAATGAAGCAGAAGGAGTACTTTGATCAAAAGATCCGGTGGTCTCCATTTCAAGTGAATGACTTGGTTCTAGTATATGATTCCAGATACAAAAAAAGAAGACAGAGAAAATTTCTTCCAAAATGGATGGGGCCCTACAAAATAGCAGCTGTGCATGAAAATGGTACATGCATTGACGGGAGGAATTGGATGGCACTCCCATTATGAAATGGGTCAACCACGACAAGTTGAAGATTTTCCAAGCACTTAATAGTCTACTCCAAGGACGAGTAGAAGCTAGGAAGGGGAAGATGTCGACACTAAAATTTTCCTCCAAAATTTCTATTTCATTAATGTATGTATTAGGAATAGGATGTTGTTAAGTGTAATTAGTAGTAGCATCCGATAGAAGATAACGGCGCTGTCAGTACGGTGCCGCCAATAATGTGGAGTACGGTAATAGTCAAAGTACAATAGGAATGTTGTAAAAAGTAAATATTTGTCGTAAGTGGTCCGGTAATGTTAAAATGTCAAAGTTTGGGTAATTAGAGAAGTAGGGTCTACATGATTAGGAATTAGAAATATTATATTGGTAATAAGGACAAGGAGTGAGGTCATAAATATTTTGTGTATTTTATTTGTAAAAAGTCTAAAAATGTGGAACCCATGTAAAATGATAAGGTTTATCTTATCTTAACAGATAAGCTTACATGTACAGATAAGAGTTAAGGTATGGAATATGATTCGTCAGAGTGGATTTCTTATCCTATCTTAGAGATAGGATGGATAAGCCTGGAAGTTCTATAAATAGAGAGGCTACCCCCCTCATTTAGCATAGAAAGAAGTAGTGAGAAATATTGTAGGAAGTGTGCGAAGGAAGCCATCAGTTAAAGGTGTGTTGAAGAAGCCATCAAGAGGTGTAATTGTAAAGTTTCTCCCATAGTCTTGTTGAAGTATCTCATGGGTGAGATTGTAACAGTTTCATGTTAATATTATAATTTATTTTGATATTTCAGATTTTTCGTCATTCTGTCTTATCATAGTCAATGGTATTCTTGTGTTCGGTTGTTGTTTTGTTTCCAGATTACATCCACCAAACTAAAGGCTGTGCATTAGTAAATAATCATAGCACGAGGAGTTCCCGGTGAAGAATTATCATAGTGCCGGATTGGTGATGACAGGACACAACTTCTACAATCCTAGTGCAACAAAACAAAGAGGGATCTGAACAGCCCGTTGCCTTCTTTAGTCAATGTTTGGAGGACTATGAAGTGAGACACTCCTTCATCGAAAAGCATGTCCTTGTAGTAATCAAGAGCTTGAAGAAGTTCAAGCACCTTGTCTCAAACAACAAAATTCAGTTATTGGTCTCTCATGCGGGAGTCAAGGACTTCCTTTTGAAAAAATATCTAAATGAGAAACGTGCAAGATGGATCACTCATGTCATGGAATATGACATTGAGATTAAATTCACTAAGCGGGTCCGTGGAAAGGGGTTATGTGAACAATTGGCGTCAAGTCAACAAGCTGAAGCAGGTAATGAAAATGGGGTTGTTTTGGTACTACAAGATGGTCAAGAACCAACAAATGATGATGTGCCTATCCCTTGTTGGACTCAAACTATGATACACTTCCTACAAATAGGCCTATGCCCTCTAGAAATGAGCAAAACAAAGAGGAAATACTTTAGATTGCAAGCCATTCCGTATGTGCTTGTTGATGGTGTTTTGTTCAAGAAGGACATCAATGGTGTTCTACTAAGATGCATTGGAACAAATCAAATTGAGAGATTGTTACAAGAGTTTCACGATGGAGAAGCCGGAGGTCATTTTTCTCCGTAGGTAACAACTCTCAAGATAATGAAGGCGGGTTATTATTGGCCCACAATGTTTAGTGACTGTTACACTTGGATCAAGAAGTGTAAAAAATGTGCATTCTTCACAGGCAAGGAAAGATTAGCAACACTCCCATTGCACCCAATTTCAGTTGACCAACCATTCATGTAATGGGGATTGGACTTCATTGGGGTCATCAATCCAAACTCAAGCCAAGGCCACAAGTGGATTCTCACAACAACAGACTATTTCACCAAGTGGACCGAGGTAGTAGCACTCAAAGAAGAAAACGAGTCTAGCATACTAGAATTTTATGAAGGGATAGTGAATAGGTTTGGAGTACCAGACCACTATCATATCAGACAATGCATTGGCATTCCTAGGTTCCAAGATCACAAAATGGGCTGTCAAGAATGGGATCTACTTGAGCACCTCTTCAAATTATTACCCACAGGGAAATGGGCAGGCAGAGTCCACGAACAAGAATTTACTAAGAATCATCAGAAGGAATCTAGATGAAAATCAAAGGACATGGCATACCAAGCTCAAATCAGCATTGTGGGCGATAGGATCACACCAAAGAGGTCAACAGGTAATTCTCCCTACAAGTTAGTCTATGGGAAAGAGGAAGTGTTTCCTATATCATTAGAGCTTCCCGCATTAGAATTCATGAAGTAGTTAGAATTATCTGAGTTTGAACCAATGGAGGCTAGGTATGTAGAGCTAATGGAACTGGAAGAGATCAGAGAACATGTAGTTCAAATAATGGAAAAGGATCAAGCTTTAATTAAGAGATGGTTTGACAAGAAAGCAAGAGCAAGGACCTTTCAGGAAGGGGACTTAGTTCTAAAGTGGGATGTAGATCGGGAAAAACCAAGAAGGCATTCCAAGTTTGATGCCATTTGGAGTGGCCCCTACATGGTCACAGGATGTAAAAGTAGCAATGCCTTCCAATTTTCTACATTGGATGGAGAGGAACTTTTGATTCCTGGTCAACGGGATCCATCTTAAACATTGTTACTAAAAGGAAGGTTTCACCCTTGTAAATATTATCCTAGGATTTTAATTCCTCTAAGTGCGTGTGCACATTGTCTTGTTGTAGTGTAGGTTTCAATTTCCCTAAGTGCTTCAACATAGGTTTTGTTGCTCCAAGGTTGTATCATTGTGCATTCAGTGTGCCTCCAAGTGAATGTGTGCCTACAGTCCATTTCCAGAAGTAGGTGAATGCTCCAGGTCAAGACAATTTTCTACTCTCAGAAATCTCACCTTTAAGATTTTCTTATGAAAATTGAGAGTGCAAGCGGTGGAGAAGGTTAAGGGCCAATAGGTTGCAGTAGCTGTGCTCGAGGTTTCAGAACACGATCGCATACCAAGTTATCATTCATGACTCCGTGCCCAATGGATACTTCAAGCATACGATCTTTCCACCTAAGCGGTAGGTGACTCCGTGAGTTGCCAAATTTTTATCCATTTTTTCCCCTTGGGAAAAATTGACCGAACAAAACCTTACACAGGAGAAATGGAGAGGTTGTTTCAGTCGTATGAGCTCACATTAAATCCCAAGAAATCAAGTGGTAGGTGGGCTCGATAATGGAGAAGAAGGGTCGAAGATGAATGGCCATGGAAATGTTGAAGAAAATCAAGCCCAGAGCGATTCGACTCAAAGAAAAGCAACAAATCTGTGGAAGGTGCCACATGTCAACTCGGCACATTTTCAAAAGGTGCAACAAATGCGGAGACCCAAGGAATGCGCTTGACCCCCATGTGGATCTCAGCACATAATAGGCTTGCGGACAATGCCAAGTGTACCACCGTGGTAACTTCAGCTAAATACGAAAGTCCCACCTAAAAAGGAAGTGTTCACTCGAGGCTCGAATCAACTAAGTACAAAAGGGTCGAAAAAATCCTCCACGTGCTTCTGCACCTTCAAAGGTAAAGTCCAAAGCAAGGTCCCCAAATGAGTGTGGGATCTCCATGTGTCTAAGGCCCGAGAAAGTTGCACTAACATTTGAAAAGGTCTAAGAAACAAGTGGAAGGCATCACATATCAGCTTGGTGTAACTTTAAAAGTAAAATCCAGGTAGGTCCCCAAACGAGCATAGGTGCACCACGTGGTCGAGTCCGAAAAAGGTAGAACCGACTGTTGAAAAGTCTAAACAAGGGAAGGCCAATGGAAGGAGCCACGTGTCAGTTCAACGCAAATTCAAAGGTAGACCCAAAAGGCAGGTCCCAAACAAGTTCGGCCCTCCACGTGTCTAGGGTAAGACATAGTGCTCTACCAAATAAAAGGGACTTAGCCAAAACACAAAGAGAGTAGGACAGGCTCACGGATGATGCCAAGTGTTCAATCGTGAAACTTCAAGAGTGAAAGGAGGGAGTGAAATCTTAAGATGCGCGCGGCTGCCATGTGGATCTTGCATGGATTTAAATATTGTGAGCCTACATTAAATGCCCAACCTTGACCTTCAGACAGCCATATATTTCAAGTGGAAGCTTGGATTTGAGCAGAGAGGACTTTTTGGAAAGCTCTCAACGTCTGCTACTCACCTACCACCATTAATGAAGAATTTTAATTACAGTCTGCCCATTTTTGAGGCTTTTAGGATTCTCACCTACCATTATAATGAGGTTTGGTCTTCCTTTCTTGCCCAACAAGGAACATTAATGAAGGCACGAGTTGTGTCATGGAACCCATCAATTTTGTAGGTGAATTCAATGCATTTTTGGGGTGGTTAGAGTAGGTGAATTCAATGCATTTTCTTGGGTGGTTGGAGTAGGATTTCAAATTCTTCCATCCTTTGTCTCTTATTATTACGATATATTATAAGGAGGGGCAATTTTCTAAAGGTTGGACATTCTTATTTTGCACTCTCCCTTCTTCTCTTTCTAGAAAGTGGATTTGTGGAGCTCGAACCTCCCATTCAAACTGTAAAATGTAATCTTTCCTCTTGGCCGTTGTAATGCACTATATCAAATATTTGGAGCAATAATATAAGTCTGTGGATGATTTCAACCCTCTCTTATGTTCATTTTATCTTACCGATCTCTCATTGCAATCTTGGTTATCTGTGCATGGTGGTTGTGTTATAGTTTAATGGTTTGTGTTTAATTGCAAAGCAGGTGTTCAACATTGCTTTGGTGCATCACCCTTATTAGTTTATATTTTATTTCTTACGTATCCTTAACCTTGTCTCCTTGAAAAGTTAGAGTAGGTTTTAGAATAGATCCTCTATAATATGAATGTGTGCACCTGAATAGAGGAATAGGAACCGGCCTTCATTCGGAGAGCTCTCCCGATTCACAAAGTCCCACACTTTGGGAGAAGCTCCATGTTATGCAATCATACTGAGAGTCTCAACCCATCAAGTTGCATACATTCAGAGGTGTTGTGATTATGCATCAACATGCACCTAATCTGTGATGAGTGAATAGTGTAGAAAATATCCTTAAAATGCTATAGAAGAATGAGTTTTTCTAGTGATCTCACACCAACTACGCCAAGTGTGGAAGAAGTGTAGGGAGAAAATTCTAGTGTTGTCTAATCTATGATCAAGTTTCCTAAAGTATAAATACCACTACAAATGGTGTGTTCAAATCTGATCTATTTCGACCCGAGTTCAATCCAATGCGATAATAGAAAAAGGTGAAAAAATGCATGGTGAGTTTTGAAGGAATGTGCCTATCCTATAAAAGCAAATATGTAAAATGTCAAAAATTGTACTTGATATGAGAAGAACTATGTAATCGCCTGGTCATAGGCACCTAGGAAAGGTCAAGGGCACCCATGCACTATTGTCTAATGCTAGGTGCTAGTATTTGTCTTTGTCTTGAAGACCCAAGTTAGATTATAGGCCTTTGATGTGATTGAAGACTGTACTATACCGGTATTGAACTATGTTATAGTGTGATTGTCAACTCTTGAATGAGGTGATTGATTCACCGTATGATTCCCCCTCATTTGGGGTCCATGTGAAATTGTGAGGAGTATGTGGCCCAAAGGAGGACCGACCATTGAATCAGAATCGATACCTTGTAGGGGGAATGATTGTGCTTGGTAGAAATCAAGGCACACACAAGCAAAGTGGCTGAAAACAAGTGTTAGTGTAAAAAATTTAAACACACATATAGAAAACCATGTTTAAGCTAGCACACAAGAAGACAAAATAGATTGCGAAAAGAGGGTTTCAAACATGGGTCATCACGAGAATAATTTCACAAGACAATCAAGGCTAAAGCTGCCAAAAACACACAAGTAGCAAACAAACAAGACATTGCGAAAATCCCGCAAAACAATGGTAGACAATATTAAGCAATGGAAAGAAAAGTAGTAGATAACCATGGTGGAAAATAGTCCTACAAGATAAATGTTTCACATGAAGCACATGTTAGTATGTTAGAAAGATAAAAATTATTTCAAGACGTGTATATATCAATAGAGTAGTGTGCTAATAGGAAGTAGTATAAATCAAAACAATAACACCCGTGATGAGTATGAAATTTAGATTCCCTAGGAACCACTTGTGTAGGACTGATAAGAGGTACTGTTTCTAAGCATCCATAATGCGTGTAAGTATCTATGCGTAAACGATGCATTCATAACTAGAAGGCAAGTGAACATGCATGTGTATATAGAAAGATAATGACATACAAAATATTTTTCTAGCATGTGTAACAAAGCGTACATGTAAGCATAAGAAAGCAAGAGTAAATGCGACCACGATATGCAATATATTATAGATCAGATGGAATGGAATGCAAAGTGAGTATGATAGGAGGAACGTGCCCCCAAATGAGTTTGAATTATTATGCATGAGATGAGGTTAATTTATAAATGACCCTCAATAGTCAAGAATGAACCATAGAACAAGAGTGCGTCATCGGGAAATGGTTTGAATTATGTGCTAGAAAGATATGATCATCACATCGTAGAGCATAGAGAGTGAGTGAGTGTAGTGAGGTTAATTTTAGATTGATACCCTCCATAGTTGAGTATGAACCATGGAACTAAAGTCCATCATCATGTAATGAGCGTAGTGTGGAAGAGTATATGCTACGAAGATGCATGGTGAATGTGTATATTGTATATTGTGTAGTGTGTAATATGTACAATAAGAGCTACTAGAAATAGATGTCATGAATGTATGAAGTGTGAAGTGTGTAGTGTGTTAGGTTCATGTATGTAGTATGCCCTCAATATTCAAGTGTGAATCGTAGCACGAGAGTGCATCATAGGGTAATGACTATACAAGAGTATCGAGTGGTGTAAGATTGCTCAAAGATGTGAAATATGAAGCACAAAGCGTAATAGTGGAAAATGATAGCCACTTGGTGATGCTAGAAGGGGGAAGAGTAAGCGTGATGCCCCCAAGTATGTCAGTGACATAGAACTATGTGATGACATAAGAGAGAAATTGCGATGGTGATAGAGTTTGACATGTATCGTAAGGAATCATACTGTTACCACAATGGTGGGTAGAATTAGGGATGGATGCGGGGTCGAATGGAGGAAGTCGAAAGAGGCCATCTAGAATTTTCTTGTCTTGCTTAGTGAGTGGTTGCTTGTTTGGTAATGATGATGCCACAGAATACTTGAGAGGAGGAGGTGTTGTATTGATTTTTAGAGGAGGTTTCTTAGGAGGTGGTGACGTGGAAGAAGACTTAGGAGGAGGTGATGGATGACAAACCTTGAGAGGTGATAACGTAGTTGGAATGGGTTGGATAAGTGGTGCTTGACTGACCAAAGAAGGAACATTAGAAGTGATGACATGATGCTCATTAGACATAGATGAATCAGATTTAGGAACCCATTGAGATGTAACAATTAGAGAGGACCATGTAACAGAACATTGTGTAGTGAATGAGATAAAACCTTGACGATTAAGATGTTTGATTCTTCGTTGTAAAGCATAGCAATCATTATCATTATGTCCATTGATTTGATGATAAGAACAAAATGAAATACCTTGATATTTGACCAATTGATAAGGAGGATAACAATGAGTAGATGGCAAGTTGATTAATTGATGATTAAGGAGTGAAATAAGAATGCCATGTTGCTTAGTATTGTAATCAAACTGGATAGGTGCCAGTAATGGTAAGACTTGAGGTTCACTGATATAAGCACATGTAGAAGACATATAATGAGTATGAGAAGAATAACTAGTGTGAGCTAGAGAAACGTCCTTAAGATGTTGGATTTCAGATTTAAGAGATATAATTGTTGATTCCATAGCTTGAATTTCGTCTTAAAATAAAGAATGAAAAGCTTGAATTGAAATATAAATAGATTGATAGGCATTAAGACCAAGTGAGTCATCAGATAGACGATCAAATATGAAAATAATTTGTGAAGGTGGTGTATCAAAAAGGAGGTAGATAGTGCGTAAAATTTTTTAGATCCTCTTGGAAAGATGGGTGTAATTGAATCAATTGATATAAGGGGAATTGAGGAGCTTTAGAAGCCATGAAAGAAGAAATAGAAGGATCCAAGAGTATTTGAATGCGGGTTCACCAAATGATTTTAAAAAAATAGAATTTTATGCTAAATATTAATTAAGTCATAATGCAATGATATAGCAATGAAGTATAAATTCGGCCTAAGAAATAGGAAAGAAAAATGTAAAACCCTAAGTGTAAGAGGGAGGAAAGAAGACTTAGCTGATTTGCAATGATCTTGGAGGTGTGCCGAGTTGAAGAATTTATGGCACAAAATATAGATTGTCACAAAAAATCCCAAAAAAATTCAAAAGTGTCAGGATAAGATGGACTGGGGTGCCTGGATTGGGTAAGGGGCATCTAGGCACTATAGACATTCTCTTGGCACTAGTGACTATTTGTAACCTTAGAAAATTATCTTCACAGGGTCGCAAGATGTTCGCTAATGTTCACCTTTGGTCACCTATGTGTTGATGTCGATTTCCAAATCTGTTTGAAACCTGCAAAGAGAAAGAGCACCTGCAAAACCACAAAACACCTCAAATCCTAAAAGTAAAAAAGATAAAAATTAGGAGTCATATTGATCCTGATAGTTACCCAACTGAGTGAACTTATGATCCGGGTGCTGCACTATATTTCAGACTCCATGTAGTTATATGTGTATGTAGAATTGTGCCCTAGGTGGCTCTTGTGCCACACACACTTGAATAGAAAGCAATAACTATATGTATAAGATGTAAAAAGATATGTGTATGGAAAAATTAACTTCCCCTCCTATGCATGTATATAGAAATAATACTCCCTTGTCCCTTGTGCGAAGTGAGATGGATGCTTGAATGCTCTTGTAATGGCCTTTGGATGTAACCTTATGTGGTGATAATAGATTCTTAGTGCTTGGTCCTTTATTATGGTCACATAACTTTATATTTATATGATTCCATTGTTTGAATTTCATAATTAACCACTAAAGATATGACCCATAAGAAAACAAGATGCCCAATGGCTAGAAGAGGGTCAAAATAGGAAAACAAGATATAAAGAGGTTAGGGGCACCTAGGTGCTAGTGTCCTAGCTTGGCACCGGTGTCTAGGCTAAGAAAAGAGGAAGTATCCAAAGTTAGACTAGACAATAGGGTGTGTAAGGCCAAGAAGGAAACCAAAAAGAAAGAAAAGAGGCCAAAGACAATGGTCAATTATTACTTTTCTCACTTAGGAATCATATGAATAGTAATATGTGACTAGAACCTAGAAATGTACCCAAAGTGTGTGATTTAGTATCTACACACAATAAATACATGGAGTCTGAAAGGTAGCACAATGCTTGGTTGTAAGCTCACTCAGTCTGGTGACCGTCGGGGTCAGTCTGAAGTCACCAAATCACGCACTTACTATTACGTTAATACCATCAGGTATGTTATTTTGTATATGGATCTTGTGTAGTAAAATTATTCACTACTGACCTATCCCTGAGTCTTGTTGTCAGTTTGTTAGGTGTCATTGCTAGTTTGTCTAGTTCAGTCATCATTTGTCTCTCTAGTTTTGGGCATCTTTCAGGGGTATCTCAGTGTTGTAATTTTCACATTGCATTATTTAGGTCTACTCTAGGGCACCTAAGGTTATAATGGGGCGCCTAGTCCATGATTTTAGGCACCCGTGTCATCATAATTTGTGATCTTAATTTCTTTGTTCGAGGTCGGTCTTAACGGTTACCCCATGTGCATTCCCTTAAGTCGTAGTTGGCAGTTTTGGGTCACTAGTGTCAAAATTTGAACAAGAGATCCCTATATAAACATAACATACTTACTACATTATGGGATGACATCTCACTATCAAGGGCATCTATCTACTAAGGAAAGGGACTGCATTTGGGAATATTCTACATCTACATCACATATTGCATAGGGGAAAGGGTTGTATTCTTCCCATTCCATCTACCATTTGCATTTTACATCTAGTTATTGCCCCTTATTATCACGTCATTGGCACTAGGGCATCCTAGGCATAAAATTACACACATACACACATAGAAGTACATTGGGTCTGAAATGTAGTACATCACTCGATCGTAAGACCGCTAGTTTGGCAACCGAGGTTAGTCGACCTATTCATATGCATTTTTATTTTTAGGAATTGATGTTTTGTATAGGGTTTTACAGGTAAATATTGATACATAATCTACTGATGACACATGTGACAATATTATGACACTTGCGCAACAATAGCAAAGGTATTCCAGAGGTATTGCAACACCTTTGTTGCATTCAGTCCCGATCTTTTCTTCAATTTGCAACACCCATATTATAGACTAGGGTGTCCTGGTGCCTCAATATCCTCTCGGTGCCTTAACACAATCAAATAGTCAACTTCTTCCCTTTCGAGGCCATTCGGTCATAGCCCGCCTAATCCGTACACCAATCTGCTACACTCCAACACACAACGAGGTAAGTCAACTTGAGGTTAGTATCATATCCCTCTCATTTCTTATAAATTCAAATAAATTTAGATATTAAAGTAGAATACTTAGTTTCAACATTTCAATATAACATTCGGTTTCTATTAAGATAAAATCATAAAATAGTAAATAAAAAACCCTATTTTTGTTAATCATTTTGGTGAACCCTACTATTCAAATACTTTCCAATGGATCCTTTTTTTACTTTAGTATCATTTCTTCCTTTTTATCATCATGTCTCATTTTAACATCAATCCCATTTACTGACGAGGCTATCATAGCCGAGCTTACGATCTTATATAGTTCACCCCTAGATATAACACCCGAAGCTACTCAACAAGTACTCCTTAAGGGACAAGCGTTAGTACCTACCAATCCTATTGATTCTCCTATAGGAATATTCCTCATTGATGACCAAGTTTCTTTCACTCGTTGTATGACATGCCATCCATTGTATGTGATCCTTATCATTCTTCTTCTAATATGCCACATGATGTTTTAGATCCTTTTATCATTGATTACTTATTAGGCATTGATTCACACTCTGGTAGGCCTCCTACTTCTCCTCCCGTCACTCCCGTAGCTACTCCTATGTATCCTACCACTTCTCATTGTGCTTCTATGAACTCTAATTCTATTTCATTAGCACATTCTTATTACCTTGATGATCCTATTGATAGTGCTGTTCCGGCTGAAATTGACCATATTACTCAGTCTCTCATTCCTACGAGTCTCCTTCTTTCTACACTCCCGAGAGTGCTTCCTCTCTTCCATATTCTTCTTCTCTTGATATTTCCTCTACTATTGTGCATGAGCCTCGGCCTTCTATTGTTTCTTCTCATTCTGCTCCTACTTTATCTACGCTTCCTTCTTCTGCTTCACCTATAGCCAGTTCCTCATTCAATATTTCACCCAATTTTAATACTATTGGTTAAGCTTCCCCTTCATCATCTCATGTAGCTCCTTTTACACACACTCCTCATGTATCTTTAGCATTGGAGCCTCCTATTTCACCTCTTGATATACCCATGATCACACACAATGACAAGCTTTAACATCTTAATACATTGTTTCCATCTTCTTCTATTCCATCACAAGAAATTCTATCCCTCGTGCATGTTGTAGGTCAAATTCAGTCTCAGTTCCATTCCCTCGCCTTAGAAAGTAGGGCTTACTATGTGTATATAGAACACAATTCATTGCATGGTAATCCAGTTCCCAAAAAAATTCATAATTCGGACTTTCATAAGGATTTGATTATGCCTAAATTTACATGCTTCAATGGTATTGGTCACCCTCACGATCATATTACACATTACCACACTCTTATGGCCTCTTATTCTAACAATAAACTCTTACTTAAGGCTTTCCAGGTTTAGTATAGTTGACGATGCACTTTAATGGTATACCCATGTCCCTTATGGTTCTATTAGCACTTTCTATGACATGGAGGATGCCTTCCTTCGTAGGTTTATTATCAATAATGGTCCTAGGGTAACATATGATCACATTCGTACTTTGTATCAGGGCTCATCTTAACCTATTCATGATTACATCTTACACTTCAATGGGTGTATACATAAACTTATCTTTCATCCTTGTGACCTGGAGAAGCGCTTCATCTTTTGTCATGGCCTTATTCCTCCTCTAAAGAAATGCTTACAGTATGATACTCTTGAGTACTTCATAAGTTTGTGTTACAAGGTTATTGAACTATAACATAACCTTCTTACTTCTCCTCTAGTAGATCCTTCTCACATTTTTCCAATTCCTATATCCTCCGCTATTCCACCTACACCTCTAGTTGTACATCCTCAAAGCAGCCTCCACCATTAGCTAAAATTGACACAAAGTGTACTCCTCCTACTCCACCTCCTAACAAAAACCAAAAGCAACCTACACCTCAACCCAAATTGAAAAGGCAACAACCTCCTACAACTCCTACACATGTCTCTTTGGATCCAAGACCGATTACTTCTACTACTACTTTACCTCAGTATCATGAGCCTTTGTGTTTTTCACGTAATGTTGGACCTCATGATGTGTTGCGAGATATTACTTGATGAGTGATTAATTCATCTTCCTTCCAACCAACACCACCCTCCACACCATTTATAATGTCAGCATGATTAGTATTACTGTAATTATCATCGTATTAGTGGCCATCGTGACAATGATTTTCTAGCTTTACGTGAGAGGTTACAACAATTAGAGGACACTGGTGTCATATATTTTCATCTTATAAGCAATCATTATATCATTCACGACGACAACGTAGGTGTACACCCCTTGAGTCTTCTCCATCTAGTACTCAATTTGTTCATCATTCCCCACTGTCACATGCACGCTATCCACCACATCCATTTCTTCTACCTCTATATTCATTGCATCTGCCTCATTCGCACTATCCATCACATGCATTTCCACCATCTGTGCATATCCCATAGTCACTCCATATGACATGCATTTTGGTTCATACACTCATGTTTTATTCAATCCATATACTTTCGACTCCATCCACCATCTTGGTCATTGGTAGGTGATCATTATCACCTTACCCTCGATGATGTACTTATATTCTTATGGTTCTTACACTAATGTTGATAGTTTATTTTTAAGATCTTTTCATCACGTGATCCATCGTTCATCGAGCATACCTCAATCCTTCCCGATGATGCACTCTTGCTTATGTGGAACATACTTGACCTGCTGAGGGTCTTATTACACGAGCCTATTCATCCATACACTAGAGGGCATCATTAATCCCCCTCTTATTTTCATCACCTTATCCTATTTCAATTATGTTACCATTTCACATATTCATTACAAATATAGTCATCTATTTCCACATTTATTCTATTTATCAACATTACATTGCCTACATGCAAAATATTTTATTCATCTCATATTTCATTAATTGTGTTCATTATCTACATTATCATTCACCATACATATCTTACCTATCATACCTAACATCATCACTCATCACATACAATACAAATACACATGTTAGCACAAAAACCATAGCACTATACGATATCCATTATATCATAAAGACACCACATATCAACATCAATCTCATATATATATATATATATATATATATATATATATATATATATCAAAATTGGATGTCCATACATATATCGTTCATACAATCATCATCCAAAAATATGTTTCTTAACCTGGGGGGAAAGAACCCCTACATCATATACAATCATCACTATAAAACGTCATCATCACTATCACTCTCATGTAATGTGAGAGCCCTAGAACTAGATGCCTCACCATCAACTCGACGCTGCATTTCGTGGTCCCAAAAATTCTCCACCTGTCTGAGTAACATAGTAATCTCCATGTTCTTCTCTGAGAACTGATGCTACAAATCTACATATCACGCAAACACGTCACGGGCGAAGGGACCACCTCCTACAGCCTCTTAGGTCTGTTGAGTCTCCTCACATGCCTCATCCCTCTCACTAAGAAGCACCATACACGTCGCCGCTGTTATGGATACTATCTCAAATAAGTGGGCATGCTCTCCTATAAAGCTATTTATGCGCTCTAGTATCCCTCCACATATCACATCGCTAGGCACATTCCGCGTCAATGTGAGGATCAATGTGTTTACTATCAACTACCAATAGGAATCCCCTACATTTACAAGATACAACCCCATGTTAGTCAAATGCGTACAACACACCATAGAAAATTCATTAACCAAAATATAAACATAAATAAATACTTACAATCTGCCACACTGCTTTGCCACCACGGGTCAAGGACACCTCCTCACCCTCTCCTCCTGGTGGTAACTCCATAGAACCCACAAACACTGGAAATAGTAGTACCCACCGATGCATTTCCCACCACGATCGATAGTTCTTTATGCACCTGTGTCATCACCATCTACCATTTCTATTCTTTGGTCTACTACATCGGCCTTGGTGGTATCAACTACTCTGCTATGGGCCCTGGCCTAACACCCGCCCTCCTAGGGGCCCTAACAGCTCGTAACCATATGTATGGCTCTGGGGGCACATCCTGAGCCATACCGAACTATTGTGACACCCTCTCTACCTGAAATAACTCCGCCACTCCTGGGAATCGGTCCTTTAGCGACATCGTCCTCCGAATACATCACAAATCTATAACATCCTTAAGCCATCCCCCATAATCACAATATGGCCTCCATACAACGGACTCACCCCATCGTATATTTCGGGGATCTAAAACTATCCGTGTCCATCTTCTTCTTTGTGGATATCCACCTAACATCGAGAAAATATCTTCGGTTGAGCCCACTCCCCTATTGGCCCTACAACCGGTCTCAATACGGCTATATGCTCATATGCCCATACATGTAGTAATGTGGTGGCCCCTATACCCCCATAATTCTCATCCTACGTGAATCAAGGTACAAGTCCCTATACATATGGGCCAACACATGCCATCCACATGCATTTCTCATCCAATCCTCCTTTATATGGTAAGTGCATCTTATACAAAATGTCGGTACCCCCTCCCTCAACAACTATACATGAAACTATCACCACTGTGATGAACTTCCGCAATCAAGGAACCTCGACTGTAATATCACATCCAAATTGATATGGGCCTCATAAAGTACTTGGGCCCCAAAAAATACCATCTATTCGAGTGCATCTAGCGCTCCATATCCACTACCGCCATAACTTGTACTCTCTCTCTAACCACTGACAATTGCAGTATGTGATATACATCCTCTAGTGTCACTATCATCTCCCTTGTCGGCAACCAAAATGTGCATGTATCAACACACCATCTCTCACACAATGTAGTCAACATGGGCATGTTATGGGGCACATCCCCATCCATGCTATATTCCGCAGCCGGCACATCCAACACATCCCACTCGTCATCTGAAAATCCCAATCCCAATAACGTGTTCAAGTGTCGACCACAATGGAACTCCCTTGAGTGGATATCCCTCTGCTCAACACCAAACAATAAAAAATGTAGCATTAGAACACCTTAAAACCTTTCAACATAATAGAAATATATTCCTAGAATTATTCACAAAAAAAAATTTATGGACCAAGGCACCTAGATGGAGGACCTGGGCACCCCGGAGCGAGGACACTAGCACCCAGTGCAGGTGCTCCAATCCCAATGGTCACTAGCGACCTCACCACTCTTTTCTCGGGTCCCAAATTCCGAGAAAATAAAAAACCATAAATTTTACAAAATTCAACTAAAATTCCTAGTACACCCTACATATTTTGCATAAATCATGGACTTACGAACTCTACCGTAGTATGTGATGCTATATTAGTCACCACTCTCTCAAACCAACTAGGACGTAATAGTCTCACTTGAGGCATCTCTACTCACTCCAAACACACTCTCACACTCACGCCAAAGACAAATGAAGTGATAAGTTACCTTTTCACTTTACTATTTATAAGCACATTTCAAATGCTACCTTTACTATGGTCCATATTTTGTGCTTATTACCGTAACTAATACATGCTACACCTTTTCGATTATATTTTGGGAGAATTTACTCCAATTTACACCTGTTTGTGGAATTCTTTTTATAATTCCACTTACCACTATATAGTACATGTTTAACACGCATTATCTATCTTCACCACACTTTTCTATCAACTACATTCATGTTTTATCCTCTTGTCATTACTTTCTACTTAGAGTTTGTAAACTAGGAAAAATACACTACTAACAAAGTAAAATACCAATAATCATACCTCCTCCTTCGTGTTCCGTAGCAAACCTCGAGAATGGGCTAAGAAACTTGGATTGAGCCCTGATTTTGTGATATGTAGGTGCTTTTCTTCAAGACGGAGCAAGACATTCTGCCGCAACAACGATCTTCTTACTTTGCACTAGATGGGAAAAAGGATTATGAGGCTATTTTGGCATTAGGGCGAGGCAAAAAGATGTTCTTTGCTCAAAGGATGCAAGAACTTAGATATGGCATACAAGCTTATTCTCCGTGTGTTTAGAGGGGGTAAGGTTGTATTTATAACTGAGGAGTGATTAGCTTAGATTAATTTAAGTAATCATGGTTTGAAAATGTGGGCAAGATTAAGTGAGTGGTTTGAAAATGTGGGCAAGATTAGGTGAGTGGTTTGAAAATGTGGGCAAGATTAGGTGAGTGGTTTGAAAATGTGGGCAAGATTAGGTGAGTGGTTTGAAAATGTGGGCAAGATTAGATGAGTGGGGGCCATGAAGAATGGGTGAGGATTTGAATTATATTTTTAATTCATAAGTGGAGGATTTTAGGTGAGTGGGGACCACGAAGGGTGGGTGAGGATTTGAATTTGAATTTTTAATTCAATAGTGGAAAAACATGGAGAATAATGACATGTGGTGAGGATTGGGTTATTTTTTAGATTTTGAAATGGATAATTAATCAAGTTATATTTGATTAATTCGAAGTGTATTTTTGTGGGAAATGAGGAAGGGGAATTAATTGATTTAGGATAGATGTGAAATTGGGGTGTCTACATTTGCCCCTCTTTGGAAGGGTACTATGAAAGTAGTGTCCTTTCAAAGAAAGTAGATGGTATGGGGGAAGAATTCAATCTACTTTTTAAAAGGTAGAGTGAATGTTTGTTGGGGAGAATAGAAAGTGGTGAGTGACGGATGTCATAGTATCCTCCAAGACAAAAATGTCATGAGAAGATGTGATTATGGATAGATGTGGTGATGCCCCCTCGAGAGGACTGACGAGAATGAAATATACGACAGAACTCTCGAAAAGAAGGGAAATGGATTCGGTGGAGAAGAGGACGATAATGGAGTGGAAGAGACTAGAATGACCGCACGACGCAAATGGAGAAAGGATTCAATCGACCTTGAATGCTAGGTGTGAGGGTGTGTGGGAAAGAGAAAAGGGAATGGATAGGATTGGGGGTTGATTACGAGAAGAGTAAGGGAGATAGGGGAGGGAAAAAAAGAAATGAAAGAGGTAGAAATAAGAGAGAGGGATGATAGGGGAAGAAGGGAATGATGAAGGAAAAACAAGGCAAAAATAGGAAAATGACAGAGTAGAGGGTGAAGGGATGAAATAGAGAGATGTGCAAAATGAAGGAAGCAACAGAGATAGTAAAGAGGGATGCATGGAAGTGAAATAAATGATAGAGCTGAGAAAAGTAGGAAATGGGAAAGGATAAATAAGAAGGAGAAAACGAGGTGGGAGTAGGGGGTGAAATGGAGGAAAATGGAAAGATGACGAAAGAAGAAGTAGAACGGAGAAAAAAAATAAATTATGAGGGGTGAGAAAAGTGTGAAAAAGAGGAGAGAAATGAAGAGAAATAGATACGAATGAATGAAAAGGTAGGGGTGGTAGAGAAAAGGAGAAGTGGTACGAAAAAACGTGAAAAATTAAGGGAGAGGAAAGGAAGATAGAACGAATACAAGGAGAAGATTGAAGGAATCCTGTCATTACGAGGAAGACCAAGACAAAGAATATGGAACAGACTATATGGAGATGCATGTGGAGGGTGGTATGATAAAAAAGACAGGACAACGCTGAACAACCAGGTTATCGATGGAGAAGTAAAGAGGAAACGTGATGGAAAAAGGGGAAGAAGACGATACAGGGGAAGGGAAATAAGATGAGGGGTGGGAGAGAGAAGATGATAACAAAGAAAATGATGTAGAAAGAAGGGAATACAGAAAGGGGGTAATAAGTGGAAAGGGAACGGTATAAGGAATGTTCAAAGAAGAAAGAGGGGAGGAATGACATCGATTGGAAAAGATGTGGTGATGCATGAAGTGAGGATACTAGGATGATGAGAAAATAGGAAAAAGATATAAGATGAAGACAGAAAGATATTGAAGAGAGCAAAGAGGAGATGGAGAGATGGGTAAGAAGCGACAGAAAGGGTGAGAGTGAGGGAAAAAATAGGAGAGAAAAGAGAATGGGGGATAGGAGAGAAAAGAGAATGGGGGATAGGAGAGAAAAGAGGCAATGCCAATGAAAGGATGTTAGGGAAATCCTTTTTACAATGAGTGGTGGGGAAGGGTGAGAGAAAAAATGAAGAAAAGGAGAAAGCTAATGAGGATTCGAAAGGGTAACGCCAAAAAAGGGACGTTAGGAAAACCATTTGACAATGAGTGGTGGGCTTAGAGGAGGGAAGGAATGAAGGGAAACTCTAGAAGGTCCAAGGGAGTGAATGAGGTCGTGTAAAATGAGGATTGATGATTTTTAGGGAAACTCGTTGATAATTATTATCTCGGGAAGAGAAGATGATGATGAAAGAATGATATAGGAGTGTTAACAATAATGGTGAATGTGTGTGTGGGTAGAAATGTGGGGGGAATTTGAGAAGATGAAGTGGAAAGAGTGAAGAAGATGAGAGGGATGAGTTGGGACTAAGTGAAAGTGAGGAGAGGATGCGGGTGATGAGGATGAACAAGGTGAGGATGAAGAACCAAGACATGAAAATAATGGGAAGAAACAGTATGAAGGATGATGGATCAAGAAGGGGAAAATGGGGGAAAAGAATGTGATTGTAGGTGGAAGAGATTAGATGTATGGTGTAAGAGGATATGTGGAGAAAGGATAATAGTAGGAGGAAAAAGTGGGTAGTAGGAGATACCAGGTGGAAGAAGCGATCAACAAAGTGAATGAAGAATGAGGCGGGGATAAGTTCATGATGGCAAGTTAAGTGTAGGGAGGACCACGACATAAAATTTTCATGTGACGGAAGTGGTTAAGTAAGATTTCTATGTGAGCAAAGCTGGAGATGACAAATGGTCAAGCGAGAAGTGGTGTTTGTGAGAATCGAAAAGGAGGTGAAAGGATGTGATAATGGGGAATTCCGAGAAAAAATGAAGGGTGAAGGGTGTGTAGTGATGGGGAAAGGCAAGGAGACAGATCATCTTTAAGAGGACTCTTAAGTGAGATCGCCATGCGAGGTGAGCATTAAGTAAGATTACCAAGCAGAGGAGGGTGATAGTGGTGGTAAAAGGTGTGATGATGGGGAATGAAGAGGAAAGATGGATGGTGAGATTGTAGAGTGATGGGCGAGTGTAAGAAGACATGTCATGCTTAAGAGAATCTCTTAAGTAAGACCGTCATCTTCTTGGAGAGATTTCGTAGAATCACCCAACCGACATGGATGATATGCAAGGAGAAAGAGAAGATATTAGGGATAGGGGTGGAATGGTAGGTTGAAGAAGATGATCATGACGAGAGGTAGGAGAAATAAGATGGGGGAAATATGATGGGATGGGGAAAGGCCATAGGGCAGATCAACCTTAAGTGGAAGTCTTAAGTAAGATTGCCATGTGGCCGGAATGGTTAAGTAAGATCGCCAAGCTGAGGAAGAAGATGGATGATGTTAGAGTTGGTGGGAATAGGGTATGACAAAATGGACTGAAGGGGAACCCTCAAGTGAATTTTCCATACTACGAAAGTGTGTAAGTAGGATGACCAGACATAAGACAGATTTGGGGAAGGATGATTAAAGAGTGAGTGGGGTATGCCTAAGTGGTATATGATATGAGATGAGGTGAGAATAAGAAAAAAGGAAACAAAGGAGTGCAACATGAATGGATGAAGGAATATATGCAGTGAAGGGTGGAGAGTGTGAGGGGAATCCTTAATTGGGATGCCCGTGTGGTGAGAGTAATGATGTGAGAATGAGAAGTAGAAGAGGTGGAGTGGGAAGATGTGTTTGGTGGTGATGGTTGTTTGATGAGAGGCAGGTGGTGAAGAAGCTTCTACAGTGGGAAAATCTTAGGGAGAGGGTAAACCTCCACTGAGGATTCCATATAAAAGGGGTTATTAAGTAAGATTGTCAAGTGGGAAGCAAAAGGGTGAAATGAAAGAATACCAATGGGTGAGAGGGGACATGAATGGTGAGAAAGGTAATATGGGTATAAGCGGTGGAGGAGTAAAAATGAGGAGTGAGGATGAATGGATCAAATACATGGTAATCATGGTGGGGGAGAAGGAGCTATTGGATAGTGAATGCTACTCGAGAAAGATCGTCAAGTAGGATTTGCAAACTGTAACGGTGATCAAGTAGGATTCCCAAACTGGAGAATGCATTAGTATGGGTGAATGGATGGGGTGCAAAGTAAGATGTTGATCATGCAGGAAGATACTCACGTGATAAAAAACATCTTAATTTTAATATAGCACATAATAGGATGCATCGTGATATAAAAGATCAAGATGACGGTGATCCGTAATATGCGTGATAGCATAGACATGGGCCATCAAAAAGGTTTTATGCCCGATGCGATATGCAAATGGAAGAGAGTATAGATAGAGGCCATCGAAAAAATATGATGCTCGATGCGACATGCGAATCAAATAACGTAAGAATATTAGAGAGAACACCATGATACATAAAATCAAGATTTTCCCTATAATATATCAAGATGCAAGAAAGTAATTAATAATTTACAACTAATAATGCAACACAAGAACCAATAAACATGTCCCTAACGTGTTCCACAAATGAGGATTGATTGGATGTGTCCCAGTAGGGAATACGAGGACATAGTAAAACATTGGGTCATTGTCCTCAAATAAGGAAACAATGAGAGCTGCATTTGCCCCAAGCGAGGATTCACACGAGGAGAAGTGGTTTGAATTTGGTAGTCATAAGGTGATTGGATCATTCGTTAGGGATAATAGTTCAAAGGTTAAATTGTGTTGGTTATTTTAGAGTTGTTTTTTTTTTTTTTAGCGATTTTGTGGATTTTTTTATTTTTATTTTGTTTATTATATATATATACAAATTTTCTAATATATATATATATTTTGACGATTTTCAAATGTTTTTGACTTTTTTGACGATTTTCAAATGTTTTTAGATTTTTGACGATTCTTGTTAATGGTTTTAGATTTTTGACGATTCTGTGTAATGTCTTTGGATTTTTGACGAGTATTTCTAATGTTTTTGGATTTTTGACGAGTTCTAATTTTTTGTCGGATTTTGAATGATTGTTTATAATGTTTTTGGGTTTTTGACAATTTTCAAATGTTTTTGATTTTTTTTTTTTGACGATTTTCAAATGTTTTTGGATTTTTAGATTTTTACATTGTCTTTGGATTTTTGACGATTTTCAAATGTTTTTGGATTTTTACATTGTGATTGACAATTTATGGACCAGAGTGCAGACTTATTTTTGAGAGGTGATAAACATGGATATTATCCATATGTACCATGTTCCGTGTTGTAACTTATGCTTAGAATAACACAAATTCTCTTTCCATTGACAGGATATGGTGGTGATGATATGATGAAAATAATTCCAGCTCCATTCTTGACTCCACACAACTAGTAAGATGTGTGGGCTCATCACCGAGAATCAAGAAGGACGCAGAGGTAGATAATGAATATAGAGACAAATGCTAACAACAATCCCTTTGGGAAATTGTGACTCCATTCTTCATAATGGTACTGAACCAATTTCAAAAATAGCTTTCACTTTATGAGTCACGTGCTAGACTTAGACAGTTATGTGGCCTGCTGATTGGTAAGATATGAGGTTAAGGGATAGTTTTCTCTTCACTTAGGCATCTAAATTACGTGTTTGGGGATTCTATAATTTATAAGCATTGTAAGATTTTGTTTTTTTGAAATGACTCCCTATGCCTTGCCCCATGCTACTAGTGAGAAGCAATGGCTCATCACCAAAGACAAAATATAGGTAAGTGAATTCTTTTTTTGTCTTTTTTTTTTTTTTTTTTGAATATTTTACAATGTTTTTATGCTTGTATGAGAATGACCATCTATGCTTTTCCCCATGCCACTTGTAATAGGCAAGGGTTTATCACCGAAGACAAGACGTAGATTTAGTAAGGGCACCTTCCTCCATTCCCAGGTCTCACACTACCAAGAAGAAGTGTGGGCTCAACACTAAAGACTATGAAGGATGAAAGATGTGACAATGAATTATTCATAAGTTATTGAATTGATAGTTTTTTTACAATAGTGCTTTGTATTTGGGAAGAAACATCTGCCCCCAATCTCAATCCCACACGACTAGTAGGACGCGAGGGTTCAACACCGAAGACTGAGATGGATGACCAAATGAACTAGGTAACGAAGTTTAGAGCTTTGTTATGAAAGAGAGAATGTATTTGAAGGGAATATATTACCATCAGTAAGCTTCTAGGTATGACCATAGAGGAAAGTGACTAGAAAATGGAAGAAGTATGACGCTCACAAACTTAATATGATTTATACTAACACTTGTCTCATGATGATAAATATGAAGATGTGATTTTGATAAAGAAAATATCTACCAATGGAAATGGATAAATTTAAATTATTTGGAGATAAACAAGACAAAAGGAACAATGTACACGTTGTAACCTGGAATAGTGAATATCTCAAGGATAAATTTTCTTTAAATGAATTGCATTCATTGGTTCATCAAGATCTTGACCATCTTCAGTGGCCAATTTATAGGCTCCAGAGCCAAATTTAGTTGTGATTACATAGGGTCCTAACCAATTAGGCTCAAATTTTCCTTGTTTTTCTCGTTCTTTAGTGGTATTATTTTGATTTTATTTTAAAACGAGGTCACCAATTTGAATTCTCTGGGTCTTACCTTTTTATGATAATTGCGTTGTAGTCGGTTTTGATAGACTTGAAGATGATTGAGAGCATTAAGTCATTTTTCATCGAGAAGCTCAAGCTCTTGAAGCCGTGATTGTCGGTATTCATCCTCATTAATTACATCTTTAAGGGAGATCCTCAAGGATGGGAGTTCTATCTCAATAGGTAAAATGGCTTCACAACCATAAACAAGGGAAAATGGGGTGGCTCCGGTAGGCATGCGGTAAGATGTACGGTAAGCCCAAAGAGCGAGGTAAATTTGAGTATGCCAATTACGTCCATGGGTATTGACAATATTTTCCATGATGGATTTTAAGGTCTTATTGGTTGCTTCCGCTTGACCGTTACCTTGAGGGTAGTATGGAGTGGACCATTTAAGTTTGATGTGAAAACGTTTGGCTAGGTCTTTTACATCCTGGTTTTAAATGATTTGCCATTATCTCTAAATCTGACAGCGGATGGAATACTAAATCGGCAGAGATGAGATTATTGAAAATAAATTTTGATATTTGGCTACTTTGGTAACATAAGTGAGAGGCATAGCTTCTACCCATTTAGTGAAGTAATTGGTAGCGGTAATGATGAACTTATGTCCTTCGGAAGATGTTGGTTTAATTTTACCAATAAGGTCAAGTCCCCATTGAGAGAAGGGCCATGGTGTGGTTATCGGTTGTAATTCCTAGGAAGGTGCATGGATAAGATTTCCATGCTTTTGACATGCGTGACAACGTTTGTGAAAATGACATGTGTCACTTTCCATGGTGGGCCAATAATATCCAACTCGCAGGATTTTCTTGGCTAAGGCGATACCATTCATGTGTGCTCCACAGATACCAGAATGGAATTCAGCTAAGACACTCGAGGATTCTTCTTGATTAAGATATCGGAGGAGGGTGCCATCATATCCTCATTTATAAATAGTTTCTGCTAAAATGGTGTAACGAGAAGCACGTTGTGCTAAAGCACGTTTATGCATTGGTTTCATGTATCGGCGGAAGCGTTTTATCATGAATGAAGTATAAAGACCGTGGTACCAAGGGTTATTCGGACCCACAATCTCACATACCATAGTGTTTTCAAGAAGATCATAGGCAGGTATTAAGAGATGTTCAACGAGAAAATATGCATGGGGTTGACTAGATACAATTTCTAATAGGGATCCGATGGTTGCCATAGCATTGGTAGATTTATTACGAATGCAGGAATTTGATCAAAGCTTCAAGACTATCCACCATGTGTTTATATGGGATAAATTTTTTGTCCTTGACACGGTATTCATCGGTAACTTGCTTGATGATAAGTAAAGAATCACCGAATACAACTAATTACAGTAAGATTCCAAGATATAGCCAATTTTAATCCTGTAATGAGAGATTCATATTCGTGATATTGTTGGTACATGGGAATGCTAAGCGAAATGATTTGGGGATAACATGTCCACCGGGTGTGATAAGCAAAATACCAGCCACCGAGCCATGAGATTACAAGATCCATCAAAAATAGAGTCCAAGCTAGCGCGATGTCTATGTGTAGAATATCTTCATCAGAAAAAGAGAAGCGAAGTGGTTACGTGCTGGGGAAGGGGTGCCTCAAAAGTTGGTCTGCGCAAGGGCTTGTCCTTTAATTGCTTTACTGCGAACAAATTCAACATCGAATTCACTAAGTAATACGACCCAACTAGACATTATTTCCATGAGAATGGAGTGCGGATAACAAATACTTGAGAGGATCAATTTTGGAAATCAACTTAGTTGTGTGATTGAGCAAGTAATGACATAACTTATGGAATGCGAGAGCTATTGCTAAGCATAATTTTTTGATTTGGGAATAACGTACTTCATGCTCAATAAGTGTTCGACTAAGGTAATATACAACCTACTATTTTCCTTGATCGTTATGTTGTGCTAGTAAAGCTCCTATGGCATGTTCAGTGGCAGATGTATAAAGCAACATAGGTTTATCAATAATTGGTGACATAAGAACAGGTGGACTAGAGAGGTATTATTTTAACTTAGCAAAAGAGTCTTGGCAATCGTGGTTCCAGTGAAAGTGTGCATCTATCTTGAGTAACTGATTAAAGTGATGGCACTTGTCAGCCAACTGTGATATGAAACACCAAATAGATTGTATCTTTCCTTGAAGACTGTGTAATTGTTTTAGGTTTTGAGGAGGCATTTCCATAATGGCTTTGAATTTGGCAGGATCCACTTCTATACCTCTTCGTGAGACAATAAACCCTAATAATTTACCAGAGGTTACTTTGAACACACATTTCTTTGGGTTAACACGAATCTTATACTCGCGTAATCTAATGAAAATGCGTCTCAACACACTTGGATGACCTATTCGTGTCTTAGATTTTGCTAATATATCATCAACATAATCTTCCATGATATCTTGTAACATGTCATGGAAGATGACAGTCATTGCTCGTTGATAGGTGGCACCAGCATTTTTCAAGCCGAAAGGCATGACCTTATAACAAAAGGTGCCCCATGGTGTAGTAAATGCCGTTTATGTTGATCTCCTTCAAAAATACGTATTTAATTGTAACGAGAATCCATCCATTAAGGAGAGCATTTCATGGCCTGCCGTAGAATCAACAATCATGTCTATGTTTGGCAAGGAAAGTCATCTTTGGGACAATCCTTGTTGATGTCACGGAAGTCCAGCATGCATATTATGATGCCGGGATTTTTCTTGCAACGAAACTATGTTAGATATCCATGCTTTGAATAATCAATAGGTTTGATGAAGTCAACTTCCAAGAGTTTCTCGAGTTTAGCTTTAACAAGTAATGCAACTTGGGGATGTATTTTGCGTAGTTTTTACTTTATAGGTTTTGCATCTGGATGTACCACAAGATGGTGTACTACAAGAGATGGGTCCAGGCATGGCATGTCCTTATATGTCCATGAAAATATATCTTGGAATTCAATAAGGAGTGTTGTGAATTCCATGCATTCTTGGTCAGACAGACTAATGCCAAGTTGTAAAATTTTTGGTTGTTCGGTGGTGCCAATGTTTATGTCTTTTGTTTCTTTTACAAGCATTTTAGATGTATCCTTTTTGGAGAATGATGCTAATGGTTGATGTAGGTCATCAGTGTCGGTGTTTGTTGGAATTTTTTGACATGTTTATTGGATAGGGTGGTGGTGAGGTTTTGACTATGGGAAATCCTCTGTTTGCGCTTTTGATCCAAATTTTTTGAGAGTGAAGGATCTGAATATTTTATCTCTTTGCCAAAATAGGCCGATTCATTTAGATTGATTTCAAATCATTATCTATGGTTAGAAGTAGGTATTTAGTCACAAGTTCCAAGGAATTCTTCGATGGCTTCATCATTTTGGAACATGTCCATGGCCGCATGATGTGGTTGGTCATGGTCTATGAGACTCGGATGTGTAGGCTCAAAATTGATGACATTAATAGATAAATGTTCAAAGGAAAGATGTGTTTCAGCGAGGTCCTCAAAAAGACTACATGGAGACTTGATGTCATTATCAGAACTGGTGTCATCATTGTCACTTGAAATTATTATGGGAGCAACATCAAACACCTTGAAACCTAGACCATGTTTACCATGATGTTGTGTGCAATTTATCGGGTCTAAACGACCTTGTTCATTTGGACCGAGTCCTTTACCTGCGATCACATGTTTTTATTATTCGGTGAACTTTGGTAAATTGAGGGGACTCATAACATGGAGCAAAGTCATCATTATATAACCAAGTTCATGAAGAACTTGGAATATATTCGTTGTCAAGATAACCAAACTTTTTCCAAACCGACCACCCATTTGGTAAGTGGGATGGATTCTCAGATGTGGAGCGTTAGGTTTGCCATAGCTATGTGGGGATTTGGTGATATAAAAAAGTCTGTCATCTTTTGAAATTGATATTCACCGCATCCCGTGTCAATAATTTTAAATGTGTGAGATGGGGGACCAGTGAGGTACCTCATGTGGTGGGGAAGTTAGTTTGGTAGTCTTAAAAGATGAAGAGAATGGGTTATAAGAAGAAGGGGGTGGATTGAAGGATGAAGGTTGGTTATTCACGGGAGGAGGTATCTTAATAGAGGAGGTGTGGTTGGATGAAGAAGATTGGCTAGGTGAAGAAGAAGATGTTGTGGTGGAGGAAGAATAATTGTTCTTTGGAAGAAGAAACTTGATTAGTGGAAGAAGATGGTTGATTAGTGGGAGGAGGACTGGTGGAAGGTGGTTGACTAGCGATGATAATGGATTGAAAAATGTGTTTGGTTATGAGATGATGGTTTCATTATTGTTAGGGAGTGTATTAGGATCAATGCGTGTTTCATTAGGGATTATGCGAGGTGGAGCATATTTATCTATTGATGGACAATAGTGATCATGTCGATACCGTCCTTCAAGGAATCTACAATACTCAAAAGGTTGGGGATCTGCACGTAATGTAAATTCCTTGTCCAAATGAGGAAACTTAATGCATTAGTGGAATGTTAATGGGACGGCTTTCATGGCATGAATCCATGGTCAGCCGACAAAAATGTTATATACAACTTCTATATCTACCACATGATAGACCGTGTCTAAGGTGATGGGTCCAACTTGGAGAGGCAATGTGATTGTGCCTTCAGACTTTCTTTCGCTATTATCATACCCACAAATGGTTATGATATTGTTTTGTAAATCATTTTCAGTGTAACCTAGACAACGTAAAAGTTTCATGGAACAAATATTTAATGCTTTGATCCATTGTCGATTAAGACGCGCTTGATTTTATGATGAGTTACATAATCCTTGATGTATAAAGAATGATTATTAGTGATGTTGGGATTAAGCAGGTCAGCAGGACCAAAAGATAAAATAGGATTGGGGACCGTAAGATGTGTAATTAAAGCCTGGAATTGTTGTGAATTGATGTCCTCAGGGACACGAGCATTATTCAATGTTTGCATAAGGATGCGTTGTAGTGCGGGAGAAGAATTAAGTAGTTCCATGATTGAAATTTGTGTGGCAGTCTTCTCTAATTGTTTGACAATATTAAATGACGGCATAGGTTGTGGAGAGGAATTGGCGGCGGAATTAGATGGCGGATTAGGAGGTGATGCCGGGGACGAAGTGGCAGATTTTTTTGTTGTAGGGACCCACATTTTTTTCTGTCTAGTGGTAATCGCACAATCAGTTCTAATCTTTATAGTTGCCACTAAGTCTTGGTCATAATCTATGGTCGAGATGACTGAGTCAAACTCGACATTACTTGACGATTGACCCTTATCTTTTGAATTGTTATCATGATTAGGGAACAGATTTTTGAACATGTGAAGTTTTTCATTAGGTGTTTTTGTCTCAGAAGTATTTTCAACTTCTATGTCTCCACGTTCAATCAGGTCTTGGACGTAATGGCGGAGTTGCATGCATCTATCTGTGGAGTGCCCTTTTATGCGATGGTAATCACAATATTCATTGTCTTTATACCAATTTGGTTTGGGTTGTCCTTCTTCGAAGGGTCTGACAATGGGATATGTAATCATATTAGTATTTGCCAAATGATGAAAGACACTAGATAGACTTTCTCCGAGAGGAGTGAACTCTCTTTGTCGATCCCTAGAAGGAACTTCCTTTCTAGGGATAATGATTGGTTGTTTAGATTTTAATGTGTTGGTGGGATGGTTTTAGACATTTCGGACATGGTGGGAATCAATAATGCCATCGTTGACGATATTTTGATTCCGGTTAAAGAATTTAGATTTGTCCTGGTTCTGAGGAGTGTCTTGATAAGGTTGGTCTCTAAAGGGTGCTTTAAGTAAGCCCTTAGAAATGAGGGATTTTTCGATTTGTGTCCCCTTTTCGATGATTTCTTGAAACTATTCAGACAATGCATTTGCATGTGGAATGATAATTCGACATTGAGATTAGGGACAAAAATGTTAACTAGTTGTCTCTCAGGTACTAAGCAGGGAAATCAACTTGCAATTCCACGCCATCGTTGTAAAAAGGAGGTAAAATTTTCATTTGGCCTTTGCCTAGTGTTGCAGAGATCAAGCATGGTTATTTCTGAGTCTAGGTTATAGGAAAAATGTTTGACAAATTTCTTCGATAAGTTTGCAAATGTCGTGACTGACCCTTTGGGTAGATGGAAAAACCAGTCTAAAGCTTGTCCTCCTAAAATTTAGGGAATAATCGTAAAGGTACGTGTCTCAATAAGCAACTTCCTGACATTGCATGTAAAATTCCTTGACATGTTCATGGGGGTCACCTTTGCTTTTGTATTTATCAAACTTAGGGATTTCGAAGGATGGTGGAAATGGTAATCGTGATATCTCTGTATCAAATGGATAAGGACACAATTCTTCAAAGTTGAATTGTTTCGATTGTTTTTGTAGTCCCTGGATGGTGTCTTTCATAAGTTTCCATTCTTGTGCGAATGGAGAAGTGGGGGATGGTTTATCAAACATGTCATGAGTATTGGAATCTAGATTGAGGTCTTTTAATCTTTCAGCTCTAGTCATCGCTTCCTCAAGTTTCTTTGTTAAGTCTTAGATTTTAGTGAATAACTCTTCGGCCGAAGAACCATTTGGAATTTTTGGTATTTCGTTGTGATAACTTGATTCACCGTTGTCAATGAATTTGTTTAAATTTTCCGTCCCGAAGTCGGGGGTAGTTTTGCCCCCATGGCTAGGATGCGTAATAGATATTCATTTTTGTTTTGTTCTATCACCTTATTGACTTGTTCTTGTTCTTCATTGGTGAGTTCTGGTTGTGTGACTTCTTCATCATCATTTTCATGATTGTGTTCATGCAGTGAATACCATGATGAAATGTGTCTGATTAAGCTGAAAAGTGGGTAGGAATTTTGAATAGGTGTGAGGAAATGAGAACTTGATTACTTTGGATTTTTTTGCGAATAAGCTCGTGATGACTGATAAGGAGAGTAACTCAAACAAGTTATCTCAATATGATGATGATGTAACTCGAGACGAGTTATTAGAGGATTTGTTGCATGTTGTGTAGATTTGGCTTAAACAAGTTCGGACTATTGACAGGAGAGTAACCTGAATAGGTTAATCGCGATATGGTTGTGATATAACTCAAAATGAGTTATGAAAGGATTTGTGTTGGTTGTGATTTGGATAAATGTGATGGTGGATAGAATAATGAGTGAACTCAAACAAGTCACCCAATATTAGTTTGATATAGTTGGAAACAAGCTATGAAGAATGTTTTGACAATTGACAATATGGGGAGTGAATGTTAGTCACTCAATGTCAGTTGGATATAGCCGAAGACAAGCTATGATAGATGTATTGTTGGATGAGGCAAGCTAATGAAATTGGTGTTATGTTTTGGTCTGTGTTGTTGGATTGTTTGGATGTGTTTGTTTGGTATTGAATTGGTCGAGAACTGATTTTTTTGTGGAACACAACTAAGGTCTGAACTTTTACAATGAACACATTGATATCAACCAAGTTTTATGATAAAACAATGCTAAACTATTTTGTTTTCAAACAACAAGAAATCATGTGGATTCAATTGTTTTGGCTTATGAGGTAACTTCTTCAGGAATGATCATTGTTTCATGCAATCATACAAGTATGATGTGAAATGGTGGATGCAGAATCTTATTACTCCAAGAAGATGCGTCCTCCGATATACCCTAGTCTGATATACCTAATTACAGTATGGGGACGAAGCTGGTATGGAGAACCCTTAGAGCACTGGAGGAGACTCACCAATTCTTACTTGCATGTTTTGGAGTGAATCACCACGTCTAGAACAGGTTTTGTGAAAAGGTGGAAGGTGATGGAGGGATGAATGTGTATGGTGTCCTTATAACTCCCCGAAGATTTACAGGGACGATGCCTAGGCTTCGTTGTTATAGCTATTTAGGCGTGACTCGCATGCGCTACACGACAACATTACCTGTAAGTGAAGAGCAACGGCGAGGTAAATACCGAACGCTGTGATGAGATTAGGTCTCAAAGTGCAATGCAGATGCAAATGTTGTTGGTGCGTGGTAGTCAAGTCCACGTCACCGGTGTAGCTTTGGTGATGATGAAATCCACCTCATTTACGTGTAAAATAAATATGATAAAGTGATTAAATGCAGGGTTCTTTCCAACTTGAAATAAATCACTAGTAGAAAATAATTGCGTACCTGAGCGTACTTTTTTTTTTTGGTTTCAGCAATTGTCTTTGAATGGTGGTATTTTTGCGGGATTTTTTTTTTTTGTTTTGTTTTTGTTTTTGACAATATTCCAACAACGCGGTTCTACAGAAAAAAAAATAGTAGTTATCCTACAAATGAAATGTTAGAAAAGTGATCGTGGTTGTTTTTGATTTTGCCAGATCGCTCATAGGCGCAGGAAAAGAGCATACACAACCAACGACCAAACAAATATTAAGAATATGACAAAGGAAAATAATTATTAAAATGACAGTTGGAAAACAAAGCTAGAGGATCCTGCAATGTCAGAACAAGAAACTAAAAAATTGTGACCGTTTCTGATTTTTCAGATCGCTCGAAGGCGCAAGAAAAGAGCATACGCGGATATAATTGGAATAGTTTTTTTTTTTTTAAAATGTTAATAATTATTGTAATTAATCATGATTGCAAAATAGCGATAATGATTATTTTCACAAAAAAGAAAAACGATGAAAGAAGAGGGTGAAAACGTTACTTAGAAGTGTTGTCGTGGAAAATTGAAATGTAAGGCAAAAAATTAAAAATTAAAAAAAATTGTTGTGCAGAGCCCGAGTGGCCTCACGTTTCTGATTTCCAAGATCACTTTTGAAGTGCGAGGAAAGAGCATACATGTGAGGTTGTTACGTGAAATAAAATAAAAATAATAATTAAAAAAAAAACTATAATTTTGTTGTTTTTTGTTAAAAAGACAGGTGTTAGAAGAAATGAAACCAAAATTTTTCTATAAGTCTAAATCTAAAAATTATTTTTTCATTGCATATATCTTTTCAATACCTTTCCGTTAAAAAAAAATGAAGTCATTCCGAGTTCGGGAGCAAAAGTTATGGCGTCCGGAAGATGGGCTACGGTAGCACTCTGAATGAAAATTTTGAACGTGAGAAAATGTCCAGGAGCTGGTTTTTTTAATTTTCTGACTTCTGTACTTTACCTGAGAAGCTAAAATTTTGACAGCAAGGTTAAAAAAGAACAATAAATAGAAAGAAAGAGTTAGATCACAAAATGATTGATTAAAATAAAAGAAAAAAAAAATGATTAACTTCCTACAAAGCAGTTATTTTAGCAAAAGTAAATAAATAAATGCATTTTCCGGATTGGTTGTCCCATGACAGTAAGATGATAAACTAATGGCTAGTTCATGTGTTTCTATAGATGACGAGTAAATAGCAAAATCAAAACTGGGAACTAAACACCAAGCACCGAGGAGATCAAAGACAGGATGAGCTTCAGAGTTTCATTGTTCTTTATAACCTACGAGATACACCACAAGACACCACACAATAAAAACACTACCCAAAACGTGAAGGTTAACCAAAAAAGACCATAAGGAATAGAAAAGGAAATAATAATGAACAATAATAAACAAAGAACAGATAAACCCACTAATTAGGAAATTAATGGTAACAGATCGAAAGTAACCTAAGCGTGCGAGAATGTAAACTAGAAAAAATACACTACTAATAAAGAAGTAAAATACCAATAATCATACCTCCTCCTTCGTGTTCCGTAGAAAACCTCAGAAATGGGCTAAGAAACTTGAATTGAGCCCTGATTTTGTGATATGTAGGTGCTTTTCTTCAAGACGGAGCAAGACCTTCCTGCAACAACGATCCTCTTACTTTGCACTAGATGGGAAAAAGGATTATGAGACTATTTTGGCATTAGGACGAGGTAAAAGGATGTTCTTTGCTCAAAGGATGCAAGAACTTAGATATGGCATGCAAGCTTATTCTCCGTGTGTTTAGAGGGGTTAAGGTTTTATTTATAGCTTTGAGGAGTGATTAGCTTAGATTAATTTAAGTAATCATGGTTTGAAAATGTGGGCAAGATTAAGTGGGTGGTTTGAAAATGTGGGCAAGATTAGATGAGTGGGGGCCACAAAGAATGGGTGAGGATTTGAATTATATTTTTAATTCATAAGTAGAGGATTGTAGGTGAGTGGGGACCAGGAAGGGTGGGTGAGGATTTGAATTTGAATTTTTAATTCAATAGTGGAAAAACATGGAGAATAATGACATGTGGTGAGGATTGGGTTATTTTTAGATTTTGAAATGGATAATTAATCAAGTTACATTTGATTAATTCGAAGTGTAATTTTGTGGGAAATGAGGAAGGGGAATTAATTGATTTAGGATAGATGTGAAATTGGGGTGTCTACGAGTTCATTCTTCTCATCCCTCCCTCTTTCATTGAAAGCGGGGAATATTAATGGGGTCCCCTATAATCCCCTTTACGTTACCATGCATTAAAACATCGTTACTCCAACACCTTACAATTTATACCGTGACATTTCACCATCAATATCCCCTAATGACCTAATCTAGGGGAAACATTCGTTGAACATTTCACAAACACGATCACACACTATAACCTATCAATTCCCCTAATGACCTAACTTGGGGAAACAAACAACTAAAAATATTTTTACACACGGCATCTCATGAATTTATATTAACTTTCCCTAATGATCTAACACGGGGTAATTATCAAAAATATCTCCATGGGTAGCCAATGAAAACAATAAATCAACCAATCAAAATCAACACGTTCAAATCAAATCATTCAAATCTACAAGCGGTCTCCCAGATGACCTAACTTGGGAGTTACATTCACCACTTCTTTCCCAGATGACCTAACTTGGGATTTTATTCTATATTCTACGTTTTCTTCTAGATGACCCAACTTGGAAGCCATCTCGTTCATTATGTGTTTACTTCTTGATGAACTAACCTGGAAGCTATCTATTTCTATTGCATTCACTTCCAAATGACCTAACTTGGAAGCCATATCATTCTCTATTGCGTTCACTTCTAGATGACCTAACTTAGAAGCCTTTACATTGTGAAAACACTCGTGGAGTGGGGGCAAGAGTTCCTTCCCTTTATCACTCCTATATAGATCAACTATTTAATTAAAAATCCTTTGGATCCATAAATCACCACATTTCAATCTCATTCCATCTGCAGCGGCTAGATCTTGAGGATGTAGTTAAATCTTGGAGAATAACACACTTTTCTCCCTACACTCTTCCTCTAGTGGCAGGACACCCAAGTGCTTCAATTATTACATTCATATATAAGCATTCTGGTTGGGATTTGATCACTCCCTACCCACCTATTCAACCATGTTTGAAATCATCTTATATCCTAATCATCATTTTCATTTTCCACTCTTCATCGCGACATTTTACACTTTTTGATATATTGCATGGATCAACTCGTTGATCCATGGTTTGGCATGCTTTTATAGTTCTATGGACACACTTATACTACATATCTATGCGTTCTTCTACAACTTGGGATTCTCGGCTTTCTCTCAAGTACGCATCTCTATCTACTTTATGTTATCGAGCTTTTCGCTCACCAACATAAAGTGGGGGAAAATGTAGACACCAAATCATGCACTTACTATTACATTAATACCACCAGGTAAGTTATTTTATGTATGGATCTTACGTAATAAAAGTATTCACTAGTGACCTATCCCCGAGTCTTGTTGTCAGTTTGTCAGGTGTCATTATTATTTGTCTAGTTCAATCGTCATTTGTCTCTATAGTTTTGGGCATCTTTCAGGGTGTCTCAGGTGTCGTAATTTTCTTAGTTGTCATCTTTAGGTCTACTCGGTGTGCTTAGGGTTGCCTTTGGGGCACTCGGGGATGCCCGATCCGTGATTTTAGGTGCACATGTCATCATAATTTGTGGTCTTAATTTCTTTGTTTGAGGTCGGTCTTAACGGTTACCCCGTGTATTCCCCTAGGTCATAGTCGGTAGTTTCGGGTCACTAGTGTCGAAATTTTAACAAGAGATCCCTATATAAACATAACATACTCACTACATTATGGGTGGACATATCACTATCAAGGGAAACTATCTACTAAGGTAAGGGACTGCATTTGGGCATCTTCTACATCTACATCACACACTGCATAGGGGGAAAGGGTTATTTTATTTCCATTCCATCAACCATTTGCATTTTACATCTAGTTTTTGCCCCTTATTATCATGTCATTGACACTAGGGCATCCTAGGCACAAAATTTCACACACACGCACATAAAACTACATTGGGTCCGAAATGTAGTGCAATGCTCAGTCGTAAGACCACTAGTTTGGCAGTTGAGGTCAGTCCGACCTATTCATACAAATTTTTATTTTTTAGGAATTTATGCTTTGGATAGGGTTTTGTAGGTAAATATTTATACATCATCTACAACAACACATGTGAAAATAGTGTGACACTTACGCAACAGAGCGAAGGTATTTCAGAGGTATTGCGACACTATCAAACTCAAGTCTTGAGTTTTTCTGCGATTTAAAACACCCAAATTACAGACCAGGTTGCCCTTGGGAGCCCAAGTATTCTCCCATGCACCTCATCACAGGTAAAATAGTCAACTTTTTCCCTTCCTAAGGCCATTCGAGTCACACTGCATGCAATCCAAAAAAGGTTTGCTTCTGATCCAACACATAGTGAGGTAAGTCAACTTGAGGTTAGTATCATATCCCTCTCATTTCCTATTTTCCAATATATTCAAATATTAAAGTACAATACTTAGTTTCAACATTTCAATATAGCATTCAGTTTCTATTTAGATTAACTCATAAAATAGTAAATAAAAAACCCTTTTTATTTAATCACATTTGACTCCCCATTTTCATATTTTTTTAGGATTTGACGTCTTTTGGAATTTTATAGGCTATCTCTCTTAACATGTTACATGTGAATTATACGATCAAGTAACGACACATAGGTGACAATAAGTGAAGGTTGAAAACATTAGTGCAACACAATAAAAATAAATTTTGAGATCTTTCGTGGTCGTGGGTGCCCATAAGTAGTCTCTAGCACCCAAAGCACCACGACCCGATCCAAGAGCCTTGGTCTAGATTGTTCCGGTAGTTCCACAATTTTACTGGGTTTGGTTACGACAATCTTCTCTCATATTTCATCGAGTTTTCCAGCCTAACATACCTTGGGATCAAGTGTGCAATCAACTAATTCTCTCATTCCCTCTCTTGTACCTAGGGTTTTAATTTCCATATGATTATTACTTGTGTCAAATATGTACCTTATCATTTTATTTATCATTTGTGACTCTACAATATCTTAGGGTTTTACAAATTTCAATATTTTTCAAATCAACAAGTACGAGACAGAGAACCATATTAGTCTAAATGTGATATTGAGATCGGGTGTTCCATGGTTGTGGAAGTTTATTACTGATTGTGATTATTTTATTTATGGTATTAGAGGGTGGTAGAGTGGGCATCTTGTATAAGATGCATGCGATTTATCGTATAGAGGAACATGGGACCAAATTTGCATGTGTCGGTGTATATTGGACCATTTATATAGAGATCTATATATATTCACACAAGAGGACCATGGAGGTGGACTATGAGCAACCACATTGTTACATCCATGGGCCTATGAGTAAATTGTGATATTGAGGCCACTCATTGGGCCTGGCCGATTGGCGAGGTCGATATTTTGCGGTGAGGTGGACAAGAAAGCGTAGTAGGACATTGGAAACCACTACTCATAGATATATGTTTGATCGTATGGGACTAAGGTCCAATATAGAAGTTGTATAGAGACTAAGGTGGTTAGAAAGAGGATGGAGTTGAGTTGCGATGCATTCGACACACCATGTGGTTAGAGGACCAATTTCTTAGAGTGACCGAGTTGTTTCAAGAAAATTTTCTATCAAGGCAATTCAGTATGACTCAGGATGTGCCCCCAGAGCCATATGTATGGGTGAGAGCCACTAGAGCACCAAGGAGGCTTAAAACAAGGCCATTCCCGATAGGAGCACAACTAGTGCATCCTAGTCTAGATGAGGTAGATGTAGCCATAGATCCAATATAGGTGGATGATGTAGGATGTACCCAGGCCTATAGTGAGTGGTGGGCATCACATCGATGGGTGTTATTATTTCTAGTTTTTGTAGATGTGGTAGGTAGACAAATTAGTTGGAGGAGTAGGGGACATGCTCTTACCCACTGATGGAGATGGCCTAATAATGTGATGTAGCTAAGCGTAAGTATTGTTTTTTATATTTTTTTATTGTAGTTTGATGGTTATATATTATAAAATGTGGGTAGTAACTAATGTGGTGTTGTATGGTTGTAGGTGATGCCTATTGGTCCTTGATCATTGATTCATCGATCCACACGTTGACGTGGAATGTGTTGCTTAGATGTGCTCATGGGAGGTGGCATGCTAGAGCGAGTGGATGGGATAACAGATGAGCATGCCCATTTGTTTGAGCCAATGTTGATAGTGAAAACCACTTGTACTATTTTATTGAGTGGGTGTGATGAGGCTCGAGTAGAGATGGAGCAAGCCATATAGGTCAGTAGGAGGAGGGGCCATGGCTTAGGATGTATTCACAAAATATGTGGAGTTATAGGACTGATTTTTGGAGTTGTTGGTCAAGGTAGCTATATTATGCAAACAAGTGGAGAGATATAGTGGCGCGACCAACGGCGTCGATTAAGCATTGAAACATCTAATCCTAGAGCTCCCGTAATTGAGTATAGCAACAATGATGATGATGTATGATATATATGGATGTATCGATGCATGGGGGATTTCCCCCGCGATTGTATTTTTGTAACCCTAATTTTTGGTGATATATGTATATTTATATATTTAGATGATTGGTATTATTCAGTTGTATTAATGCACATTGATTATGATGTGATAATTATATTGTAATTTGGATTTTGTTGTGTGATCAGTATGGTGTAAATGATGATGTTGATAAATGGATGACGATGTTAGATAGAAATAGATAAGTAATGAAAAAATTATGTATTTGAATGAGCGTGAAGCGAGAATATGTGATAAATAGTAATAGATGTATGTGATGTGTGTAATGAATAATAACAATGTGAATGAGATGATATGAAATAGTATAAGATTGATTCCTTACTAGTTGTTGGATGAAAATGATGTATGTAATTACATGTGAGTATGATGGAGAGGGGGAAGAATAACGATGTCCCCCAGTGTATGTGTAGGTAAAATGAGGTTCATTTATATAAGACCCCTCGATAATCAAGAATGAACCATAGAACAAGAGTGCATCATTAGGAAATGCTTGATAGTGTGCACTAGAGAGATAGATCATTGAAGCATAGATTAGAAAAATCGAGTGAGGTTCTTATTGTAAAAGATCCCTCACTATCACGTAAGAACCTTAAAAACATGAGTATGTCATCAGTAATGAGGTGATCATATGGAAATCACCTACCAAAGATGGAGAGGCATGTGAGGCATGGTGGAAGCATGTGAAGTGGTAACAATATGAGTGTATGAGCCAAACTGAATGTCAAATGAAATGGTGCCAATGATAGGAGATGTAGTGGTAGGAAGAAAAGACGTTGGCGACTTTGGTAGCCAATGAGATGTAGTAGTACTATGGGGCGATGATATGACATGGAGATAGATGCGCTAGGTGGAGGACGTGGATGGATAATGATTTTAGGAGATGGACGAATGAAAACCTTAGAAGTGGGTGGAGGTGACAAGTGAACAGTGGTGGAAGCACACTTATGTGGAATGGGAGAAAGAGACTCTCTCACGAGAATGATAGCCAAAGGAAATGACACCCTTATCTTCTAATTGTTGCAACTTTTCATGAAGGGAAAAATAGTCATTATCACGGTGGCCATTGATGTAGTGGAAATTACAATAAGGGAGATCACGTTGGTGATGCAAGTGATGAGGATGATGATGTTGATTAGAGGGTAAGTGAATTAAGTGATTATCAAGTAAAGCATGAAAAACATCACGAGGCTTAACAACATGCGAGAAATGCAATGGTTACGAGAACAAGATGGAGAAGACTTAGGTGGATACTTGATGCGGTGGAGGAGGAGGATGGTTATGTGATGGAGGGGTTGGAAGTTGTGTGGGGGTAGAGGAGATGGAGACCTTGGAGGACACTTAATAGATGGTAGAGGTGAATAAGTAGAAGGTGATGAAGCAGAAGAAGGAATAGAAGGGGGATCTATAACATGTGCAACAATTAAATCTTTTTCTAGATCAATGACTTTATAACATAAAAGTGTAAATGATTCACATGTATCATATTGTAATTTTTCTTTCAATGTAGGAATCAAGCCATGAAAAAGATAAATTGCTTCTCTAGATCAATAGGCTGAAATACTAACTGATGCATGCAAGAATTGAAGTGTAAAATGTAATCTAGAATAGGTTCTTTCTTTCCTTGATGCAAGCTAGGTAAGCAATCATGTGTAACTCTAGGACCATTGTTAAGCATAAAATGTCTAAGAAAAGCATCTTCCATGTCACAATATGTACTAATAGATCCATAAGGAAAATGGGTATACCATTGAAGAACATCATCAATAAGACTATGACGAAAAGATTTTAGTAACAATCAATCATTAGAATAAGAAGCCATAGCTAAATGATAATGCTTAAGATGCAAATATGGATTTCCAGTGTCATTAAAACATGAAAAGGTAGGCATGATAAAATCCTTAGGAAAAGCTGAATTGTGAATTTTCTTTGGAATAGGATTTCCATGAAGAGATTTATTATCAATGGAATCATAGTAGGCTTTTCTTTCGAGAGTGAGATATTGAAATTGAGATTGCAAATGGCCAACAACATGCATGAGTGATAAAATATCATGTGAAGGAATCATAGAAGAAGTGAGAGGCACATGAAGAGGTTGAAGTTTTCCATTGTGAGTGATCATGGGGATGTGAGAAGAAGAAGCGGAAGATGAAGATGCTATGGGAATGCTAGATGTAGATGTAGAAGAAATAAGAGGAGGTGTACTAGTAGGAATGGTAGAATCAACATGAATAACATCTAAAGAAGAAGAGGAGGAAAGAGGAGGAGAAGAACATGAAATATTGACAGAAATTCTAGCAGTAGAATTATAAGAAACAATAAGAGGTGAATTAGTATGAGTGTTAGAATCATCGTGAATGCTATTGGAAATAACCTCAAAAGTAGTAGAAAACGGAGAGGAAAATTCACATTTAGTAGTCTTAAGAGAAGTAACATCCTCATTAATATGTTCATGATCAGAAATATAATCAACATCACTATCAGACAAAGATTAACATGTAAGTATTTCATCAAGAGAGTCATCAACATATAGAGAAGTAGGAGAAGAACTATCATAAGATATATCTTTACAATCATTAGAAATATTTTCAGAAGTAAAAGAAACATGGGATATAAAATTACATTCATCTTGACTAGTATGAGAAACATTATCCCGCACATGCACATTTTCAACATTGGAAATATCATCATTTTTATCTACATTGTCACATGTAAGACTAAGAATATAATCTATAATAATGTTATCTAGTGCTATAATAGGTTGAGAAGAAGGTGGAGTAGCACGAGTTCCTATAAAAGAGAAAGGACAACATTTAGGGAGTTTTGGTCGTGTGAAAGGATGCTCACACTAGAGTTACAAAAATAGTAGGAACATTGTGTTTATGGGAAAACGATTGTATTTGAACTTCGTTCTCAAATCGAGAATTGTGATAAAGGGCATTAAATTCAGCCTCAACAACATCATCAAGGATAGGATTCACACTAACATGATGCATAACTTGCTTAGGATAGGATGATCTATTTTTAGCTATGAGGGTTTTGTGGATCCTAGGGTAAAGAAAACTAAGAGAAGGGTTCACCAAAATGATTTAATAAAATATGAATATTATTAAATCTAAATTTCAGAGTCACTATGATAATATACAATAGAATAAAAATGGTAATCCCTCTAAATATACAATCATGTACGAAAATGAGAGAGATAGGGTACTTATTTGATTTTCACTTATCCCGAACAGATCCGAACTATAGCAACTAAGGAACAGGATGGGAAGAATGTCGAAAATGCTTAGTATAAATTATGGAAGTTGCGAGATAGAGTTGGACACGGGTGCACAGGGTAGGCCGAGGGTATTTGGGCGCTAAAGACAACTCCTAGGTGTTAGTATTGTCTGAAATGCTCGAGTCTAATTTTCATACTTGTTCATTGTTGATCACTTGTATTCGCACTTGAATCACCGAGGTACTGTAATTTGTAACAAAAACCCTATGTACACTGCACAATCTCACAAACACATCAAATTGAAATAAAAATAAAAAATGTGAAGTTGGTCTAACTTTGTGATCATCGAAGGATTAATTTATGACCGAGCACCGCAATACATTCCAAACTCCATGTAGTTTTATGTGTTTGTGTGTGAAATAGTGTTCTTAGGTTTCCCTCGCACCAATGACGCCAAGATAGCAGGCTAAAGCTATATAAAATAAAAATGTGCGGGATGGAATTCAAACACTTCACCTTCCTATGCAAAGTGTATGCGAATAACTAGCCCAAAAATGTAGTCTCTTTGATAGTATGTAGGTATCCTTTCCCTTTAGAATTACCCGCCCATATAGTGGTATGTATGTTGTGTATATATAGGGATATCTTGTTTGAATTTTGACACTAGTGACATGACATGCCGACTAGGACCTTGGGATATGAGTAATAAAACCGAAAAGGATGACGAAAATATCAAAAATGTGAACAAGAAGAAATAGGACATGAGCAATGAGGGTGGATAGGAGTGCCTGAGTGCTATTGTCCAGACTCGGTGATGGTGTCATGGGATAACTAATGAAAAATGTGAGAAGAATGACAAACATGGATCCCTCGACTTGACTAAAACTAAGTACAAAAGTGATATATGTGAAATATAAAGAAAATAAAATAAATTAAAGCAAGCGAGGCAATTAAGAAGTGTGTCACAAGTGGATACTTTTCTTAGTCAAGATCCATATATATAACAACATAATTGATGGTATAGTCAAATAGTAATATGTGCGTGATTTTGTGTCTACATTTTCTTTATCATGTTACATACAAAATTAAATACTTCCCACATGTTCATTTCCAACTTTTCGTTCATATCCTTGTCAAATATCTCAAAAATATTAATGGCGTAGAATAAAAACTTAAATTTTTGACCTCAATCGACATATATTTTCTACTGCTCACTCATATGGCCAGTTAAAGTGTGAGCTCTATTATTGTTGATTTTTGGTACATTGGTTGTTTCATGTATTTGTTTGAGCTCCTAGCTAGAAAGGGGGGCTGCAAAGTGCTGTAAAAAAGACATCTTTATTGTATTTTTAACCAAAAAACAATTGTAATTCCCCCAATTTTTATTTTGGACCCTTTAATCTCACACATATATTCCAAGAAAAAATTATAATCTAGATGATTTTTTGGGTTTTGGAGTTTTCCTAAACCTCCTAAACCATTACCACAATGTAGAGCATTTTGAGACCTTTCCGATGGTATGCAAAACTCCATGAACGAAGTTTGGGTGTAGAAGTTATTGTAGGTCAAAGATTGGGTTTGAAAACGGTCCGATTTGGTCAATTGGAAAATCACGCGTTGACATGTAGAAGTTTTTGGAAAAAGGTGAAAAAGATTACATTTTTTTGTTTTGACCTCCGGTCTTCGAGAAACGGTTAAAAATTTGGTGGACCCGCTATTTGTGGCTTTGGCCTAGGGACCCTCAGCTAGGTTCAACACACTCTTTTATAGGAGGGGTGCCTTTGCCACCTTTATTTCACATTGCTATTATCGTTTTACAATTTTATATGCCACATATTCTCTAACATTGCCCATGTGGGATTATTGTATTGGAGAATTCATATTTTGCATTACAGTATGTATATTGCCTTGTATTATGAAGCTTGGGCGAGCTCTATTACTAGCTCGGTGGGGATCAACTCCCCACCGAGTTGATCAAACTATTTTTACCACATTGTTCGGGTTTGTTACCACACAAAATGATTGGATATACCTTCCAACGGTTATCTATTTCCTCATGGCTCGGGATATGTTATCCCCTATTATCTCATTGCACATTGGTCGGGATTATATTTATATTGGGCGTTTAAGCGACTCAACACCCAATCGGGTGATCAACCATGCACACTTGACACCTACTAATCATGGCGCATTGAATTCCAATACATTGGTGGGTCAAACAATGGCCGTTTAACAAACATATAGCTCAACGCTCAAATAAATAATGCAACACCAATCCACTCAGCCCACATGGGCATTACAACCAATGGCTTGACGAATAGGTTGGGTCGCCCAACAAAACAACGGTGGACGTGGCCTAAGCCATGAGTAAATAGGAAGCTTGAAATATTTTTAAACAACCAAGCCTCCACACTGCGACATATGTTGGATTTATCCCACTTCTATGCAAAGTGATCTGCGACACAAAAGGAGAAGAGGGAATCGAACCCTTGACCTCGCGGCTCTAAAGTTGTTCAACTCGCTAGTAAGCACAAGCGGCTCGGCGAGTAAAAAATTGAGCTCGTCTCTATTAAAAGAGCTATGTGCAGAGGACTGTCATGGATAGAATGGACCTTTTTCAAAGAAGGCCAATTTTGGAGGACTTCTGGTCCGAATTTTTCCACAGTGAAAAAATTAAACTTGTTCAAAATTCAGAGAGGAGCTCAGATATGCAATTTTTTCCCCATGAAGTGCTACCTATTTTCATTTTTAGGTGATTTTCCATCACATTTGCATGAAACGGGCACTGGGAGAAAGCAAAGATCTAAGTTTTTCGAGCACCTAAGGGCTAGACCATGGAGTAAAAAGGGAAGTTATCTCGAATTTCATGAGGATTCCAATAATGTAAATTATTTTCATGTAGTGTTTATAAATCTCCATTTGTAGGTGTTTTTCGGGCACAATTGCGGGGAATAACACTTTGTGAAGACAATGTAGGAGCCACAAATCGAATTTGGGATGGTTTTTGATTATGCGCATTTCCATGAGTCTTAGATCAGATCGTTTGTAGGTATAATGGTCTATTTTTCATTATGGAAGGGTTAATCATACTCCTTTGGCCAATAATATATCGATTCACTTTTCGAGAATCCAAAGATGTAGTGTTCGAGTGAAATCTATTATCAAACTTGTGTTGTGGATTTGATTTTAGTTTTTAGATGAAGCTTTTGATCAGATAAAAATCAGTATTAGATTTTAATTCATTTGATTAAGCAATCATTCATTAAAAATGGGAAAATGGATTTAAGATTTCAATTCAAGTATCCATAATCCACAATTCCACATTTAAGTATGGTGAATGAATTTTCAAACCGAGGTGCAAGTATTTAAAAAGAATAAATCAATTTTGGGTGAAAGAGCCATAAAATTGATGTCGAGTTCCTCAGATCCTTGGAAATTTTTATAAGTAAAAATTTACCTCACCCATTTTCAGATCAATTGCATGTATGAAGTTGAGCACATTTATCGGATTGTTGTAGGGTTGAGTTTCACATTGTTTCTCCATTCCTCTCCCACCTTTTCTTTTCCTCCAATTTGACTCCTTCAACAGATCCCCTTCGGTGTTTCCATCGTACATTTCATGTGTGATTGCTAGTTTAAATTATGTTAACTTCATTTTACACTTAAAAATATAAATTTATGTGCACACGCGCATGTGTGTGTTATAAACATAATATAATTATTTGATGTTCCAAATAGTTATATCACACTTATTTTTAAAATTTATTTAACGGATTTTCGGTCACTTTTTGTGACACTTGATTGTGTCAAAAATTCAAAATTGACATCACTCATGAGTGACTCAAATGTGTGACAAATGTAATATAAAGGAGACACAAAAGTGGCCTAAAGCGATGCAAGTTTGATGTAATTAAAAATGTATACTTATGTTGAGGTTGTGTCACCTATGCCCCACCTTCCATGATGCAATTTCTTCAAGGAAACACAACTAAAATCCCAAAAAATGTCGATTTCCAATTTGAAATCGACCCAAAAATGACACCATTCACACTTTGTACAGTAATGCATAAAATAATTAATTAAGCATAAAAAAAATATTAATTAGTAAATTATATTTAGTTGTTTAATTAAACTAAAGGAATAATAAAAAGAAAAAGAAAATGGCTTATCTAGAATTTTTACATTAGTTTGAGCATTGTTATTATATTTAAACATTATTGCCTCTAAAAGCTTGACTTCAAAGGTCTTAATCATGTGGAAAGGTTTATAGAAAGATTTATAAGTGTTGAAAGATGCCTTGTTTATGATAATTAAAATCATATTATTGATACAAAATACTTTTAAACTTATTATTTGGTGGTTGATAAATCATAATTACCGAGTCTCAAATCTAAGCACATAATCACTAATAGTTTCATGTTATTCTTGGCTAACTAGAGATATTTTCACAAACATAATTTTTAAACATAATGATTTGTAAATGAGCAATGAAATATTGGAAAAAAATCTAATGCATAATGAACATACTAGGGATTTGAATGTAATGTACAAGATATGAAGATAACAAATTGAAACAAATAAAAGGATATTGACCCCGTAACAACAAGATCTATTGCAATTTTAGCTTGAGATCTAACCTAGAAGGCTACAAAACATGTAAGACAATGCAAATTCACCAAAATGTTTTATGGGAAATGGTTTTATATTAATAATGCAATACATCCACCCATAAACATTGTGATTAAATTTAAGAAAACTTAAAATAATAAATTTAATACTTAATTGCATAAATTATTTCTTGTGTAAGAATTGATGAGAGGTGTAGTGAGAGGATATGATTTTGTGTAGATATGGAAAAATAATTTGAAAACATACAACAAAATGAGGGTTGTTATAGCTTGACAAAGAGAACACAAATAATTTGCAATGACTCAAGGATCTTGCTAGAATCATTAATATACTCTTCTCAATCCTTCAAATAATGGTTATGGTCAATCTTGCACAAAATTATTTATTTTTATGTCCTTCTTCATCTAGTCGAGGGATACCAAAATATTGTGTGCGTTTATGAAATTATTTGTTGATCTCTAAGAAATTGATCTTTGGAATCGAGACTCTAATAAGACAATTAGGTTTGTAGAATGAATAAGGAAACTATTTATGTCGGGCCTTATGGTAAAATTAAGAAGAACATAAATTCCTTGATATTTATCAAGGCCCTCAATACTATACTACATCGAAGACAACACACATGTCTAGAATGCAACCAACCGATCTAATGTAATACAATGTGTAATTTCAATCTTTTCATGCTAGAATGAATAATTGGTAAAGAAATAAATGTTTGATAATTGCTCTTGCTGTGTATATTCTTAAATTTACAATGAGAATCTTTGTATATCTTGATGATTTGCATGTCTTTGTTTGATTTAAATGCAAAAATGCACTTACATATAAAAAAATTCATTTCAAATTAGGAGCCTATTGATGTACATTAACATATAGGTTGGAAAATCAAGAAAGCACCCACAAACTTCGGGAGACCAAAAGGAGGATCAACAACAAAACTCCATAACCTTATAATCATGGTTTTGTGGCCCTTGGATTCTACATACACAGTCTTGGGGACTCATAATCATGATTGTATGGTTATAGACAAGACACCATACTAGACAAAAGAGTAAGAAGATGAAAGAGTAAAATAAGGAAAACACCGCATAAAAGAACTAAAACATGGCAATAAAAAACCTAATTTAGACTAATAATTGAGAAACATATATGTCCATTATGATTATACAATTTTAAAACTTATAAATACCTCCTATCAAAACTAAGTTTCGATTATACAATTTTACAACTAATAAATGTCTTCAATTTTATATCTAAGTTTGTTCTATGGTGAAGAATTTGTGTTGTTGAAAGAGAAGTCAAGATTGAACCCTAAAGAGGGTCGAGTATATATGCAATATAGTTGAAGCAAGTAAAATGTCTCCCGCATAATAAAACTACATGGTAATCCCATATACTATAAGGCACATGTAGACCTAAACTAAGGTGTTTGACATTATGGCCCTTAACTATCTTTTTCTATTTTCCATTAATTAAAAAGTAATGCTAGTTCATGCCTCCCAATACCATATTCCAACCCCATATTACCAACATGTGGTTGCTTTATTCTCTACCTATAGTGAACATTGTACACCTGAGTTGGCCTAATGGTGAATAACTTGTGCTCTTGAAAGAGAGGTCACAAGTTCAAATCCAACAGAGGGTAGGATATATACGCCTTGCATTTGAAGCACGATTAGGTGCATGTTGCGATCTTGAGAGTACAAGGTAGTCCATAGACCCAAAAACAGGTCATCCGACATCATAGACTATAAAACCAATTATTATCATTATATATATTCGTCACTTAAAGCTAGTGGCAACAAACTTATGTAAATTTTGGGACTTAAAAAGCAAAACCCATCAAATATAATAATAGCATTGATTTTTGTTATCGGAATGCATCATTTATTTAACTTTTTAAAATGAAGGTAACACTAAAAGGTGGCCACTCGAGAAGAGGATGAATAGCCACCGCCGAAAGGATAGCATAGGCATGAAATAGCAAGGTCAACAGCGTCGATATATATATATATATATATAATGTCGGTCATATTTTTCGGCAATCCAAGTTCCAACAAAGCATCCATCCATACGTGGCACCTTGGCGGGGTTTCTGACTTATACCAGTAATGTACAGGTGTCCCTGCTCACGTTAAATCAAGGTATAGTTGGATTACTTAATCTATATTCTCGACTCTTCTGAGCACCGAACACGTCTCTGCAACCAGTGCGCTCTTGTTATAAATATTACATTCTTCTTCCTTTCAATAAGCTCACATTTCATCGGCTGTGTGTTTATTTTTGGAATCGGGATCTCTGTTAAACATCGCTTCAACATGGGCGCTGCAACCTGTTGCGACATACTGTTGGCCATAATCTTGCCTCCATTGGGAGTCTTCCTTAAATTTGGCTGCCATGTAATTAACTCTTTTATCTTTCTAAGTTTTGTTTATTTGCAATGGTTTTCCTTAGATTTATTTGATGGTTAACCAGTAAATGAATGATGGTATTGCAGGCCGAGTTCTGGATATGTTTGCTGTTGACGATATTGGGTTACTTGCCAGGAATTATATATGCCATCTACGCCATCACCAAGTGACACACTCGTTAATTATTGTGATTGTATGTAAATTTAGTTTGGGGCAGCTCTGCCCTGTTGAATAAAATTAAGTAGTTTTTAGCAGTATTAGCCTTGCTGCAGCCCAACCCTTTTGATATGTAATATCTATTCATTAGTTCACAGAATCAACTGCTGTAATTGCTTTGTACTGATTTGATTGTAACATACAATATTGAACAGAATATATTCATGAGTCATTAAAATATGTCCAGAAGACTTGTTATATGGCACGAGTTCAATTGCTAAAGCATTAGGTTCTGGTTGTTGAGATTTGCGTTCAAATTTTGTTGCATATGTTAAAATTAGGTGAGCTATCTCTTCCCAGACATGATAAAATTGTAACGATACAGACAAGATTAGCATGACCCCGGGGCAATAAAATTAGGTGAACAACCACATTCAATTTGAGTTGGTATTTGGTTAATATTAAAATTAAATTCAAATCAGATCGTTTCTAATTCAACCTTGCTGATGATTGTATAAGGGCTTTATTGACTATCTATCAAAATATCAATTAGATAGGAAAGGTATTAAAACAAATGAATAGATATCCCTCCATATTAAATATTGAATAAAATTTTAAATAATATATAGATTTTTAATTAAAAAATATTAAATAGTGAATACATATCTCTCAATCTTAAATATTATATAGATGAAGAATTTATTTGTTTCCAATCTTCAATTAAAAAATATAAAATATCGAATAAATATCTCTCAATTTTAAATATTATCTAAATAAAAATTGAATAAAATCTTAAATAATATATAGTTTTCAATTAAAAATATTAAATACTTGAATAAATATCTCTCAATCTTAAATATTATAGACATCAAGAATTTATTTGTTTCTAAGTTTCAATTAAAAATATAAAATATCGAATAAATATCTCTCAATCTTAAATATTATATAAATAAATTTTTTTATTATTTCAAACTTTTAATTATAAATAAAGGCTTTTTTTTTTTTATAAAATATATAATTAAAATGTCAAATTTATGACTTGATCATATCACTTTAATTTAAATAAAAATTTCAATGAATTTTTTTTTGCCATTTGTGGTTACCGTGAGATAAAACATAAAAACTAGATATAAATCTAACCTACAATAATGGGTTGAATAACTATTTAAAAACCAAAGTGCCTAACCTACAATAATGAGTTTAAAATCAAAGGCTAAAAATCTAGCTTATAATAATGAGTTGAATAACAACAAACAACTAATATCCAACTAGATAAAAATTTTAAATCTAAAAGACTAGAAGACCCACAACTAAGAAACAATAACTTTGTCATCATAGATATACGAGCATCTATTCTATCGCCCTATTTCATCTCACATGGGAGATTAAACTAGCAATCACACGTGAAATGTGCGTTGAAAACGCCAAAGGGGATGCGTTGAAAAATTTTAAATTAAGGGAGATGAGCATTAGAGGAGGAAGAGAAGGTATGAAGAAGGAGATTTGAAAAGGAGAAGTGTATTGATGTGGAAACCGACTAGGGAAACCTATGACCTATGTGAAAAACTCCTATTTTTGTCAATCGTGTGAAGTAGAAAGGGGTGTTAAGAGGTAGTTGTTGAGAAGACATGTGTGCTATATATATATATATATATATATATATATATATATATATATATATATATATATATGAAGTAAGGTATGGTTGATGAGTAGTTTGAAGGGAAACTTGCACATGTTTGAATGTCGAAAATTACATATGTTTCACACTTGAACCTCTAAGTTTACCATTGGTCATGCCATTGATTACATGCATAATTGCAAAAAGAGTTTCTATGAAGTGAATAAGGTAGCAATCAGGGTTTCCCGTCATTAGTAGTGTTGTTGAAACTTTCTAACAAAGATCACCGACACAAAACCTTGTCCTCTCATTTTCTCGATTCATGTCAAGAAAAGTTACGAGAATCATATTTGGAATTTCCTAATAGCATAATGAATTTTGTGAAATATTGGGTTGAAAAGTAGGTGGCAAACTTCATCCTTTTTTTTATCATACGCTTTGAAGAGTGCGGTGAATTTTCATATCAAAATATACTTGGTGATTGACCTTGAAGGACATCATGCTTTGTCTCTCTCCCGGTATTGTGGAGTTCATCAAGATATTGTTATGAATTACACACAAGGAGGAGTGGATACCTTGCACATGGTTGTTGTTGTCCAACAATAATGCCCAACACTTGGGATCTCTAAGCTTTTAAGATGTCTAGCCAATTTATTTAGAAACTCACAAGTGATAATGTCTTATGGATAAGAGAGATAGTAGAGCAGGGCCATGCAGTTGGTGATTTAAGTGGTTTATTCAAGGGTCATAATATCTATCTTTGGAAAAGGAGGGGGAGGGTTGTCCATCTACAAAAAGAATCCTAACAACATATTCCCTATATCATGTTTGTAATATATATTAATAATATCAAGTATGCCCTCTTTTAATGGACTTAGTAATATGTGGCATCATTTAGATTGGGTCTCCATTAAATACGATTGAGAAGTATTAGGTGAAACAATAACGTATGAAGTGTACAATGTCGGAGAAAGGTTTGCATAGTACGGAAGGCTATTTTTATATTATAATGGCCTAAAATGCCCTTTCCGTTATCAACCTGTTTCAGAAAGGTGTCAAGAAATTATGTGATTGATGAGACACCTTGATTGACGCCCTAATATTTTGCAGAAAATACATTCTATCAACTCAAATTCCACGCATAATAAAATACTAGTAACTAGATAGAAATGATGAGGCGGGCAACACATTTTAATATAGACCGAGTAAGTATACTTGCTTCTAGTGGCACTTTTAACCCCCTTTTCAATTATGAGGTTGAAACTTAAAAATAAATTGATGGTGTCCTACTAGTAAGGGAGAAAATTCCTAAAGAAAAACAATTACGAACACCAACAATTCTTGCTTAAATTTTACAGGTAAATACAAAGATCAAACATTTAATGCTAAAGATTCAAATGTGATGAAATTAAATTATAAATAATTGGTGATTTCATTGGAAAGCCTTAGTTTTAAATATGATCAGGACATGTTGACTGTTTAATTATATTGAAACAAATTGCGTGTTTATCACAATGTAAAATCTGAAATGCCATATCCAAAAATGTTAATACTGGGGAAAACACTGCATTAAACTCTGGACGCAACATAAATATGAAATTCATCTTTCATTGTAAAGAAGAATCACATCCAACTCTTGATTTTGAATGCAACTTAAAAACTGAAATATTGTATCAAAAAAAGTTAAAATTAGGTAAAAGCATTCAACTTTACATGTTGGGTAAAATACCACATCTAACTCTTGATGTAGCACGAAATATCAAAACCTAACTTTAAATGCAACCCAGATGCACTTTGGATGCAGTGCAATTCATTGCATGCAATTTAGAAAAATAGAAACCAAAATATTGGTACATCTATATAAAAGTAATTAAAAACAAAATGAACATAACTTTAAAGAAATATAACCATAAAGAAATATGCAATTCCTAAAACACAAAGCAACGTAAGTATGAAGAAACATACCACTTGATCTTTGGATCCCATCACAATTATAACAAATCCTTTCTTCTTAGAATTTTTACGCCTAATGAAAATATCTTCAACTGTCCCAAATTTCTCAAAAAAATCTGTGAGTCGTTCTGCACTATAATCCCCCACCCATACAGAGAATTCCATGTGGCTTTCATCACCTTTTCTTTGTCAAGATCCTCACCTATGGCAGGGAAAATTTCAACATTTCATAAGTATAGAATGGATATTTAGACAACGCTTATAACTTTCTGTACATTTTATATAGCAATTTTGGCAAATCTAATAGTTTTTCTGTACATTTCATAACGCAATTTTGATAAATATTTTAGAGAAAATTTGCTAAACTTAGGGCAATTAGTGAAAATTAGATAGTTACGAAAAAATAATCATAATAAATACTCTACCAGGTGGCTTGTTTTTTGAATCTTGAGCTGCAACCCTATGAGAAGCAAAATTAAAAGACCTTTGGGAGTGCAAGGCTCGAATCCTAGCAATTTCTTCTTGAAGCTTCCTGGCCGCTTTGGTCTCTTCAACCTTTTCGTTGTCTTCCTACTCGAATTCTTTTTCCCTCCGCGTGAGATCGTCCATCATTTTTCTTCGCTTCACACTGATTTCAGAAGCCTTGTGTTGTTGCCGCTGAAGGCTTTCGTCCCAAAACCAAGAAAGTCGTCCAACGCCTTGCAGACGTTTTCGTCTGTGAGAAGATCATAGGCAGTTTGAATTTTCTGGAAGAGAGTGACTGCGTTAGGGTCATCGGGTCTCTTGTCCGGATGGGAGGTGAGGGCTCGGGCTCTGTATGCCTTGCATATTTCCCCTGCTGTAAGTTTTGCCCCTTCTTTCCCTGATGGCAGTCCAAGAACTTTGTAATGATCCTCTGTGTCCTCCATTCTTTACAAAGACTTGTTAAAATAACACCAGTATGATAATGTGGATGCTCTCTCTCCGCCCTTCCCAACACAATTTTCAAACGAAGCATGCGGGTGTGAATATTGGCTGCAAAATTTGGGGGAAAAATACTTGCAATAGCACCGGGTGGTGCAGAGACGCTGATAGGGAGGTTCAGAAGTTAAATTTGAAAGAGTAAATAGGTGAAAGGAAGAGTTGGAGATTCGACGATGCGACGACCGGCTCAAGGATTCTGTGCAGGGTCATTTTCCCAATTCTTCTCCTCCTGGCAATGGTTTCCGTTGGCGATGTTTATGTGAGATTGGATGAGAATTAGGAGTCGTATGATTTCAACGCATTTATGACTGTATAATCTTTGCCGCCCACACAACCATATGTTTGAGAGTCAGCGAGTCCTGTATCATAGGAAAACGCCTTACGTCGTAATTATCTTAGAGTACTAAACATAACCAAGAAGGGGAGAATAATATCACATTCAATCCACGATTGTGTATCACATGGAAAAAGAAGATAATATCCATCTCTTCAAATATAATGTTGATCTTAATTTAGAGAGAATTTATAATTTAAAATTTAAAATTAGTTCAAAAATCATGGAAACAATGGACAAGTCATTAAAAACACGTCCTCTATTTTTTTTATTAAAATGAAAGTCCCATAACTAAATTTGATCTGGACACTAAATTTGAACGGATGTGGTCAAAACAACCGTGAATCTTTTTAAGCCTTCGAGAGAATTTGTTGTGTAGATCGGTGACATTATTGTGGCGCAGGGGCGACTCTTTCGGTGACAAAGGGGTCGAAGATGGTGGTGCTGCTTGGTCTAGGACTCCACTGCGACCAATAGGTGCTCAATGTGACAAAAAGGATTGTGAGTCCAACTCTATGTATGGAGGCGGGATTTGGTCCGGTGTTATTCCCATTTCACATTTCAATATGGTTCGGCCTAGGGAGACCTCGATGGATCTATTGTAGCAAAATAAGTGCGGGAGTCTAAAGGTGCTCCAATTGTTACGTTTAATGCCCCGACACACACTTCCCCCGGCACCTTGCCAATGATGCGAGAACATCTCCAGATTTTAGTTCTTACTCTTTCCAAGAATACTCTTGCCCTACACTCCAATCGATTTGCCAATGGGTTGGATATTAAAAGTACTATTGCCCAAACATTAGGCTATAAGATTGGCTCTTTTGGCCTTATTTTTTTGGGAAAACTACTTGTGGATAATTTTCCTCTCTTCTCCTACTGGGGATAGCTAGGGATTCCTTGATTTTTTTATCGGTTTTTTTGGGAGGGGCCAAGAATCGCAAACGTCTCTTTCAAGGAGGCACTATTTAATAATGCCTCATCCTTGAAATTCCCAATGCAATAGCTTCTCCCCCTCCTTTGTCTTACATATTTAAACATGCTTTATAAGACATTAAAGCAAAAGCCCCGATTTGCAAATTTAATGCTGTTTGACCATCGTCAAATGCAATTATCCATTTGATTTACAACTAATGGACATAAAATTGCAAATATTTCCTTTGTGCTTGGGGTTACTTCATTGTCTATTTTAATGAGCAACATGATTATCAAAGAGCCATGGATGAGAGCCCTTGGTTCCGGGGTTTGGTGGGACTTTTCACCAACCCATGGTTTCCATATTTTGAACCGAATACCTTCTCCATCACACGGGTCCTCGTATGGGTGAGGTTTCCAAACCTACCCCTTCATTTTACTTCTTCTCTAAAGGATATTGGAAATCTCCTTGGGTGGTTCATTAAGGTCAATGTCCAGAGGTTACAGAGCGGTCTGTATACTTTTGTTAGGATCTACATTTAAGTCGATCTCAACAAGGGATTTCTAGATAGGATGACCCTTAAAATGGGTGACAGTAGTTATTCCCATATTTTAGACTATGAAAATACTACTTTCAGATGTCTAAAGTGCATAACACCTTGTCATCTCCATCTACCTACCCCCAAAAGAAAACCCAGGCACCGCATTTAAAAGGAGCAATTGCCAAGCATTAGATCACTCTAGATTTAGAAGAAAAAGAATTTTCGTGAGGATGAAGACAATGTTGACTTGGAAGATCAAAGAGTTCCAACTACAACTCCTTTAGTTGTAGCTACAAATCCCTTAGTTGTAGCTACAATCCTTTTTGCTACAGTTGTTGTCCATACAGTTGCAATCCCTCCTGATTTAGCACCTTCTATAGAGGTTAGGCGATCACTTTGTTATTAATCCCTCTTTGTCTCTCGACGCCAAAGTGGCCCTATGAATTTGATCACTCTAATTCAGATAAGGATAACGACCTCCCCCTTTTGGGAACCTCAGACTTAGACTTAGTGGAATATAACCCTCACATTTATGAGATGATTACGCAAGTAAAATGGAAATTAGTGCGTTCAAAGAAAGGGAAGAAGGGAAGGCATTGATTTCCCTTCGCTCTCTCTTCCCCTCACTTTCCTTTTACTCTCTTTCTTGGTCTTGTAGCCCCCTTGGGTTGCAGCTTCCCTTCTTCGTTTGTCTTTATTTCTGCTACTACTCAGATATAGCTGTTCTAGAAATGCTTCTTTTCCTTCTAGTTTACTGCAACTGGTTTTTGCTTTTGGATAGTTGCTTCTCCTTTCATCCTTTCTGGTGCTTCTTTCCTCTTTGTGTTTCGTTGGGGCATGTTTTGGTCCTTTGTTTCCTTTGCTTTCTGGCATCTATTCTTATTTGTTGCATTATTTTATCTGGCCTATGGGGCTCCTTGTAAGAGGATGTGGGTCCTCTCAACACCCTCAACATTTACCAAATTCCCAAAAAATGAAAGTCCCATAATTCGGCATAAAATTGTCAGGCTTATTTGTTTATCGATGATAAATTTGCTTAAATGTTATAGAGTTGAACTTCCTTTCCAATGAATAAATATTATCAATTTATTTTCTCAAGATTTTTTTTTAGTGGAACACATCAATATATTATTGATAAATATAATATGGTTGTAATAAAAAGATGGTAAAGAAATTACACTTCAGAAAATATTGTAAAGGTAATACAAAACTTATAAACAATATTTGAAGAGCTAACATAGGTAGTAGAGGCACATGGCAAAAAAATACTAAAAAGATGATAAAATTTCATCAAATTGGCACAAGAAATTCAAGCATATGAAACAATAACACTTATGGGAAGTGGCGGATCATATTTGGAAAGGAGGGCCTCGAAACTTGCTAGAAAGGCCATTTGGTTTTTCCATCGGAAGATCAGGTGTATCCAAACCATCGGGATTCCAAAAATTGACCAAAAGAGTTAGAGACACCACTATCACCTAACCCGGAGGTGGAGAGCCAACCATAGTAATGCCACCCAGATTCGAGTTGGCCAATGAGAGGAACTAGTGATAACCTTATTCGGGGAGGTGGAGAACTCCAGCCATCGTGTTGAGGAGGCGGGCTCTAACCACCCCATTGAGGTGGTAAAGCTAGGACTAATCACATAAGGAAGAGGAAAAGTGAATGTGAGAATTGCCCCATCTATGCCTTGTCATTGTAGGTGTAGGGTTTAACCTCGAGGAATAGGATACACCCGAATCATAGCAAATTTTGATAAGAATTGATTAATCATATTAATGATCATTAAAGAATCCCATTTAAATATCATTTCCTTAATCCAATATCAATAGTTTATTAGTGACCTGGGGATATTGAGAGAATAAATTTTTAGAGTAATATTTTCTTCCCGTATAATCCCGGTTCATGAAATCCCATGGTTTCTTTTTGATGCACTATCAAAGTGAAGAATTAATAATCAAGTACGGGGGAAAGTCCATTTAGAGATGTTCTTTTTCGTCTCATAGAGTCCTCATGTTCTCAACTTGTCAAAGGAGAGTCCATTTTATAAGCATGTGTCGTTAAAACCTATAAAAAAATTATGAGGCATTTAAACCCTGAGATATAAATACTTTTTGAATGGAATTCTTTAATTTAAATAAAAACCTTAGGATGGAAATAAGTTTTTTTTTTGAAATATTATGTTTCTTCTTTCTTTCAATAAGCTTTAGGCTATGAAGTACCAAAACCTACAAATTTTGGATATGTTGATGAATATTTTTGGAACAAAGGTGGAGTGAAGTAGAAGTTGGTTTTGGTTTTTGATTCGCTTCACATGAAACAAACATGAAGGCCTATGGAAATATATCATTTGAATTTGGTCCCATTAGAGGATACCTATTTTCATAACATACTAAAGAAAACAATTACCCTTTGGTAGTCCTTTAAAACAACAAATATTTTTGGTCTAAATTTTATTTTACAAATTCGTAACAAGCTTTGAATATCCTTTTTTAGTAAGTAATAACCTAAGGCACATCTATTCCAAATAAGATTATCTGGTTTGTGGGAGAGAAAGAGATTGATATACATTGCATAAAAAGGTGGAATTAAACAAGACTTTGTGTATGTGGGATAAGAAGGTATATAGATTATTCTCTTTCTCTTCTCAAAATTATATAGTATGATATAGAAAGAAGACCATACTAGAGCCTACCCACAAGCCAAGAATTAATAAACAAAGGGGTGTAAGATCCATGAACAGGTAGAAGATGCTAATGCACTCTCTACCAAAGGTAGAGGGTTCCAAATCCTAAGTCTAAGAAGTGATTTAATCTAAATTGAATTAAATCTTAATTTTAGATTAATCGTTATAACAAATGATATTATTATAATTACATACAACATGCACAAGCAATAAACATTTACCAATGTAAAACATTGAACAAATGAGAGGGGAAGATGACTTAGCTGATTATGCACAACTTGTGAGTGATATGGACTGAGTATTTGTTGGATCTGGCTGGAAACAAGTGTCGTCAAGACTCGATGAGGGTTTGGAACTCGGAAACATTAGGGACATAACCACCCACATGAGGATAGGAGTGCCCTAGGCACTAGTGAATGAGCTAGTCACTTGTTATGGCTCGGATGCTTAGGTTCTGGTCTTTTCTAGGATGGAGGAGCTTTGTTGTTGATATCTCTTTTTCAATTTGGTTTCATTGTAATGTCATTGATCATACCTGTAATCTCACAATTGACTACTTGCACATACCAAAAACCACATCAAATATAATAAAAAAATATGCAGAATGGGGAGTCAAACTGACCCCAATAGTCACCCAAAGAGTAAACTTACGATCGAGCATTGCACTACATCTCTGACTCTAGGTAGTTATCTCGTGCCTATGTGTGAAATGATGCCCTAGGTTTCCCTTGTGCAAGTTTCACTATGATAGTGGGCTAGATGTAGATTGTACCGAGTATGTAAAATGTGTGTGATGGATTAAAATAAACTCCCCTCCTATGATGTGTATGCAAACTTCCTACAAATCCTTACATGCAACACCGATGCCTAGCACAATACCTTCTACTAGTCCCACCGAGGCTCTTGGGGGCATATTCTTTCTCACACATCACATGTTCTATTGTTCTATCATATACTACTTCTTATTCTTATTAGCAGATCACTTTCAATTGATCTATACATGCTTTGACATAATTTTTATTTTTCTAACATGCTAATAGGTGCTTCATGTTCAACATTTGCTTTGTAGGACTATTTGCCACCATGGTTGTTTTATTTATCTTACTTGATATTGTTTTCATTGTATGCTATTGTTTTATGGGTTATGACCTTTGTCTTGTGAGTAATCTGTATGCTTTTGGATACTTTGGCCCCGATTGTCTTGTGACATTGTGAGTGATGTCCCATGCTTGAAACTTTATTTTCACGGTCTATTTTTTCTTCTTGCTTGTTACATAATCGCCTTCTATTTCATGTTTTATAGTTATTTCTATTGATACATGTATCTAGTCACTTTGTTTTCATGTTCTTTGGTTTATACCAAGCACATTTCCCCTCCCCCTGCATGGATAAAATTTAGATCATTTTAAGTCCTCTCCTTTGGAATGCATCCTGCTATCAATGTTACATGCACCCCAAATGAGGGGGGCATACATTAGGTGATTTAGTCACCTGATATAGTATCTCAGAGCTACAATAAAGGCATGCACAGTACTGGAACAAAACATAATACAATTATAGAAATGACCCAGAATTTGACTTAGGTCCTATGTTCAACACAAAATCCAATGCCCAGATATATACACTAGTGTCTAGGAGCTCCTAATCTTTCCCGGGAACCTATGAACAAAGGAAATAATAGTTACTTTCTCGATCAACACAGATTCACAATAGTTCACATATCTGGTTTCACAGTACATGCACAGTCCTCCACCAAGTAGAATGCATTCTTTCTCCATTTCAACTCAGTACAATATGGAACTAAACACAGAACAACACAAAATGTACCATCTGTAGTGGTGCTTATTTAGGAAGCAGTCACGGAAGGAGGGTAGCGCTAGAACTCTCTCCCCAACACTCTTCCGATGTGGCGTGATATCGCCCAAAAAATTGGCACTTTGTGTGAGATTGCAAAAAAAATTGCTCTTCTACAACATTTCAGGAAAATTTCTATCCTTTTCCACTCTTCACAGATCAGGTGCACACTTTCCTTTTCAAATACTTTTACATGCCTTTACAAGAGTTTTCATAATTCATAAATTTGACTACTCTTTCAATCTTCTTTACAGGTTTTCCTTAATACACAACAAGAAGCAACCCTTCATCAAGAAAAAAAGGTACAACACGCACAACACCATATGCTTCACCCCTAGGGTCACTTCCTCTTTCTTGGTTTCCACGCTTCATTTTTATCACTTTAAGCTTTCACTTGTCCAATTAGCATGATTTTTCCATCAATATACAAGGAACAAAAGGTACACATATCAGAACTACTTTATGTTATCAAGTACTCACTCAATAACATAAATTGGGGAAAATGTAGACACAAAATCACGTACTTGGGTACTTTCCGGGTCCTAAAAGAATACTTACATTCATATGATTCCTAAGTGATAAAACTAACAATTGAAAACTATCTTTGGCCTCTTTTCATTGTTTCTTGTCTTATTTATGGTCTTTCACGCCGTATGGCCCAATCGATACTTTATTGTTTTATATTTTATGACTCTGGACACCAGGCGCCCCAGTGCCCTCATCCCCTCTAGGCGCCCCTGTCATATTTCCACCTTATTCTCTCTTTTGGCTTCTTTTATCTTTTGGGCATCTTATTTTCTTATGGGTCAACCTTCCAGTTGTCAATTATGAAATTCAACCAAGGGAATCATATAAATACAAAGCTATGTGACCAAAATAAAGGACCAAGCTCTAAGCATCTATTATCATCACCTAAGCTTGCATCCAAAGGCATCTAAGAGCACTAAAGGCATCCATCTAGCATCCATTCAAGGGACAAGGGACTGCATTTTCTACATACACTTCATAGGAAGGGGAAGTTCATTTTTCCATCCACACATCTATTTACATTGGTACATCTAGCTATCGCTCGCTATTAAGTGAACTTGCACAAGGGCTTCTTAGGGCATGATTATTTCACATATACACAAGAAATAAATGGATTTTGAGATATATTACAATGCTTGGTCGTAAGTTCACTCAATCGGGTGACCGCCGAGGTTAGTTTGTAATATCCCCTTCCCAATCGAAGACCCTTGGCCTATTTTGTCTACCCGATGGCTACTTGGGAAGAAAATAAGGGTGACTTAAGTTTTAATATTTTATTATAAAGTGCTAAATAAAATAAAATAAAATATCATATGCACTTATAATAACTATTATTAACTTAAAACTAGAAAAAAACAACATAAGGTAAAAAGCATTTGGCATTAGTTATCCATCCTAGGGAAAAATGTGACTTGCCTAATGTGAGAAGGTTAGTGGGAAAAAGACGAAATAATGTAAAAATCATATGGGCCAAAGTTATTCACTCTAGAAAAATGTGACTTGCATTAGGAAGGAAAATGGGTGGTGAAAACATTTAATGAGGAAGGAAAATGTGATTGGTTGTTGGAGGTGGCCATTAGGCCCAATTCTTCTATTTAAGTAATGGGAATTGCTTGGAGATGAGGACTTGATTATTTTCTCTCATAGGGTAAGTGCACCAAGTTGGGGGCCAAAAGGGGGTCTTAAGTGGATGCATTGTTATGAAAAATAAAAAAACTTCCACTTGTACGAGTTTTTTGAAATAGTTACACTCAAAATTGGGAGATGTTGTATATACATGAATCATAGAATTTTGAGTCTAGTTTCTAAGATACTAAATTTTATTGAGAAAAAATGAGTTTAAGTGGGTCAAATAACTAAAATACCAATAGGTGCTCCTGTTTTTGTTAAAAAACATAATAGAGTGACTTTCGTGCCCCACACCATTTTTTGAGCACCGTTTAGTATTTTTGATTACCCTTTGCTAGAAAGATAACTAGGAGCATCTAGCTTGTGATAGAATTTTTCAATATTTTTTTAGCAAGTATTTTTTTAATGATTTTTCTAGTACATAAATTTTAAGTTTTGAAAAATAATGGAGCTCCGACCATGCCCCCCTTAACTACCTCAAAAAATATCAAATTTTTTTAATATGTATAGAATTAGTCCTAGTTTGTGCTTAATTTTTTTATTCAATTTCAATGAGTCGAAAAAAAGATACACGACAAAAGATAGACATGTTTAAACTTCAAAAATAGCTATAAAAAGGCATAGTTAGAAAATAAATAATATGGAAACCTTATATTTGTTAGAAAAATTGGAAAATTATATTTATACAAAGAAGAAACTCTGTTTTACGTTGTGGTATAATGTTTTTAAATGGATTGATCATTTGATGTCGATTTATCATGGCGGAAGTTAGATTTTTGCATTTTCCTGTAAAAATACATGGTTTGTTGTGTTTTGCGAGTCCATGCCTCGAGCTTGGGGATCCAAATGGATCCCAAGCCTTAAGGCATGGGTTGGAAAAGGAAAAAATAATAACGCATACGCATTATTATTATTTTTATATATTATGGCCCCCCAACATCCCTTTCATCTCTTTCATAGGATTTATGTATCCCTTATGTCTGGTCTGCAGCTTTCTATACATTACATGATTTTTTAGTAGATCATTTTGTCCCATACCCCACTAATTGAATTTTTGTAATCATGGGCGATAAAATCTGAGTTAAGTACAAGAGGAAAGTCAATAAAAAGATCTTGGAGCGATTGGAAGAGATGAGAATAAAGAAATTGAAGAGAATGTGAAAACTTCGTGCAAAGCAAGATGCATCTGCATTATCAAATGTAGCTAATGTTTTAAAAATGAGGATGAAATACACAATGAAAATGTAGATAATAATGATATTGAATTGAATGATAATGTTGATATGGATGAAGAAATTGATATGAATCCAATTGTTGAACCTTTACCCGAGAATCCAAATGTTAACCCCAAAATTTGTATGGAAACACTTTGAATGAAGAAAATAACCTTGTTAATGAATATTCACTTATAAGAACACCTCCTTCCATTTTGCGAAGAAAACCAATTCACTTAATTGAAATTAATGAAAACATTATAAAACCAATGCCTAACAAAATGTCTAAAAGAAATCGAGAAGAAAATATAGTGGAATTTGGGATAATTACTTTGAGAATTTAAATGACACACAAAGATGTCAATTATTTATTACATTGATAAAATTAATTAAGATGAGACCTATAATGAAGACCACAGGGTTACGAACATCTAATGTTGCTTTGATCAAAATGCATCAATTGTTGAAAATATACATAAAGCATACCAAACTCAGTAGGTGGAAAAATATGCACCAAAGATAGTAATGCTACATAACATGCACTTACTAATTGTATAGTAAGTGATAAAACAATTTATAAAGGTTTGATTAGAAAAACAAGCGAGTGCTTTAAATCTAAATAGAAAAACACTAATGAAAGAAATCTAGAGACGTAAATGTCTTGATTCACAATAACACTAACTATTGGGATTTCTCTAGAAGAATCCCATGGAAAGAAAAAATACATCGATATTCTAAAAGAATTAATTGTAAAATTTTTGAATGAGAACACAAATGTGTCATCAAATAGAAGAGATACAAGAAAAAGAAGAATAGATTCTCGTAATCATGAATCATGTGCAAAACATTTCTTAGATATGACTCAAGCATAATCGTTCTCTAAGTTTAAGAATGAAAATTCACAAATTAACATTAACCAAAGATTCTTTGAAATGAGAAAACTGCTTTTATGTAAAAATCAATCACTCACATACCACTTGTTGTTGTAGGAATCATTTTGAATTTTCAATACATTATGATGTCTTTTGTCAAATACATCCTGCTTTTACATACCGCCATCATGTTTCAGAGTGTGGATTAAATGTCCCACCAAATTTTTCAAGAGAATTTATTTTGATAATATTTTGTGAAAAATCAACTAGACAATTGTTTTTATAACAAAGCATGTTTGAATGGAACGTGCAATGTATGTGGTGGCTTGCCAAATCTAAAAAGTTGTATCCATGAGGAAAGTAAAAATTCAATAGGAAAGAATTGGTTAGTTTCAACAAATATAAATCAGTAGTATTTCAATTAAAAGATGAAAAATAATCAAAGAGGTGTGAGCTTGTTACAAAACAATTTCCCGTATTAGAATATATGGTCAAATTCGGAGGGAAAATTGTTTATGAGTAAGCAAGGCACACACCTAGAGCTCGATGGTTGGATGAACAATTCAAGTTAAGCAAGGACACATTCCCACTTGGTACTATTGTTTCAGTAGTTGACTTCATAGATAATTACACATTGCAACCAAAAATGGAGGTTCACTCTCAATATTATAACTCAGTGCAATTTCCTATTTTTGTGCATATAACATTCATGCACTCTCCAGAAAGCATTGAGAAAGATCAAAAAATATTAAGAGAGTATCATTTATACATCAGTGATGATCGGACACATTCTAAAGAATATGTGCAAGGGTGTTTCAGTGTTTTATGCAAACTTGAATGTGAGGAACATTAGTTTCAATCAACATTACATTTGGTCAAACAACTGCACATCACAATTCAAGAATGCATGGATGTTTTATTGGATAAGAAGGATGCATAAAGAAATAAATGTACAACATATATGGAGTTTTACCGAGGCGAGAACATGGAAAAGGAGAGCATGATGGTACATGAACATGCTTGAAAAGAGAACTTACGATGTAAAAACATTGTTGATTGATGTGTCAAGAATATGGCCCATGAATCTCAAGAGAGATCAATGGTTCGTAGATATTTTTAGTTGATAGAGGAACAATATCTCACAATCTTTGAAGATTTTATGACAGCTTGTAGGATCAAGTGATATGCACTCATTCCGTAGTTCGGATGCAAATGTTTGAACTATTTATACTAGGTGCATGACATGTTTTTGTATATCATGCATTGATTTTACATAGAATGAATGCGAGTCACAATAGTGGGTAGATGAATGGACTTGTAGACCTCTAATTCCAATCGACACACATAAAGTTCCACGAGCATTACAACTTGAAGTGTCTTCGATCAAATGAAAACATCACCCGACTTTGACTAAGTATCCGATTTAGTGCAACAAGGTACATACATATATGTACATGCCATGTTTTAGATTTATAAATTATTAAATGGTCAAATCTTAATGTATTTTAAATTTGACTTGAGTTTTACTTTGTGATGTAGGGAATGTTTTTGCAGTTATTGCGATGGAATTTAACGAAGAGGGAACAAACTACTTTTTGTCTCATTGTGTAGAGGGGAAAAATTGACTTCCACAATCATTGATGGTGAAGACCTTGAGTATCCCATTGGGTCAGTGGTAGTCACTGGAACTTGGCTTCGATGATATCCTATCAAAAAATCAAACACTTGGTTGTTTGAAGACTATGAAGTACATCGAAAGATACTTCACTATTCACATTTAGTTCTTGCAACAAATATTAAATTGATCGAATGTCGAGGTAGGCCATCAAACAAGAATATGTGTAAGGTTCATGAATCAGATTATGAAGCAATTCTTGCTATTATCAAGAGTAGAATTGATCCTTGTTGTTCATTGGATTGAATTTGCAAAGGTATGTTCTTCATGAATTTAATTTGAATATTTTCTTTAATGATTTTTTTAAAAAATTATGTATGATTTAAAATTCTATTTAATTACTTACTAACATATTTATGTAGGTTAGTGGTGCCGAAAAGATTCCACCTTCATGTGGTTGGCATTGTCGATAGATAATTTATTATTATCGAAGCCAAGTGAAGCTAATAGAAATTAAATATTAGAAAGGAACAACAAACATACATTCTCATTTCACCACATATATTATTCACGTGATTGCCAATGGACAACCTTACATTGACTCGAGACTAAAGAAAATAGAGACGGGCTAGTTATCAAGGCTAGAGAAGGGTGTGATGTGATTTCAAAACAAGTTGAAATGTATACTGATTTAGAGGTCATCGAGTGTCCGAATAAGAATGTTGTTTCATCTGGAGAAAAATTCTCAAACATTGGAGTAATCCATCTTGTAGTAACACATATGGAGAAACATTCTCAAACATTGGAGTAATGTCGGTATAAGTTCTATGCTAGCATTAACCAGAGCCATCCAGACATGTTGGCGTAGACTGTTCAGATCCCATGAGCTACCATTTGCAAAATATAGCGTCCCTGACTTTTTACACCGACTAAAACTACACTATTTTGTGTGTTTTCAAACAATAGGATAATGAGAGTACTTGAAAGAAGATGGAAAAAAATGAGATAGGATTTCATATAGGTTCTCTAGGTGGAGGAGTAGATCCGACAGGACATCTCTAGGTGCCACGAAGTCCAAGTAATCACCCGTCGGGTTATACGGTCGTTTGATCTCAAGGATCTTAAGGGACTATGCCCGAACGAGGTATCCCAGAAGCATGAGGAGCATAAGGAACCAAAGTGATGCCTCCAAGAGCATTCACCAAGCCATCCATACATTTTGGTGTAGATAGTTTGATCCCACGAGCTACCGTTTGCAAAATATAGCGTCTGACAACCTTACATTGACTAAAACTACACTATTTCACATAGGACAACGAGAGCACCGCAAGGATATGGAAAAAATGAGATAGGATTTCATAGAGGTTCCCTATGTGGAGGTGTAGGATCTAAAGGGACATCTCTAGGTGCCATGGAGTCGAGTAATCACCGTCGAAGTTATATGGTCTTTTGGTCTCATGGCTCTTAAAGGACTATTCCCGGACAAGGTAGCGTGGAAGCACGGGGAGCATAGGGAACCTAAAATAGGCCTCCACTAGCATTCACTAGGTCATCCAGATGTGTTTGCATAGATGGTTCGGTCCCATGAGCTATCATTTGAAAAATATAACGTCGTGACCTTACACTTACACTCGACTCAAACTACACTATTTTACATGTTTACAAACAATAGGAAAACAAGAGCAAGCGTGAAAGGAGATGGAAAAAATTGGCATAGGATTTCGTAGAGGTTCCCTAGGTGGAGGTGTAGGATCTGACGGGACATCTCTAGGTGCCACGGAGTCTAAGTACTCACTCGTCGAAGTTATACGGTTTTTTGGTCTCATGGCTCTTAAGGGATTATGCCTGGATGAGGCAGCCCAAAATCACGGGGAGCATAGGGAACCAAAAAAGGACTCCAATAGTGTTCACTAGGCCATCCAAATGTGTTGGTGCTGCCGGTTCGGTCCCACGAGCTACTGTTTGCAAAATATAGTGTCTAATAGCCTTATACTAACTCAAACTACACTATTTCGCGTGTTTGCAAACAATAGTGCATTGAGAGAACCAAAAGGAGATATAAAAAACTGACATAGGATTCCATAGAGGTTCCCTAGGTGGAGGTGTCGGATCTAATGGGAAATATCTAGGTGCCATAGAGTCCGAGTAATTACCTATCGAAGTTATATAGTTTTTGGTCTCGGGGTTCTCAAGTGACTACGCCCAAACGAGGTAGCTCGGAAGCACTTGGGATCTTTGGAATAAAAATGACACCTCCCCTATTGTTCACTGGTCACCCCGACATGTTGGCATAGTCGGTTTGGTGTCAAACGCTTCCGCTTACAAAATATTGCATCGATAACCTTACACTATTCTAACATGCATTATTGAGCATGCAAATGAGATCGGATAAAAAAATGTAGACCTGTTGTTTTCTAGAAACTCGAGAGATGATAGAGGAATGTGTCATGGTGCTTCATGCAAAATTTTACGTCAAATTTAGGTCATTTGTTCAATTTATATGAGTTTTTGTGAAAAACTTTTGTTCAAGTTGTCCAACAAGAAAACGCTATATCTTCGACAAGTTATTTGTCGGACTCCATGCATCTAGATATTTCTCGTTGGATCCTACACCTCCATGTCAGGACCCTATACAAAATTGTCTCTTGGTTTTATCCATCTCCATTCGGTTCTCTTGTTGTCTTATTGTTTGCAAATGCGTGAAATACTATAGTTTGAGTCGACCTAAGGCTGCCGCCGTGAAGCTCTTGGCACTGATCAAACAAATTTCCCAACACGTCGGGGTGGCTAGTTAAATGCTAGGGGAGGTGTTATTTTGGAGGCCAAAGCTTTAGGTGCTTTCGGGCTACCTCCTCCGGGCGTAGTCCCTTAAGATCCCTGAGACCAAAAAATGGTATATCTTTGACATGTGATTTCTTGGACTCTGTGATACCTAGAGAAGTCTCGTTAGATTTGAAACCTCTATGTCGAGACCATCTACAAAATCCTCTCGCAGCTTTCTCCATCTCCATTTTTTTTTCTCATTGTCCTATTCTTTGCAAACACGTGAAATACTGCAGTTTGAGTCGGGACTTTAAGGCTACCAGATTAGAGTGGTAAGGAAAATGCTAGGGGAGGTTTATTTTTGGGGGCCAAAGCTCTAGGCGATTCCGGGCTACCTCATCCCGCGTAGTCCCTTAAGATCCATGAGACCAAAAATTCTATATCTTTGATATGTTATTTCTCGACTCCGTGGCACCTACGAGATGTATTGTTAGATCTAACACATCCATGTCATAACCCTATACGAAAGGATCACATGGTTTTCTCTATATCTGTTTGGTTCTCTCGCTGTCCTTTTTTTTGTAAACACATGAAATACTATAGTTTGATTCAGTCTAAGTTTGTCAAACGTAATAATTTGCAAACAAAGCTCTTGGTGCCAAAACGAATTTTCTAACACATTGAGGTGGCCGCTAAATGCTAGGGGAGGTGTCGTTTTGGAGGCCAAAGCACTAGGTGCTTCCGAGATACCTCGTTTGGGTGTAGTCCCTTAAGATCGCTTAGATAAAAAAAAGGTATATATTTGACAGGTGATTTCTCAGACTCCGTGGCACATAGAGATGTCTCATCAGATCCAAAACATGCACATCAAAACCCTCTACGAAATAATATGGTGGTTTTCTCCATATCCATTCGGTTCTTTCACTGTCCTATTGTTTGCAAACACACAAAATATTGCATTTTGAGTCAGTATAAGGCTATCATACGTAATACTTTGTAAATGGAAGCTCTTGGCGCCGAAACGATCCGCTGCCAACACACATCGGGGTGGATAGGTACATGCTAGGGGAGGTTTCATTTCTGAGGCCAAAGCTGTAGGTGCTTTCAGGCTACCACGTCTGGGCGTAGTCCCTTAAGAGTCCCGAGACCAAAACTATGTTATATCTTTGACATGTGATTTCTCGGACTTCGTGGCACCTTGATACGCCTTGTCGATCGACACCTCCACATTAGGACCTTCTACAAAACACTCTCGTGGTTTCCTCCATCTCCATTCATTTTTCTCATTGTCCTATTGTTTGCAAACACATGAAATACTTTGTGCGATGCAAGAGTCGGTTTAAGGCTGCCATATGCAATACTTTGCAAACGAAGCCCTGGTGCCGAAACGACTTTGCCAACACGTCAGGGTAGATAGGTAAATGCTAGGGGAGGTGTTGTTTTAGAGGCAAAAGCTCCAAGTGGTTCCAAGTTACCTCATCTAAGATTTCTTGTTCAATGATTAGATTGGCTTAAGAATGAATTTGACAGGGGAAAGGCTAAGAAGACACAGGAGTTATCAATTGCCTAGTAAATCTTTCTTGTTTATTTTTGAATGGGATTCACTTACCTACGGCTTAGTGACCTTCCATTCATTGATAATTTATTCTATGATAAACCCATGGATGCTTTCAAAAGTGCCTTCATAAGGATAGGGGTAGTCATCAAGCATAGTGAAGGGTGTGATGTGATTTCCAAATAACTTGAAATGCCTACAGATTTAGAGGTAGTAACACAAATTGGATAGGATTGGACAATCAGAAATCATTGAGTGTCCGAATTAGAATGTCATTACATCTAGAGACATTCTCGAGCATTGGAGTAATGCATCTGGAGAGACATTCTCAAAATATCAACAGATGAAAGGCATCAAATTGTGATGACTCTCTTTAAACTATTGAAGCTTGTAAGACTTTGTGGACATCCTTAGATCCTTCTATCCATGCTTATTGCAAAAAATTTTGTCTTAATGATGGTCCTAATGATTGTATGCTCAGGTGTTTTAACATGGGAGAAGACTAAGACACATTGAAGAATGTAGTAGGTGCATGATAAGATAGGAACCAGTATAAAGAGACCATGAGCAAGAAGAAGAATAGGTAAGGTAAATACACATATACACATTGATAAATTGAAGGAATAATTACTCGAGATTAGGTAACTCTTTATATAAATACATTATATAAATATTGATTTCCAAAGTTTGATGCATATTATACATAGAAAAATGCTAGTACATGTACATCACCAATAAATGAAAAAATAATCTATAATGTCTTAAATATTGTCAAGTGCACATCATATTAGTTTCATGAAGAAATAATCTCAGAAATGTAAGGTCTCATACAAAAATATCGAATTCCAAATAGTATTTTAATGTGTATTATAAATATAAAAATTCCCAATCATATACCATCAAGTTCAAATTCCATATAGGTGTACATACAATGCCATGTAAATAGGCATACAAAATAAATGTCATGTAAGACATATATATTTCCTAATCATCAAAATTTATCCATCTCTTGGCCTTGATCGAAGAAGGCGCTCCTTAGATGAAGATGGAGATCTATGAGATGAATTTGGATCGTCTAAGCCCATGCTATGAGTTCTCTTCCGCTGAATACTTGCAGTAGTTGAAACCGTAAATGGAAAAAATGTTTTTTTGTCAAAAATTAATTTATATATGTTTTCATTATGTATTTAAGACCATGCTAATGAAATTATTTACATAAATACAAAAATTACCGCATAGTTTGCCGATCACGCCAAATCAGTATCTCATGCTCGGATGAGTCATCGGGAGCTCCTAGAGTACAAATGGGCATACGATGACGACGAAATGGAGGAGTCCATGCCCTCGAAGTCAAAATGGAGAGGGTTGAAGTTCCCTACATACACATAAGATCACAAAATCAAACATCAAAATTAGCTAAAATAGAACTAAGTACATGTATATGTAATGACAATATTTAAACTAATTTTATCATCAATATAGGACTATTATTTTTACCTCGCCATGCCCAGAATCAACTGAGCGAACAGTATGCTACCTATCACAGGTAACTCCTGCGTATACACAATGAAGGAAATTATTAACATAATTTAATAATTCTACAATGAAGGAAATTATTAACATGTAATTTAACATAATATGAATTACATGAGCAATTTAACGAAAATACATGTTGTTTGAATACCTTAGTGAGTTTCTGCAGATGAAATCGCAACGACAACACCTTTCTCTACTCGTCACAGAGATGGTGGGGTGTCTAGTGAAGTCAACATATTTATCAAACATGTATCACATGAGTTAGATGAACATACAAGAACATACATATATTTGACTTCAAAGTTATATATATATATATATATATATATATATATATATATATATATATATATATATATATATAGTTGTATGTGAAAAAATTTTACACAATTAAAATTCTAAATTACCTCTGTGAATGTATGTGTACGCATGGTGCTCGTAGCATGTGGTCGGGATGAAGACACCCTCTCGCGCACTATAATATCAATGCATACATGTACAAATACAATTATTTCAAAAATTTAACATATATAAGTAAATCAAGTACTCTGATATTTTTGTAACAAACATAATAAAACATAACAAATACCTGTGAAGGTGACACCAATGACTATAATCCAAATGTCTCACTCAAAACGGCATCGACATCTTGAAATTATCGTGTGCACCCCGCGCAAACTCCACCAAAATCAGTATGCATGAAAGTATTGTCCTCCTCGGGCCCCAAACATATGCTACCACACGATAAGAAAAGATGTGGCCTCATGTTAATACTCCCAGAGGGAATACTTTGTGTACCTCCTTGAGCATCTGGCTCAAAAATCTCTGTCATATATGTCCAACAAGGGTCGTAGATAGCCCCTGAAGCATGTGGAGTGTATCAATCTCTATTGTCTCCGTCACTATTGGAGGGACAATCTCAGGGTGAGGGGGCTTCGTGAGGGGACTCTACCTTGCTTGAATAGGTGCATGTTGTGGACACAGTCGATCATTTTCCTCGGCCCCGAAATCTTAGAAATCAAAATAATTTGGGATCTATATGAGGATAAACTTGCAATAGAGTTTCCTAAAAAAGTATAGTGGAACCTCATTGTTATTGCGAGGTGGAAAATCAAACAACTTCCTCCATCAGTCCCAAAATGATTTTTTTAATCAAATTATTATTACACCAATGGATGGGAAACCATTTGCATGACAACGGAACATGAAAAATAGTGCGGGGGTCCGTGAATAAGGTGCATATGATGTCTTTTGTAATTTATTTTTTCTTTACATCCACATATGCCAATTTGTTGGAATAATAAACCCTACAACCCTCTCTATAAGATGTCCAATGATCAATTTTCCCAGCTTTCGCGTCAACTTCATCAAGTAATGCCTTTAATGTGTTTGCAAGAGAGGCGTGGTGGGGAGTTTGTAGATTGTGAATCCCTCATTATTTTGATTAAATCCTCAATTTCAAATTTTTTCAACTATGTGGGTCTTAAATCTTCTTGACTACCCAAGGGATGTTGAGCAACTGTGGAAGGTTTGGGAGGGATGATAGGAATAACAGGATTGGTTGCATGTTGATTCCCCTCGACCTCAAACTCGTAACAATAATTTTTTTATTCAATTCAAATTCTACTCTATAATTATCAAATTTCAATGTAATTTTGATAAAAGAATTGTTCTTACCTCTTCTCCATGGCACCATCATCGATTCGAGATCTTCCCAAAATTTCGAGACAATTGTTTGAGCTTGAGATCTAGTTGAATGAAAAAAACGAGGGCATAATTAAGATCTAAAACTCACATTTGAGGGAGATAGAATGATAGAGGCTTGGGATTTTTTTATATATAACAGACATAACGTGTACACATTATGCAATGGTAAATTCCAAACTTAGAAAATCATAATGCGACCACATTATAATAGAAAGCGTACATGTTTTTCATTTTTCCGGGTTTTTGTCCACTTTTTGGCTCCCCAAGTTAGTGCACTTACCCCATATCTGATTTTGTACGAAGATTTCAACTTTGTCTATTTTATTTCTAAAGACCAAACCCTTTATAAATACACTCTTGAGGATGAAAACCTTCCAAGAGTTTGTGAGGATTATCTACACAAGTGTTTCTATTATGCTAGCAAATATTTTTAGTTTATTTTTCCATTATATTACATGCCCTTATTTCTATTATAATGAATACCATTGGGGATGATTTAGGGTGATCTAGGGCTGCTTTGGAGCTGCTGTTATTTTCCCTGATTTTTAGATACCAGATTCTCTTATTTTTTGAATTTTTGGAGGCTTGGAAGCATTATGTATAGTTGTGTTTATGGGCAGCTTGTTTGCAGATTTAAATAAATTATTCCAGCCTGATTTGGAGCACTATTTGGGTATTTCTTTCATGTTTCTACCATTATAAATATTGTTGAATAGTTTGGGATAAATTTTAGTGGTTCTATGTCAGTTTTGTATGGGTTTTATTTTCAATACCTAGTCGCATTTTCTAAGTAATAATTTAGATCTATATAACAAAGTTTGAATATATTTTTTTATAAGTTGCTTTGGTGTTGGATTTGCCTACAATCCTAGTAGGGGTCAAAGTGTTCCATTTGGGAACATTACACAATCGACTCCCCATATTGCATCTTTTATTTTGGGACTTGATGTAATTTGATGGTTTTACATGTCTTCATCTCTTTGCAGGTTACAGTGAATTCGGTGATCATCCAATGACATAAAAGTGACTAACAACGACTACCATAGAAACTTGTGCAACACCAGAAAAACTAGGTTCTAAGATCCTACGCGATCACAAGTGACTAACAGAGGTATTTGGTGCCTAGGCACCCTCGCCCCATTCCAGGCACCTTGTTTTGACCTCATCCAACAATTCTAGAATTTACCGAGCATGGTTGTGAAAATCTACCCTTCTTGTTCATCGGTTGTTCAAGTCCAGATCATCTTCAGGGAAGTGTAAATCTACTGAGTCACTCTTTCCCTCTCTTGCACTTAAGGTTTCATATTTATTTAGCTTATTGCTTGTGTCATCTTGTATCTAGCAGTTTCTTATCATAGTTTACATACGTTACTCTACAATATCCAAGGTTTAACATTAAACTTAATTCTATATTTGTTAAATCAAATACAATCAACATCAATTTACAAACTTTTTTATTTTCATACATCCATCTCGGTAAATCATGAACTAAAATGTAGCAGCTTCCTTAATATCATCATTGATTCATCCTCTTTGAAATTAAACCATAACTTTTTAAAATTCTTGCATGATTTTGTGTCATTTTTTATCAACAAAATCTTGTAGAAGGATTGCATTAGATGTATTTTTGGATTAGATTTCACTCATTTTTACATATTTTAGTATGTTTTGAACCCGTAACCTATTGGAATTTTGGAATTTTTATTTTCCCCATTTAAGCACAAATTACACTCATGTGAATAATGCGAGCTAGATCGAGACGATATAGTAGACCTTAAAAGAAAAGCATTAGCCTTTAATGGTAGACCTTTTAAAAATAAAATCTTTTTGGTCTAACTTTATCGTTTTTTTGACTAAGTAATCCTTTGAGTTTCGACTAGAGAAAGAGGATTTCGTTGTCAAATAACTCAAAGAAACAAGTTAGAAATGCCATTTAAGAATATTGAAAACTAGGAACTGCAGATGTAGGATGAGATCTATGACCACCAATCTTCTAGGTTTTTTTCTTGAGAATTTTAGGAGAAAATACTAGTTCACTCAGTCGTATGCTCTTTTTAAATATCAAGTTTAGTGACCATAACAATATTCTTTTAGTAGTATTTGTTGAATCGAGAGCTTTTTGCATTATTTTAATGCCATAAAGAATTTTCCTACCTTTAATAAAAGCACTTGATAGGGAGAAGAAAGAGATGGAAGAAAAGGTTAGAAGCAAGTAGCAATAATTTGTATAATTATTTTGTAGTTCTATCAAAGACACTTCTACTACATATATGTGCATTCTTCTATAGCTTGGGCTTCTCTGGATTTCTCTGAGGTATGCATCTCTATCTAATTTATGTTACACGAGATTTTTGCTCACCAACATAAAATGGGGCAAATGTAGACACTAAATTACGCACTTACTATTACATTAATACATACATCTCAATATCAAGGCGCTTATCTACTAAGGTAAGGGAATGAATTTGGGCATCTTCTACATCTACATCACAAATTGCATAGGAGGAAAGAGTTATATTTTTTCCATTCCATCCACCATTTGCATTTTAAATCTAGTTATTGCCCCTTATTATCACGTCATTGAAACTAAGGCCTCCTAGGCACAAAATAGCACACACACGCACATAGAACTACATTGAGTCTGAAATGTAGTGCAAAACTCGGTTCTAAGACCACTAGTTTGGCATTGCGCGTTAGTCGACCTATTTATATGAATTTTATTTTTTTACAAATTGATGCTTTGGATAGGGTTTTGTAGGTCAATCTTCATACATCAAATACAAAAAATAGGCGATAATAGTGCAACACTCATGCAATAGGAGCGAAGGTATTCCAGAGGGTATTATGCCACCGTCACACTCGTGTCCTGAGATTTTTGCAATCTATAATGCCCATATTACAGACTAGGGTGCCCTAGGGAGCCTTAGTATCCTCCCATGCGCCTCATTATAGTCAAATAGTCGATTACGCCTTTCGAGGCCATTCACCACCTACCCGGTTTGCACACCGGTTTGTTACTGATCCAACACACAATGAGGTAAGTCAACTTGAGGTTAGTATCATATCCCTCTAATTTCTTATTTTCTAAGATATTCAAATTTTAACGTACAATACTTAGTTTCAAAGTATTTCAATATAGAATTCAGTTTCTATTTAGATTAAATCATAAAATAGTAAATAAAAACCTTATTTTTTTAATCATAATTTGACTCCCCATTTTCCTCATTTTTTAGGATTTGATGTGTTTTGGGGGTTTACAGAGTTATCTCTCTCTTAACGGGTTACATGTGAATTCTACGATCAATCAATGATATACAAGTGACAAAAAGTGAATGTTGATGACATTAGTGTAACACAATAAAAATAAGTTTTTGAGGTCTTTCGCATCACGAGTTCCCAGTAGGCTTCAACACCCGGATGCCCTAACCCAAATCCGAGCACACTTGGTCTAGATTATTCCGGTAGTACCACAATTTTCTAGGTTCGGTTGTGACAATCTTCTCTCCTATTTCATAAGTTTTCCATCCTAGCATACCTTGGGATCAAGTGTGAAATCAGCTAAGTCTCTCACTCCCTCTCTTGCACCTAGGGTTTTAATTTCCATCTAATTATTACTTGTGTTAAATATGTATCTTATCATTTTATTTATCAGTTGTGACTTTACAATATCTTAGGGTTTTACAAATTTCAATATTTGTAATTTACAAGTACACACAGAGACCCATATTAGTCTAGATGTGATATTGATATCAGGTGTTCCATGGTTTTGGAATTTTATTGTAGTTGTGATAGTTTTATCTATGACAATAGAGGGTAGCGGAGTGGGCATATTGTATAAGATGCATGAGATTTATCAGTGAATAGAGGAACATGGGACCATATTTACATGGGTGAGGTGTATATTGGCCCATATATATATTCACACAGGAGGACGATGGAGGTGGAATATGAGCCACCACATTGTTACATTCATGGGCCTATGGGAATATTGTGACATTGAGGCCACTTGGTGGGCCACGAGATGATTGGGCGAGGCCCAATATTTTTAAAGTGAGGTGGATGGAAAGTGTAGTAGGAGATTGGAAATCACTACTTATAGATATATGCTTGATCGTATGGGACCAGGGGCCATCATATGGAGGTCAGTATAGAGACTAAGGTGGTTGGATAGAGAATGGAGTCAAGCCGTGATGCATTCGATGCACCATGTGGTTAGAGGACCGGTTCTTGGAGTGACCGAGATGTTTCAAGAAAAGTGTGTATCAAGGTAGTTCATTATGACTCAGGATGTGCCCCTAGAGCCATATGTATGGGTGAGAGCTACTAGAGCACCGAGGAGGCATGAAGCGAGGCCATGCCCGATAGGAGCACAACTAGTGCATCCTGGTCTAGATGAGGTGGATCTATCCATAGAGCCAATATAGGTGGACGACGCATGATGTACCTAAGCCTATAGTGAGTGGTGGGAATCAAATCGATGGGTGTTATTATTTCTATTTGTCGTATATGTGGCGGGTAGACTAGCGACTAGAGGAGTAGGGGACATGTTATTACCCCCAATGGAGATGGACTAACATCGACATTAGTTGAATGTAAGTATTGTTTGTTTATATTTTTGATGGTAGTTTAATGGTTGTATAATGTAAAATGTGGGTAGTAACTAATGTGATGTTGAATGGTTGCGGGGATGACTATTGGTCCTTGATCATTGAATCATCGATCCACATGTTAATGCAAAATGTAATGATAGATGTGATCATGGGAGGTGGCATTCTAGAGCGAGTGGATGGGATCGTAGGTGCTCATGCCCATTTATTTGAGCCGGTGTCGATAGTGGAAACCTCTTGTAGTATTTTATTGATTGGATGTGATGAGACTTGAGAAGAGATGGAGCAAGCCAAATAGGTCATAAGAGGATGGGCCTTGGCTCAGGATGTATTAAAAATATGTGGAGTTGCGGGGATGATTTTGGAGTAGTCGGTCAAGGTGGTTATATTACGCAAACAGGTGGAGATATATGGGGGCCATGACCAACGATGTCGATTGAGCGGTGAAGCATCTAATCCTAGAGCTCCCATAGTGATAGTGATGATGATGTATGATATATATGGATTTAGTGATGCGTGGGGGCTTGCCCCGATGTTTGTATTTTTGTAACCTCGTGATATATATATATATATATATATATATATATATATATATATATATATATATATGGATGATGTAAAGTATTCTCATTGTATTGATGTGCATTGATGTATGATGTGATAATTGTATTGTGATTTGGATTTTGCTATGTGATCGATATGGTGTAAATGATGTTATTCATAAATGGATGATGATGTTAGATAGAAATAGATAAGTAATGATATGATTATGTATTTGAATGAGCACGAAGCATAAAATATGTGATAAATAGTAATAGATGTATGTGATGTGTGTAATGAATAATAAGCAATGTGAGTGAGATGATATAAAATAGTATAAGATTGATTCCTCGCTAGTTGTAGGATGAAAATGATGTAGGTAATTACATGTGAGTATGATGAAGAGGGGGAAGAATAGTGATGCCCCTCAACATATGTGTAGGAAAAATGAGGTTCATTTATATAAGACCCCTCGGTAGTCAAGAAAGAACCATAGAACAAGAGTGCATCGTCTGGAAATTCTTGATAGTGTGCACTAGAGAAATAGATTGTTGAAGCATAGAGTGGAAAAATTAAGTGAGGTTATTATTGTAAAAGATCGCTTAAAAGTCATGTAAGAACCTTAAAAACACGAGTGTGTTATCGGGTAATGAGGTGATCATACGTAAAATCACCTACCAAAGATGGAGAGGCCTGTGAGGCATGGTGGAAGTATGTGAAGTGGTAAAAAAATGAGTGTAAGAGCCAAAATTAATGTTAAATGAAATGGCACTAATGATAGGAGATGTAGTGATAGGAAGAAAAGATGCCGACGAATTAGGTAGCCAATGAGATGTAGTAGTCTTGTGGGGAAGATGATATGACACGGGGATAAATGTGATAGGTGGAGGACGCAGATGAATACTTATTTTAGGAGATGGATGAACAAAAACCTTAGAAGTGGGTGGAGGTGACAAGTGAATAGTGGTGGAAGCACGCTTATGTGGAATGGGAGAAAGAGACCACTCACGAAAGTGATAACAAAAGGAAATAACATCCTTATCTTATAATTGTTGCAACTTGTCTGAAGGGAACAATAGTCATTATCATGGTAGCCATTGATGTGGTGGAAATTACAATAAGGCGACCGCGTTGGTGATGCAAATGATGAGGAGGATGATATTTATTAGACAGTAAGTGAATGTTGGGTTGTGGAGGAGCTGAATTACTTCACAAAGGCATACATTTGAGGTTTCCTGGTTTATAAAGTAACCAAAGATAGTTTGATAATCGACGTAAGTCACTGAGAGGAAATGACATCAGTTAGGGAACCAAAACCGGTCAACATAAGGAACCGACACCGGTCATAATCGGGAACCGACACCAGGTCGTGGAACTGACACTGGTTACCTGTGCATTTATGTTTTTATTTTAGACGCGGGATTTAATCCGACGGTTTATTATAAAGTGATTGGATGGATGTAAATGCATAGCTATGATGCCCTAAGTTTGTATATGCTTATATAAGCATGAAATATAAGGTTAGAAGGTTAATTAAGAGAAGGATTTTGTTAGATCCTTGATTCTCCTAGATTGAGAGGATGAAGAAGAAGAGAAAGAAAGAACATGCGATATGAAGACAGAGCTTCCATGGAGAGAAGATGGAAAGAAGGAAATAATAGGTACAACTATGGAAGGTACATCTAAATGGTGAGAAGAGGGTGACATCTTCTTATGTATTTCCTTTGTATAGTTATTATCTCATTGTAATGGCTTACATAATATGTAAACCACATAGAGTTTCTTCTAGTAGATACACATGTTGGTGAGATCTTGTATTATAGATTATTCTTCTAGATCTACAGGTTATTGTGAGATCTTGTATTCATATATCCATTAGATCATGTTGTATTGTTGATCCATGTAGATCTAGATATTGTAGAGGAAGTATTCTTGTATGCACATGTTGATGCAGTGAGATGGAGGAGAGACTTACTTCTTGGTGCACAGATATGGTTGTAATTTGGTAGACCCTTGTGAGAGGTCTTGTTTACAAATTCAAAGGAGATATTGGTTGCACAAAGGGGAGATGCACGATAGTCTATGGTATGTGAGATCTGGTGGTGGTTTGGAGGCACGGTTGTAGTGTACTCATGTAGATCCGTTTAGAGATCCAAGGAGAGGAGATACTTTTGGAGAGATGCATTGTACTCTTGTATTAAAGAGTTAGTTTTTACTCTTGTTATATATTATATATGATATATCTATCTTTGGTGTACGTGTAGCCCACATTGGGTGATCCATGGTACATGTTGTGTTATGTGTGTGTACTTTATTTTGATTTGGATTATTCTAGTTTATACTTCCACTGTTGTAGATTTTGGGGAATTGTTTAGATCGTATGTGCATGATTGGGTTTGTTATTGAATCATAAAACTATTCCGCAGTCCCAAATTCCCAACAACTGGTATCAGAGCTTGGTTATTTTAGAGCAAGAGTTTGCTTCATGGTTTTGTTAGTGGTATTACTAACGTGTATGAGAATAGGGTTTGTTTTTCCTGATGTGAAAATCGCAGGAAGAGATTTAAAATCTCAAGTGGAAGATAAAAATGTGAGGTTGTTGGAGAATACATGACTTTCATCACTTAGGTGGCAACCGAAATCAGCAGCAGCGTGACCGTGGTCGGTCACAGAAAACCTAGTTCTAAACAGAAAGTCACAAATATGAAGAAATTAAGAGATGCATGGAATGTGTCTTGTTTTCTCGAGGCGTTTGTGGTTCTTGGAGGCACAAACATGTTAGTCAGATTGTAGATCCGGGTTACAGAGGTATGGTTTTATCTTTGTATTGTAGTGCTTGTATGTTTTGTTTGCACATGCATGGTTTGAAATTGTAGATCCGAGTATGAGATATAGGAATATTTATGCATCCTTGGTGCGATTAGATGCACATGCTTTAGTAGAGAGGTAGTAACACGTAACGAAGTCGGGGTTTCCATCGAGAGAAGCATGTATTTTAGTTAAATATGTGGTTGAGTATCTTAGTGCTAGTAAGGTGATGTATTTCATCTTGATGTAGTTTTATATAACATGGATTATTGCTGCAATGTTTTTGTATGAGATTTGGGTGTTTCTTAAAATTATTGGCTTAACACAGCTATCAGATTTGGTTGGAGTAGGCACCTGGTTTGGTGTATTATGCCAATTTTGTGGTGTTGTGTTTGTTCTAAAGCATGCAACATTTAGTTTCATATTGGTAGTGAATCTATACTAGGTTTTTACAAAGAAGAGAGGGCATGGATGGTTTAGTGTCCTATTTTGGAGGATCAAGTTTCTTGCATTGAGTGTACATGGTAGAAATGGTGTAGATCACTTCAATTTTTAAATCAGAAAGATGATGGAGTTGGCTCGGTTAGTCTAATGAGACTTTGGGTCAGGTATCTCTATATGGTTCATGTTTTATTTATTTCATTTGAAGTAACTGGTATTATGTTTGGATTGTGTGCACAAGTAAAAATTTTCACCATGGATATTTGGTGGAGGACAAGGGTATCTAGTCTAAGGATGAGATCCTCAATGAAAAGTCATGATTAGACACATAGTTGCAGGTAACGGAGATGTTAGTACACACGGATGAAAAGAAGGTGATTCACCTACTTCACAAGAAGTCCAAACTTCTGTGATGTAGAAGTATTCTTTGATAATAAGGGAATCAGGTTTATATTTCTTTCATATGGTTTTATTTCTCACTGATATATATTGGAGCTTTTGAGCTTGTTATTAGAGGCAGTGCAGGGAGTTCATGTTAAGTGGGAGCAAGCCATGGTTGTTGGCATTGCAAGTTGGACACAGATGCATGTGCGAAGTGAGAGGAGTATGCTACTATTCAGAGTGGCATGAGGCATAAGTTATTTTGGAGGACAGTCATGGTTTTATAGGTATTTTGTGTTTATTGCATGGTGATGTCACTTCTGGTTTTATTTTGTGGTGCCTAGATATCCCTATGGGATGGCAGTTGATGGTTGATTTAGTTGGGTTTAGATGATAGAGAAACTTTTGAGTTTGAAGGGTGGAAAAAGAAAGAAATTTGATTGTTACAGAGACCGGCGCCGATCATCTGGGAGTTGTGGTTGAGTAGGCTTTGACCAGTGTCGATTAAGGAAACCTTGGTCGATTAGGCTACAGGTTTGACAACAATGTTTATTTACCATTTTTGGATGGTGCCCTTGTTTTCTTTCATCTTGGATGGTTGTGCAGAGTATGTTGATGACATGTTTGTTGGTATTTACACTATTTTTAGTAGCATGGTTAACATGGTTGTTTGTTGTTGATATTGATGAGCACATGATTCATATTTGGCTTTGGAGTTAGTCGGTGGCAGACTTGGAGCTTTTGGAGAGTTTGGTGATATGGATGGATGTACATGGTGAGTTTTGTACATGTGGATAGATTATTTTTCATTAGTTTATGATGATGCGGATATTTTTTTTTGCACATGGATTCCTATGGGCATGGTTTAGATTCCCTAGAGAATGAGTAGGGGATGCTTGTATTTCCTCTTATTACTATATTACTCCATGATATATATGTTATCTATAGATGGTTGTCTTGGACATGCAAGTTGTTTATGTAGGGTTGGATTTGTAGATTGTAGTGTTTGGATTCTTTGAGTTATGCAGGTGTTTGTGGATTGATCACCCACTGGTTGCATGTAGAACTCATTTGGGTTGTCTTTGCCCAAGATCTTTTTTTGCTTATGCATATTCCAGTTTGACTTGTCTTTGGTCATTGCATTGGTGGTTGTATAGAGACATGGATAGATGGTTGGAGAACATGGTTGGTATGGCTATGGTTGTGATTGAAGCTCAGTACTTTAGTTAGAGTGGGAGCTCTTGTAGGTATATTAGTCATGGTGGCTTGGTTTCATGAGAGGTGTGGAGTTATGATTCAGTGGGAGCTTGATGTATGGATAGCTCAGTTATCGCGGTTCGGTAGTAGCTTCTTTCAGGTATATGGTAAGTCATGTGTTTGTTATCTTCTTGGTTTTAGAAGATGGTTTAATCTTCCTGATTTCTTTTGAGAGAATTATTGATGTACATAATATATGGTCTTCACATTATGTAGAAGACGATGATGTAAACGAATAGGTACATGTTCAACAATTTATCTCTAAGTGGGAGATTTTTGGGTTGTGGAGCTAAATTACTTCAAAAAGGCATGCATTTGAGGTTTACTGGTTTACATAGTAACCAATGTCGGTCACCTAGGAGAAACTGACATCGGTTAGGGAACCGACACCGATCAACATAAGGGAAATGACACCAGTAAGGGAATTAACACCAATCAGAATCAGGCAACCAATACCAGTCAGGTAACCGACACCGATTACCTGTGCATTTATGTTTTTATTTTAGACATGAGATTTAATCTGACGGTTGATTGTAAAGTGATTGGATGGATGTAAATGCATGGCTATGATGCCTTAAGTTTGCATATGCTTATATAAGCATGAAAGCTAGGGTTAGAAGGTTAATTAAGAGAAGGATTTAGTTAGATCCTTGATTCTCCTAGATTGAGAGGATGAAGAAGAAGAGAAAGAAAGAACATGTTACATGAAGATAGAGCTTCCATGGAGAGAAGCTAGAAAGAAGGAAATAGTAGGTACAACTATGGTAGGTACATCTCAATGGTGAGAAGAGGGTAACATCTTCTACTTTATTTCCTTTATATAATTAGTATCTCATTGTAATGGCTTGCATAGTATGTAAAGTACATAGAGTTTATTATTATAGATCCACATGTTGGTGAGATCTTGTAGTGTAGATTCTTCTTGTAGATCCACAAAGTTGTTGTGAGATTGTGTATTCATAGATCCATTAGATCATGTTGTATTATTTATCCATGTAGATCTAGATATTGTAGAGGAAGTCTTCTTGTATGCACAAGTTGATGTAGTGAGATGGAGGAGAGACTTACTTCTTGGTGCATAGATATGGTTGCACATTGGTAGACCCTTGTGAGAGGTCTTGTTTGCATATTCACAAGAGAGATTGGTTGCACAATGGGAGATGCAGTAGTTCCTAGTATGTGAGATTTATTGGTGGTTTGGAGGCATGGTTGTAGTGCACTCATGTAGATCCGTTTAGAGATCTGGAGGAGAGGAGATACTCTTGGAGAGATGCATTATACTCTTGTATTGAAGAGTTGGTTTGTACTCTTGTTATATTATATATATGAGATCTCTATCTTTGGTGGACGTATCCCACATTGGGTGAACCACGATACATGTTGTGTTATGTGTGTGTACTTTATTTTGATTTGGATTATTCTAGTTTATACTTCCACTGCTGTAGATTTTGGGGAATTTTTTAGATCTTGTGTGCATGATTGAGTTTGTTATTAAATCATAACACTATTCCATAGTCTCGAATCCCCAATAATGACTTAAGCGCTTATCAAATAAATCATGATAAACATCAAGAGGCTTAACAACATGTGATAAATGAAATGGTTCTTAAGTAGGAGATGGAGAAGACTTAGGTGGAGACCGACATAGTGGAGGAGAAGGAGTATGGTTATGTGATGGAGGGGGTGGAAGTTGTGTGCGGGGTGGAGGAGATGGAGACCTTGGAGGAAACTTAATAGATTGTAAAGATGAAGAAGTAGAAGGTGATGAATCATAAGAAGGAATAGAAGGGGGTCTATAAGATGTGCAATAATTAAATCTTGTTCTAAATCAATGAGTTTAAAGCATTAAAGCGTAAACGATTCAAAAGCATCAAATTGTAAATTTTCTTTAAATACAGAATCAAGCCATGACAAAAGATAAATTACTTCTCTAGATCAATAGGATGAAATAATAACTAATGCATGTAAGAATTGAAGTGTAAAATGTAATCTAGAATAGGTTTTGTCTTTCCTTGATGAAATCTAGGTAAGTGATCATGTGTAACTCTAGGACCATTGTTAAGAATAAAATGTCTAAAAAACATCTTCCATGTCACAATATGTACTAATAGATCTATAAGAAAAATGGGTATACCATTGAAGAGCATCATCAATAAGACTATGCCAAAAGGTTTTTTATAACAATCGAACTTTAGGATTAGAAACCATAACTAAATGATAATGCTTAAGATGTAGATATGGATTTCTAGAGTCATTAAAACATGATAAAGTAGGCATGATAAAATCCTTAGGGAAAGTTGAATTGTGAATTTTCTTTGGAATAGGATTTCCATGAAGAGAGTTATTATCAATGGAATCATAATAGGATTTTATTTCGAGAGTAAGATATTGAAATTGAGATTGTAAATGGCCAACATCATGCATGAGTGATAAAATATCATGTGAAGGAATCATAAAATAAGTGAGAGGCACATGAAGAGGTTGAATTTTTCCATTGTGAGTGATCATGGGGATGTGAGAAGAAGAAATGAAAATTGAAGATGCTATGAGTAGATGTAAATGTTGAAGAAATAAGAGGAGGTGAACTAGTATGAATGGTAGAATCAACATGAATAACATCTAAAGAAGAAGAAGAGGAAAAAGGAGGAGAAAAATAAAATATGAAATATCGACAAAAATTCTAGTAGTAGAAGAAGAAGAAACAATAAGAGGTGAATTAGTATGAGCAGTAGAATTACCGTGTGAATGATATTGAAATAACCTTAGAAGTAGTAGAAAGCGGAGAGGAAAATTCACATTTAGTAGTCTTCAGAGAAGTAACATTTTCACTAATATGTTCATGATAAAAAATATAATCAACATCATTATCAAACAAAGATTCACATGTAAGTATTTCTTTAAGAGAGTCATTGACATATAGAGAAGTAGGAGAAGAACTATCATAAGATATATGTTTACAATCATTGGAAATATTATCAAGTAAAAGAAACATGAGATACAAATTTACATTCATCTTGACTAGTATGAGAAACATTATCATGCACATGTACATTTTCAACATTGGAAGCATCATCATTTTTTTCTACATTATCACATGTAAGACTAAGCATGGAATCTATAATAGTGCTATCTAGTGCTATAATAGGTTGAGAAAAAGTGGAGTTGCACAAGTTCCTATAGAAGAGAAAGGAGAGCATTTAGTGAAGTTTTGGTCAGGTGAAACGATGCTCACACTAGAGTTGTAAAAACTAGTAGGAACATTGTTTTTATGGGAAAAATTTGTATTTGAACTTCGTTATCAAATCGAGCATTGTGATAAAGGGAGTTAAGTTCAGCCTCAACAACATCATCAAGGATATGATTCACACTAACATGATGCATATCTTGCATAGGGTAGGCGGATCTATTATTAGCCATGAGGGTTTTGTGGATCCTAGGGTGAGGAGTTCTAAGAGTTGGGTTCACTAAAATGATTTAATAAAATATGAATATTATTAAATCTAATTTCAGAGTCACTATGATAATATACAACAAAATACAAATGCTAAGCACTCTAAAGATGTAACCATGTAAGAAAATGAGAGAGATAGGGTACTTATCTGATTTTCACTTATACCGAACAAATCAACTAGAAAAACTGAGGAACAAGCTGGGAAGCATGTCGAAAATGTTTAGTATAAATTCTAGAAGTTACAAATAGAGCTAGACATGGACACCGGGTAGGGCGAGGGTATTTGGGAATTAGTGACAACTCCTAGGTGTTGGTGACTTTGTAAATGCTCGAATCAGATTTTTCCCGTGTCCTAAGGGTTTCATACTTGTTCACTATTGATTGTCCTGTATGTCGCACTTGGATCACCGAGGTACATGTAATCTGCAACACAAACCCTATCTACCTATACAATCTCACAAACACATCAAATTGGAATAAAAATGCAATATGTGAAGTTGGACTGACCTTGGTGGTCATCTGAAGGATGAATTTATGGCCGAGCATTGCACTACATTCCAGACTCCATGTAGTTTTATCTATTTGTGTGTGAAATAGTGTCCTTAGGTTTCCCTCACACAATGACGCCAAGATAGTAGGCTAAATCTAGATAAAATGGAAATGTCTAGAATGGAATTCAAAAACTTCACCTTCATATGCAGTGTATGAATAATAATTAGCCCAAAAATATAGTCCCTTTGATAGTATGTAGATATGCTTTCCCTTTAGAATTACCTGCCCATATATTGGTATGCATGTTCAGTATATATAGGGATATATTGTTTGAATTTTGACACTAGTGACACGACATGCCGACTAGGACCTTGGGATATGAGTAATAAAACTGAAAAGGCTGACGAAAATGCCAAAAATGTGAACAAGAAGAAAGAGGACATGAGTGTTGAGGGTGGACAGGGGAGTGCCAGGCGCTATTGTCCATATTGGGTCTTTGGTGTCGTGAGATAACTAACGAAAAATGTGAGAATAATGAAAGGCATGGATCCTCGTGACTGATTAAAACTAGGTACAAAAGTGATGAATGTGAAAGATAAATAAAATAAAAGAAATCAAATCAAGTAGATGGACTAAGAAATGTGTCACTAGTTAATACTTTTCTTACTCAAGATTCATACATATAACAACATACTTGGCGGTATAGTAAAATAGTAATATGTGCATGATTTTGTGTCTACATTTTCTTTATCATGGTACATCCAAAATTAATTACTTCCCACATGTTTGTTTCCAATTTTTCATTCATATCCTTGTCAAATATCTCAAAAATATTAATAGTGTAGAATAAAAAACCTTGAATTTTTTTACCTTGAAATCGACATATATTTTCTACTACTCACTCATATGGCCACCAAAGTGTGAGCTATATTATTGTTGATTTTTGTTACATTGGTTGTTTCCTAGATTTTCTCGAGCTCCCAACTAGAAAGGGGGCTGAAAAGTGATGCAACAAAGGCATCTTTATTGTATTTTTAACTAAAAAACAATTGCAATTCCTCCAATTTTTATTTTGGACCCTTTAAATTCACACATATATTCAAACAAAAATCACCGATCCAAAGGATTTTCAAGTTTTGGAGTTTTCCTAAACCTCCCTAAACCATTACCACACTATAGAGCATTCTGAGACCTTTCTGATGGTATGCATAACTCTAGGAACGAAGTCCGGGTGCAGAAGTTATTGCAGGTCAAAGATTGGGTTTGAAAACGGTACAATTTAGTCAATTGGTGAATCACATGTTGACACGTGGCGTTTTGGCAAAATGTGAAAAAAGCAGATTACGTTTTGTTTTTTTGATCTCCGGTCTTCGAAAAACGGTTAAAAATTTGGTGGACCCCACTATTTACTTGGCCGAGGGCCCTCAGCTAGGTTCGACACACTCTTTTATAGGAGGGGTGCCTTTGTTGCCTTTTCATTTCATATTGCTATTATCATTTTTACAATTTTATATGCCACATATTCTCTAACATTTCCCATGTGGGATTATTGTATTGGAGTATTCATAATTTACATTGCAGGTATGTATATTGCCTTGTATTATGTAGATCGGGCAAGCTCTATTACTAGCTCGGTGGGGTGATCAACTCCCCATCGAGTTGATCACGTTATTTTATCACATTATTCGGGTTTGTTACCACACAATGATTGGATATACCTTCCAAATGTGTTATCTATTTTCGAATGGATTAGGATATGTTATCCCCTATTATCTCATTGCACATTGGTCGGGATTGTATTTATATTGGATGGTTTAAACGACTCATGTGGGATTATTGTATTAGAGTATTCATAATTTGCATTGTAGGTATGTATATTGCCTTGTATTATGTAGCTTGGGCGAGCTCTATTACTAGCTCGGTGGGGTGATCAACTCCCCATCGAGTTGATCACATTATTTTTATCACATTGTTCGGGTTTGTTACCACACGGGTGATTGGATATACCTTCCAACTATGTTATCTATTTCCAAATGGCTCGGGATATGTTATCCTCTATTATCTCATTACATATTGGTCGATTTTATTTATATTGGGTGGGTTAAACGACTCAAGACTCCAACTCAAGTGATCAACCATGCACAACTCAACACCTACTAATCATGGCGTAGTGAATTCCAATGCATTGGTGGGTCAAACAATGGTCATTCAACAAACATATTGCTTGATGCTCAAATAAAAAAACACAACACCAATCCACTCAAAGCCACATGGGCATTACAACCAATGGCTTGGCGAACAATTGGGTCACCCAAAAATACAAATGCGGTAGGCGTGGCCTAAGCCATGAGTAAATAGAAAGCTCGGCCTATTTTTAAATAACCAAGCCTCCACACTCCGCGACATATATGGGATTTATCCCATTTCTATGCAAAGTGATCTGCGACACAAAAGGAGGAGAGGGAATTGAACCCATGACCTCACAAACTATAAATCCGTTCAACTCGCCACTAAACCCAAGTGGGTCAATGAGTAAATAATTGAGCTTATCTCTATTAAAAGAGCTTTGTGCGAGAGGATTGTCATGGACATAATGGACTTGTTTGCAAAGAAGGCCAATTTTGAGGACTTCTAGTTTGAATTTTTCCATAGTGCAAAAATGAAAATTGTTTAGAATTTTGAGAGGAACTCAGATATGCAATTTTTTTCCATGAAGTGCTACCTATTTTCATTTGTAGGTGATTTTCCATCTAATTTTCATAAAACGAGAATTGGAATTAAGCAAAGAACTGAGTTTTTAGCACCTAAGGGCCATGCCTTGGTGTAAAAATGAAAGTTACTTAAAATTTCATGAGGATTCTAACAATGTAAATTATTTTCATGTAGTGTTTATAAATCTCCATTTGTAGGTGTTTTTCGGGAACAATTGCAGGGGGATCACACTGTGAAGACACTGCAGGAGCCACAGATCGACTTCGGGATAGTTTCTGATTATGTGCAGAGTTCCATGAGTCTTAGATTAGATTATTTGTAGGTATACGGTCTATTTGTCATTATGGAAGGGTTAATTGTACTTCTTTGGGCAATAATAGATCAATTTTCTTTTGAGAATCTAGAGACGTAGCCTTTAGGTGAACTCCATTATTAAACTTGTGTTATGGATTTGATTTCAATTTTTGGATGAAGCTTTTAAATAGATAAAAATAAGTATTATATTTTAATTCATTTGATTAAGCAATCATTCATTAAAAATGGGAAAATGGATTTAAGATTTCAATTCAATATCCATAATCCACAATTGCACATTTCAGTGTGGTGAATGAATTTTCAAACTGAGGTGAAAGTATTTAAAAGGAATTAATCAATTTTGGAGTAAAAGAGCCATAAAATTGATGTTGAGTTCCTCAGATCCTTGGAAATTTTTATAAGTGAAAATTTACCTCACCCATTTTCGGATCAATCGCATATATGAAGTTGAGCACATTTACCGGATTGTTGTAGGGTTGAGTTTCACATTGTTTTCCATTCCTCCCCACATTTTATTTTCCTCCAATTTAACTCCTTCAATAGATTGAATTTGGCGTTTCCATCGTACATTTCATGTGCAATTGCTAGTTTAAAATATGTTAACTTCATTTTACACTTAAAACATTAAAAATATAAATTGTGTGCACACACGCATGTGTGTGTAACAAATGAATATAATTATTTGATGTCCCAAATAGTTATATCACACTTCTTTTTAAATTTATTGAACGGATTTTCGATCACTTTTGTGACACTTGATTGTGTCAAAATTCAAAATTGACGTCACTCATGAGTGGCTCAAATGCATGACAAAAGTAATATAAAGGAGACACAAAAGTGGCGTAAAAATGATGCAAGTTTGATGTAATTAAAAATCTATACTTATGTTGAGGTTGTGTCACATGTGCCCCACCTTCCATGATGCAATTTCCTCAAGGAAACACAACTAAATTCCCAAAATGTCGAATTTTGATTCAAAATTGACCCAAAAATGACACCATTCACACTTTGTGTAGTAATGAATAAAATAATTAATTAAGCATAAAATAAATATTAATTAGTAAATTATATTTAGTTGTTTTATTAAACTAAAGTAATAATAATAAAAAAGAAAATGGCTTATCTAGAAATTTTACATTAGTTTGAGCATTATTATCATATTTTAACATTATTGCCTCTAAAAGCTCGACTTCAAAGGTCTTAACTACGTGGAGAAGTTTATAGAAAGATTTATAAGTGTTGAAAGTTGCCTTGTTTATGATGATTAAAATCATATTATTGATACAAAATACTTTGAAGCTTATTATTTGGTGGTTGATAAGTCATAGTTACCAAAGTCTCAAATCTAAGCACATAATCACTAATAGTTTCATTTTATTCTTGGCTAACTAGAGATAATTTCACAAACGTAATTTTTAAACATAATGATTTGTAAATGAGCCATGACATATTGGAAAGGAACATCTAATGCATAATGAACATACTAGGGATTTGAATGTAATGTACAAGATATGAAGATAACAAATTGGAACAAATAAAAGGATATTGATCCTATAACAACAAGATCTATGGCAATTTTAGCTTGAGATCTAACCTAGAACGCTACAAAGCATGTAAGACAATGCAATTTCACCAAAATGTTTTATGGGAAATGGTTTTTATATTAATAATGCAATACATCTACCCATAAACATTACGATTAAATTTAAGAAAACCTAAAATAATAAATTTAAGACTCAATTGCATAAATTATTTTTGTGTAAGAATTGATGAGAGGTGTAGTGAGAGTATATGATTTTGTGTAGATATGGAAACATAAGTCGAAAACATACAACAAAATGAGGGTTGTTATAGCTAGACAAAGAGAACACAAATAATTTGCAATGAATCAAGGATCTTGCTAGAATCATTAATATACTCTTCTCAATCCTTCAAATAATGGTTATGGTCATCATTGTTGCACAAAATTATTTATTTTGATGTCCTTCTTCATCTAGTCTAGGGCTCCCAAAATATTGTGTGCATTTATGAAATTATTTGTTGATATATAGGAAATTGATCTTTAGAATCAAACTCTAATAAGACAATTAGGTATGTAGAATCTAATAAGGAAACTATTTATTTTGGGCCCTATGGTAAAATAAAGAAGAACACAAATTCCTTGATATTTATCAAGACCCTCAATACTATACATTGAAGACAACACACGTCTAATGCAACCAACCAATCTAATGTAATACATTGTGTAATTTCAATCTTTTCATGCTAGAATGAATCATTGGTTAAAAAGTAAATGTTTGATAATTGCTCTTGTTTTATATTCTTGAATATACAATGAGAATCTTTGTATATCTTGATGATTTGCATGTCTTTGTTTGATTTAAATGCAAAAATGCACATACATATCTAAAAAAATCATTTCAAATTAGGACCCTATTGATGTACATTAACATATAGGTTGGAAAATCAAGAAATCACCCACAAACTTCGGGAGACCAAAAGGAGGATCAACAACAAAACCCCATAACCTTATAATCATGGTTTCGGGGCACTTGGATTCTACATACACAGTTTTGGGGGACTCATAATCATGATTGTATGGTTATAGACAAGACACCATAATAGACAAAAGAGAAAGAGGATGAAAGAGTAAAATAAGGAAAACACTCCATAAAAGAACTAAAACATGCCAATAAAAAACTTAATGTAGACTACTAATTGAGAAATATATATGTCCATTATGATTATACAATTTTAAAACTTATAAATACCTCCTCTCAAAACTAAGTTTCGATTATACAAATTTACAACTAATAAATGTCTTCAATTTTATATCCGAGTTTGTTCTATGGTGAAGAATTTGTGTTATTGAAAGAGAAGTCAAGATTGAACCCTAAAGAGGGTCGAGTATATATGCATTATAATTGAAGCAAGTAAAATGTCTCCCACATAATAAAACTACAAGGTAATCCCATATACTATAAGGCACATGTAGACCTAAACTAAGGTGTTTGACATTATGGCCCTTAACTATCTTTTTCTATTTTCCATTAATTAAAAAGTAATGCTAGTTCATGCCTCCCAATACCATATTCCAACCCCATATTACCAACATGTGGTTGTTTTATTCTCTACCTATAGTGAACATTGTACACCTGAGTTGGCCTAATGGTGAATAACTTGTGCTCTTGAAAGAGAGGTCACAAGTTCAAATCCAACAGAGGGTAGGATATATACGCCTTGCATTTGAAGCACGATTAGGTGCATGTTGCGTCTTGAGAGTACAAGGTAGTCCATAGGTCCAAAAACAGGTCATCCGACATCATAGACTATAAAACCAATTATTATCATTATATATATTTGTCACTTAAAGCTAGTGGCAACAAACTTATGTAAATTTTGGGACTTAAAAAGCAAAACCCATCAAATATAATAATAGCATTGATTTTTGTTATCGGAATGCATTATTTATTTAACTTTTTAAAATGAAGGTAACACTAAAAGGTGGCCACTCGAGAAGAGGATGAATAGCCACCGCCGAAAGGATAGCATAGGCATGAAATAGCAAGGTCAACAGCGTCGATATATATATATATATGATGTCGGTCATATTTTTCGGCAATCCAAGTTCCAACAAAGCATCCATCCATACGTGGCACCTTGGCGGGGTTTCTGACTTATACCAGTAGTGTACAGGTGTCCCTGCTCACGTTAAATCAAGGTATAGTTGGATTACTTAATCTATATTCTTGACTCTTCTGAGCACCGAACACGTCTCTGCAACCAGTGCGCTCTTGTTATAAATATTACATTCTTCTTCCTTTCAATAAGCTCACATTTCATCGGCTGTGTGTTTATTTTTGGAATCGGGATCTCTGTTAAACATCGCTTCAACATGGGCGCTGCAACCTGTTGCGACATACTGTTGGCCATAATCTTGCCTCCATTGGGAGTCTTCCTTAAATTTGGCTGCCATGTAATTAACTCTTTTATCTTTCTAAGTTTTGTTTATTTGCAATGGTTTTCCTTAGATTTATTTGATGGTTAACCAGTAAATGAATGATGGTATTGCAGGCCGAGTTCTGGATATGTTTGCTGTTGACGATATTGGGTTACTTGCCAGGAATTATATATGCCATCTACGCCATCACCAAGTGACACACTCGTTAATTATTGTGATTGTATGTAAATTTAGTTTGGGGCAGCTCTGCCCTGTTGAATAAGAATAAGTAGTTTTTAGCAGTATTAGCCTTGCTGCAGCCCAACCCTTTTGATATGTAATATCTATTCATTAGTTCACAGAATCAACTGCTGTAATTGCTTTGTACTGATTTGATTGTAACATACAATATAGAACAGAATATATTCATGAGTCATTAAAATATGTCCAGAAGACTTTTTATATGGCACGAGTTCAATTGCTAAAGCATTACGTTTTGATTGTAGAGATTTGCGTTCAAATTTTGTTGCATATGTTAAAATTAGGTAAGCTATCTCTTCCCAGACATGATAAAATTGTAACGATACAGACAAGATTAGCATGACCCCGGGGAAATAAAATTAGGTGAACAACCACAATTTGAGTTGGTATTTGGTTAATATTAAAATTAAATTCAAATCAGATCGTTTCTAATTCAACCTTGCTGATGATTGTATGAGGGCTTTATTGACTATCTATCAAAATATCAATTAGATAGGGAAGGTATTAAAACAAATGAATAGATATCCCTCCATATTAAATATTGAATAAAATTTTAAATAATATATAGATTTTTAATTAAAAATATTAAATAGTGAATAAATATCTCTCAATCTTAAATATTATATAGATGAAGAATTTATTTGTTTTCAATCTTCAATTAAAAATATAAAATATCGAATAAATATCTCTCAATCTTAAATATTATCTAAATAAAAATTGAATAAAATCTTAAATAATATATAATTTTCAATTAAAAATATTAAATACTTGAATAAATATCTCTCAATCTTAAATATTATAGACATCAAGAATTTATTTGTTTCCAATTTTCAATTAAAAAATATAAAATATCAAATAAATATCTCTCAATCTTAAATATTATATAAATAATTTTTTTATTATTTCAAACTTTTAATTATAAATAAAGGCTTTTTTTTTTTTTTTTATAAAATATATAATTAAAATGTCAAATTTATGACTTGATCATATCACTTTAATTTAAATAAAAATTTCAATGATTTTTTTTTTTTTTGCCATTTGTGGTTACCGTGAGATAAAACATAAAAACTAGATATAAATCTAATCTACAATAATGGGTTGAATAACTATTTAAAAAACCAAGTGTCTAACCTACAATAATGGGTTTAAAACCAGATTAAAAATCTAGCTTATAATAATGAGTTGAATAACAACAAACAACTAATATCCAACTAGATAAAATTTTTAAATGTAAAAGACTAGAAGACTCACAACTAAGAAACAATAACTTTGTCATCATAGATATACAGGCATCTATTCTCTTTGCTCTATTTCATCTCACATGGGAGATTAAATTAGCAATCACACGTGAAATGTGCGATGAAAACGTCAAAGGGGATGCGTTAAAAATTTTAAATTAAGGAGATGAGCATTAGAGGAGGAAGAGAAGGTATGAAGAAGGAGATTTGAAAAGAAGTGTATTGATGTGGAAACCGGCTAGGGGAACCTATGACCTACGTGAAAATATCCTATTTATGTCAATCGTGTGAAGTAGAAAGGGGTGTTAAGAGGTAGTCGTTGAGAAGACATGTGTGCTATATATATATATGAAAGTAAGGTATGATTGATGAGTAGTTTGAAGGGAAAATTGCACATATTTGAATGTCGAAAAGTACATATGTTTTGTAATGCCCTGTTCTACGTTACACCTGTTCACCCTTCGGCGATCGAGTGCTAAGCATGGAACGTCTTTGTGCCTTCGATCTATGGAACGCTCCTGCTTTATTTGTGCTCATTTGTGGTGTGGTGTGGTGTAACATCACGTGCCATTTATTCTCTTGTTTGCGAAGCTAAGCATGAATGTCCTCCTTGCTTTATATTTTCCCATCATTGTGTTCCAATTGCTAAATGAGGAGAGTGTAGCTTAAAATTTTTAATCATCAAGGAGGAGAATATTAAACTAAACAAGGAGAGCTTAGTTTAAGTAATCAAGGAGAAGATTAATGATTATTATTTTATATAGACTGTATTTTTTTATTCTTTTTGGTAGTGGTTGAAGTGCATTTTCTTTTCTCCCTGGTTAGCTGGCGGATGGGTGACATTTCTTGTCACTTCTTAAATGAACTGTAATCTCCTGTTTGGCGTGAGATAGTGGAAGTCGGTGGAGTCTTGACTTCCTTCACCATGATCTCTTTTGATTCTCTTTCAATGCGTATAGGTGGGTGTTAGGCGCGTTTTTTCTTGGGCTGCAGGCGTTGGAAGGAGGGAAACGTGTTTGAGTGCCTTTTTGTCCTTTTTGCGCAGTTCTGTTCCTGTTTCCTGCTACACGAACCTTCTCTGTCATGGCGTCTTCTTCCTGGTTACTTCCTGTGCGCGTGGGTGTAGATGGAGCTTCAGGCTGGGGGAGCAGGCGTGTTACCTCCACTTTCTTTGGGTGCTGCGAGGTGTGTGCTGGTCGGAGAGCCTCAGCAACGGCCTGCAACAAGTTTTAGCCAGGCGGCAGGAGTGTTACAGGTTGGTTGAAGCCTTTTGAGCGATTCCAACAAGCAGAATGTCCAGCTATGTTGTTATCTGTTCAGTATCGACTGCATCCTCAAATTCAAGATTCTCCTTCAAGATAGTTTATCAAAATCGACTTTGTGACAGTGAGAGTGTTACCAGGAGACCTGATGAAATGTATTTGCAAAGATTCTCTACTGAGACCTTGCTTGTTCTACGATGTAACTCATGGAAGAGGATCTCATAGGGGTGGGTCTGTTTCATATCAGAATATTCCTGAAGCACATTTTTCTTTGCAATTATGTGAGCTTCTTCAACGAGTCACTAATTTGGCAGGCATAAAGGTTTCTGTGGAATTATCACACCTACAAGCTGCAGCTGAAATGCCTGCTTCATGAGCTGCTGACTGGGGTTTTGTAGAGGGAGATGGTGATTGTATATGCAGTGGTGATGAGGGGAACGGTGGTGCTTGCTGAGTTCAGTGCAGTCGGGGGAAATGTGGGGGCGGTGGCGAGGTGAATTATGGAGAAATTGCCTCCTCCTCCAGCTGAGGGAGAAAATCACCTATGTTTTTCGCAGGATCGACACATTTTTCATATTCTCAGAGCCGATGGTTTGACTTTCCTCTGTATGGCCAACGACACCTTCGGCAGACGGATTCCAGTTTGCATATTTAGAGGATATTCAAATGAGATTCATGAAGACATATGGCCGTGTGGCTCATAGTGCACTTGCTTATGCAATGAATGATGAGTTCTCTAGAGTTTTGCATCAGCAGATGGAGTATTTCTCCAGCAACCCTAATGCAGATACCTTAACCCGTGTAAGAGGAGAAATCAATGAGGTACGCACTGTTATGGTTGAAAACATAGAGAAGATCCTAGAGAGAGGGGACAGAATTGAACTTCTTGTTGATAAAACGTCAACTCTTCAGGACAACTCATTTCATTTCAAGAAACAGTCTAGACGACTTCGGCAAGCACTTTGGATGAAGAATGTAAAGCTTTTGTAAGTGCTATTGTTTTCAGCCTCGATTCATAATTCTATTTGTCGGCCTTAATTGTGTCTTACCCTGGACTGGATTGGTATCAATTTCCTCTAGTGAATGCTTTGTTTGCTGGGCGTTGGTAGATACTTATGCAAAGTGGAAGCAAGCATAAGACACCCAAACTATTTGACAAAATGCCTGAGTGAAATATGGCCAAAGGACAACAAGGATTGCATGATATGTTTTGGAATGGGTTTGTTGAGGAGGCATAGGAAGTTGAAACAAATCTGAGTAACTTGGGTAAATCCATCTCCTACAACCTTTGCTTGCCGTGACATCCTTGCTAGGTTCTTCTCTGAAAATATCTCCTCCAGCCTTGTGTAGATCACTTGTGTTTGTGGTAGCCGTATAGGGTATGTGAGTTGGTTTTCGGATCCCACAAGAAGTAAAAGCTCAAGGAAAGCAATAGTTGAGCACAAGTGCATGGAGTCACTTCGGATACATCAATGCTCATGAACTGTTTGACAAAAATCCTCTTCAATTGCATGGTCTCGCGGATCGTGAATGTGGACCGCTTAGAATCCCAGTGCACCGGATTCCAGTACCTCTGCAGGTTCTTACTGACCGACCCGTGCGGAGTCTCATGCGACTGTTGAAGCTGGAGAAACAGGAAAGATATTTCTACACTTTTCTACTGTTATTTTATTTAAAATTATTGTGAAATCGAACCACTTTTCCTTGCATTGATTTGTCAGTTGGATGTCATGATGGGAGATTTCCCTTTCTGCTTGTTTCTTCTTGTTTTAGCTTTTATCGTTGATAGTATGTGGGTCGAAAGGATGCGTGTGCCCTCTCCTCTGAATTTTATGTTTCTCTTACTCGAATGATAGACCTTCATCTGTTTGTTTATGTATTAATTCTTCTCTGCGATTGAGTTGCAAGTTATTATGTTGATTAACTAGTATTTTCGATATTATGGAAGTAAGTTACGATAACTATGAAGCTCCTCCCTAGCACCCAAGTTGTCTTTTGACATTTTTTTAGCCCCTTCGCAAGTCCCTTTGATAACCTTTTGGCATCGAGAAAGAAAGGTTGTAGGATTGTGTGAGCAATGCGTGGGCTAGCCAGCTTAGAGTTTTGGTATTAAAACTGGTAGAATGAAAAGGTTTGTGTGCAATGTGTTTTGCCGTCTCATGTGTTTAAACTCTTATACTATCTTTCATCTTGTTTCTAGGCTTTTAAGGCCATCCTCAAGAAGTACCTTGACCATCCCTATCAACTTGAACCATAACTAGCTTTTCGATCAACTAAGCTGGAGGTTTCATTGTGCGAATCCAGTACCTCGTTGACACTAGAATAGTTTCAGTCTAATTCCGCTCTCAGAATTGTTGTTGATGGCGTTCTTCTATTTTCCTAACTTGCATTATTTCTCCTTGGCAATGTTAACGCTATTAATTAATATTGGTCGGTTTTTATGCACGTAATTACCGTAATAGTTTGTGATGGAAATTTCCTTAAATGTGATTAATCTTCGGGAAAAACTCAGCTTTCATTTGATAATCTTATGGATTCATAGCGGAAGTTTTTGTTTTGATAATGTCACTTAGAAATTATGTTTGTATCTATTTGTGCGACGGTTGACTGTGTTACCAAGGGTTGTCGTAAAATATGGTTGTTTTGGGATATGGGTAATTTATTTTAAATTAACCAAACATTAGTATTGTAGTGGAGGTTTGCAAATCTTTAGTGTTATAAAAATTTGTTGATGACATTATTGTATACTCTTGTTGGACGGAACCCCCTTCTTCTCTCGCGTGTTTGCTACTAGCCTGTAAGACTTTGACCCTTCTTGGATGATTGGAAAATCTTTGTAGTTAATGGTCAAAACTAATATACTTTGCTTTCACCTCGAAAATTATGTTGTGTGTATACTTTATTTGATTTCCGGTTTGAAACTCGATTATACATGGATTTTTGTGTTAATTTTTGAAACCCGTGGTTCCCCTTTCTTGGGCCGATCAACTCTTGTTCTTTTAGAAATATATTAATTTAGTCTATGCGTTTGGCACCTTTGATAAATTTCTAGATGGTTGGTGTATATATCAAATCTTAATCTTGTAATTATGGTTTAATTACTTACTTGATGGGAATTCTATTTTTGCTAGATTATTTGTTTTCTCCTTATAGGGCCAAGGGCCATTCTCTTACGATTGCTATACTTTCGTTGCTTTTACTCCTAACTGAAGTACAAGGTCTTCTCCTTCTTTGATTGGCATGATGAAGACTTTATTATAACTTGAAGTGTTGATAGTGTTAGAGGTTTGACCCAAATTCTTGTAATAAAGTGCTTCTTTTCATGATATTGATAGATAACAGTTATGGTGGGTTTGTGTAGCCTTATCTTGCTTAGTTCTCGTGAACTGACTCTTGTAGAAAATTTGCTGCAGATGGATTTTGCGTGTAGATGAGGGATATATTTGTAGACTTTTGTCATCAACCTCGCTTAAGAAGTTCCTTTGCTCGAAACCTTTTTATGTTGTTCAACTATTGTTAACGTCCGTGGAAAGTTTAAAAGAGGAGTAATGTCTTAGTATAATGTATTATGGACTTTGTCATCCGAACTTTGGACACCTTGTATTGTTTGACCATCATTGAAATTATAAGGAAATTTGGTTATTGTTGTTGAGTGACTTTGTTGGAGTATCAATATTTTAAGAATTGATGTAATCTTGTTTTGTTCTTGTAAATGAGTGTTGCTACAACCTTGCTTTGAGAATAAATTTTGAGTTAAACCTTGACATGACTTAGTAATAAAGTGTCATAAGTAAACTAACATGGGATTTTTAATACTTCTGAAGTTAAATTAAAAGTTGTATTCAAATAAAGTAACGTAGGGGTCACCAACTTGAGAGCAAGAAATTCTTTAAGTAATCAAGGGCAAGACTATCATTGCAGGTAAACTTTATAACATGATAACCCTAGCTCCTATAGTGAACATTATTCCTTTTATGGTGAAATTTGTAAAATGACCCTAAGGTGAAATGAATGTTAGTTGTTTGAAGATGATAAGATTTAATAAGCCGAGAAAACAAATTGGATACCTCACCATCTTTTCACCGCCATTTGGAAAGTAAATTTTTACTCCTTGTTAATACTTTTAGCGAAGCCTAAGTAAAGTTGTTGATAATTCTGGTTAAGAGCCCTAGCTTCAATTAAATACTGGTAATAACTAATGAGGTCCTAAAGATGTTCCATCTCGACCTTCTCCCTCTAACCATTTTTCAAGGCACCTTATATCTCTTCTCTTAATTGTGTTGAACTTAAAACCATGTTGTCTTGTGGGCAAGAATGAATCTTAGTAGCGTTAGTGGTGAGTAGATGGCCTTGTGGAATTTAAATACTCCTTTTTCTTGATAAACGAATTAAGCAAATAAATTTCATAATAGAGAAGATTTAAAGATAATTACTCGGTGGCAAAAGAATAAACTTGGCTTGTCAAGTTGAATGATACTGAATCATATCTTGAGCCTCTTTGAAAACGTAAGCTAAGAATTGCAAGATGTCTTTTTAAAATAAATAACCCTCAAGAATATCTCATTGTGTTTGGCCCTAACTGTAAGTGTGTTATGTGATTGGACTTCTATGTTGTCTTGTCAAAAAGAAAAGTAAGTTGTCCTTGATAGGTGTGAACGTTTCCGTGCTGCCTTTATGGCCATCCTTGTATCAAGTTGTTCACAGTGTTAGTTGTATCCTTGGTGACGACATGTTGCGTCATGTTATGTGTCAAGCAAGTCAAAAAAAAAAGTTATCCTGTATTTCATTGTGTTGTTCGTGTGTGGATTTTTGGGTCGTTACATGTTTCACACTCGAACCTCTAAGTTTACCATTCGTCATGCCATCGATTACATGCATAATTGCAAAAAAGTTTCTATGAATCGAACAAGGTAGCAATCGGGGTTTCCTGCCATTAGTAGTGTTGTTGAAACTTTCTAACAAATATCACCGACACAAAGCCTTGTCCTCTCATTTTCTCGATTCATGTCAAGAAAAGTTATGGAGAATCGTATTTGGAATTTCCTAATAGCATAATGAATTTTGTGAAATATTGGGTGGAAAGTAGCTTTCAAACTTCATCCTTTTTTATCATACGCTTTGAAGAGTGCGGTGAATTTTCATATCGTAATATACCGGTGATTGACCTTGAAGGACATCATGCTATCTCTCCCAGTATTGTGGAGTTCATCAAGAGAGATTGTTATGAATTACACACAAGGAGGAGTGGATAGCCTACACATGGTTGTTGTCCAACAATAATACCCACCATTTGGGATCTCTAAGTCTTTAAGATGTTTAGCTAATTTATTTAGAAATTCACAAGTAACAATGTCTTATGGATAAGAGAGATAGTAGAGCAGGGCCATGTAGTTGGTGATTTAAGTGGTTTATTCAAGGGTCATAATATCTATGGTGGAAAAGGAGGTGGAGGGTTGTCCATCTACAAAAAGACTCCTAACAACATATTCCCTATATCATGTTTGTAATATATATTAATAATATCAAGTATGGCCTCTTTTAATGGACTTAGTAATATGTGTCGTCATTTAGATTGGGTCTCCATTAAATATGATTGAGAAGTATTAGCTGGAAACAATAACGCATAAATTGAGAAGTGTACAACATTGGAGAAAGGCTTGCATAGTACGAAAGGCTATTTTTATATTTAATGGCCTAAAATGCCCTTTCGTTATCAACCTGTTTCGAAAGGTGTCAAGAAGTTATGTGATTGTGAGACCTGCCTCGATTGACGCCCTAATGTTTTGTGGAAAATACATTCTATCAACTCAAATTCCACGCATAATAAAATACTAGTAACTAGATAGAAATGATGAGGCGGGCAACACGTTTTAATATAGACCGAGCAAGTATACTTGCTTCTAGTGGCACTTTCAGTAACCCCCTTTTCAATTATGAGGTTGAAACTTAAAAATAAATTGATGGTGTCCTACTAGTAAGGAGCAAATTCCTAAAGAAAAACAATTATGAACACCAACAATTCTTGCTTAAATTTTACAGTAAATACAAAGATCAAACATTTAATGCTAAAGATTCAAATGTGATGAAATTAAATTATAAATAATTGGTGATTTCATTGAAATCCTTAGTTTTAAATATGATCGAGAAAGTTGATCAAGTTTAATTATATTGAAACAAATTGCAAAATTGTTTATCACAATGTAAAATCTAAAATGCCATATCCAAAAATGTTAATACTGGGAAAACACCGCATTAAACTCTGGATGCAACATAAATATGAAATTCATTTTTCATTGTAAAGAAGAATCACATCCAACTCTTGATTTTGAATGCAACTTAAAAACTGAAATATTGTATCAAAAAAGTTAAAACTGGGTAAAAGCATTCAACTTTACATGTTGGGTAAAATACCACATCTAACTCTTGATGTAGCACCAAATATCGAAACCTAACTTTAAATGCAACCCGGATGCACTTTGGATGCGGTCTGATTCATTGCATGCAATTTATAAAAGTAGAAACCAAAATATTGGTGCATCTACATAAAAGCAATTAAAAACAAAATGAACATAACTTTAAAGAAATATAACCATAAAGAAATATGCAATTCCTAAAACACAAAGCAACGTAAATATGAAGAAACATACCACTTGATCTTTGGATCCCATCACAATTATAACAAATCCTTTCTTCTTAGAATTTTTATGCCTAATGAAAATATCTTCAACTTGTGAAAATCTATTACATTCATCGATTATTAACCTCCTATCTTGTAAGATTATTTGATCAAAAATATTGGAAAATAACACAACTCAGTAACTTCACAAATACAAACATATAAAAAATACCCAACAAGGTGAACACAATATTTTCGACAATTGTCCTGGAAAAACCCCGTAGGGAAAACTAGTACTACAGATGAGTAATGTATTAAACTTCAGCAAATCAAGAGATGCAAATACATCGCTTGCCTCTTACTGGTAGAGCTCCGAAAATATCCTAATCCTCATCATGCCGATATTCCTCCACTGCTATCTCCAACGCTATCACTGCGCCCTTGCTAACACCGTAAGAATACTTGCTAACACTGCAAGTTTCTCTAAAAACTTCCTTGTTACAAATGACCCAATGACCCCCTTATATACTACTCTCATTGAAAATCAACGATCGAGATTAATACAAATGAACGAATGAGATTAAGACAACTCAATAACCATTAACAACCTTGGTTATGAGGTGTCACCTAAAAGGAGTCAATATTAAATAACAATTGTTTTTATCCTAACAATATTTGTTTGAAAAAAACAACTATTTTTCTAAATTCTAGGCCAGAACGAATAGCTGTCCAAACTACCCATAACTAATGCTGTTATATTCGGTGAGGACAAACAGCTATCCAAGCTACTAAGATTAACACTCCCTCTTAGCAAGGAAGCTGTTCTACATGACACCCAACATCTCTCTGAAGAAGATGAATTTTTCCTTCCCCAATGCCTTTGTCAGAATGTCTACTACCTACTGATCTGTAGGTACAAACTGTAGCTTAACAACCCCGCGTTGTACACAATCTCTGATGAAGTGATACTTGATGTCTATATGTTTTGACCTATCATGAAACACCGGATTCTCAGTCAACTTGATGCAACTCTGATTGTCACAGTGTATCACCGTAGTCTCAACCTTCTGACCAAACAAAGCTACTAGCAACTTCCGAAGCCATATAGCTTCACATGTTGCCATGCTAGCTGCTATGTACTCTGACTCTGCTGAACTCAGAGCCACAAACTTCTGCTTCCTACTGAACCAAGATACAACTCCTGATCCCAGACTGAAACAACACCCTGAAGTGCTCCTCTTGTCCGTTGTACTACCTGCCCAATCTACGTCAGTATAGCCCATCAACTTGATTCCTTCACCTCGAGCATATCTAATTCCATACTCGATTGTACCTTGCAAATAACGTAGCACATGCTTTGCATACTCCAATGCACTCTCTTTGGCTCAACCATGAACTGACTAAGAGAGTTAACTGCAAAAGCTATATCTGGCCTGGTATTGACCAAATACATGAGAGAAGCAATAAAATTCCTGTATAAGGTGGGGTCTACATCCTTCTCCCGATGTGTCTACCTTCCTCCAATTTATGATCATGAGTGTAGACATGGCTTTGCAATCTTCCATCCTAAACCTTTTCAAGATTTCCATGCAATATTTCCCTTGCCCAAGGAAAATCTCTCCATCTTTCTACCATACCTCCATGCCTAGAAAGTAGTGCATAAGTCCCAAATCCTTCATCTCGAACTCCCGCAAGATCCCTCTTGCATTCTTCTATGAGCCCTAGTGAACCTGTAAGAAACAAGTCATCTACATATAGGACAAGAATGAGAATCTCACCTCCAACTACCAAGTAGTAGATATTAGCATTTGCCTCACTCTTCACAAAGCCCATTTCCTACAAGTAACTATCAATGCACTCATACCACGCTCTGGGAGCCTGCTTGAGTCCATACAACACTCTCTTCAATCTACACACGTGGGTCTCTTTGCTGTGTGCTAAAAAGCCTTCTAGTTGTTCTATGTATACCTCCTCTTTCAACTCACCATTAAGAAACACTGTCTTGACATCCATTTGATGGATCTGCCATCCCATCTATGCTGAAATTGAGATTACAACTCATATAGAAGTATACCTGGAAACTGGAGCAAATGTCTCCTCATAGTCTATTCCCTCTTTCTGAGAGAACCCCTTTGCCACGAACCTTGCCTTATATTTCTCGATGCTACCATCTGCACCGTGCTTGATCTTATAGATCCAAATGATCCAACCACTTCCTATCTCGTTGGTCTAGGAACTACCTCCCACACATCATTCTGCATAATTGAAGTATACTCCTCAACCATTGCTTCTTGCCACACTTGATGTTGTGCAGCCTCCTGATAGCTAGAAGGTTCACTATCTACCAACATACTAACTAATGCAACATAGTCATCATACCTAGGCTGGTGGTTTCCGTTGTCTATTACTCCTCCTAGGAGTACCCACTAACTCCTGAGTATTCTTCTGTGTCTGTTGAACCTCACGGTTCTTGCTGCCAACTATAGAGGATGAAATATCAACCTCCATGTCTTCTTGATGCATCTCTTCTTGCACCTGTTGCTCCATACTTTGAAAACTCTCTCCTCCTGAGTCTATGCTTATACTAGTAACTGTACTCGAGCTTTGCTGCCCTTGAATCGATTGAGTGATCCTTGAGCTTCGCTTGGCTTCTCACTCTGATCATCTATTGGAAAATCTCTAGACCTTCTAAATGCCTTGTCCTCCATGAACTTGACATCACGTCGAACAATAATCCTCCTGGTCCCCAATGAATATCCGATATGCCTTTGAGGTTTCACTGTACCCCACAAAGTACCCTCTCTCTACAGTCTGATCTAACTTGGTACATGTATCCTTAGGAATGTGACAATATGCCAAACTCCCAAAGATCCTAAAGTGACTGACATCTAGCTTCTTCCCAGTGAATGCTTCCTCTGGTGTCATCTTCCCTAGTACCTTATGTGGAACTCTATTCTGTATGTATACTGTTGTACTACATGCCTCTGCCCACAGATAATGGGGTATATCCTGGTCATGCAACATAGCCCTTGATGCCTCCGTTATAGACCAATTCTTCCTCTCAACAACTCCATTCTGTTGTGGATTGTAAGGAACAGTCCACTCTCTCTTGATTCCTTCTTTGGTACAGAACTCTTGGAACTCATTGCTTTTGTACTCGCCTCCATTGTCTGACCGAAGAAATTTTATCTTCCTTCCTGTCGAATTCTCCACAAGAGCTTTGAACTCTTGGAAGCGACTGAAAACCTCATCCTTGGTCTTCAAGAAGTATATCCATGTCTTCCTGGAGAAATCATCAATAAAAGTAACAAAGTACTCATACCCTCTGAGAGACTTCGTCGACATTGGTCCACATACATCTGAATGTACTAGATCAAGAACGCCTTGATCTCGTGTCACTCCACTTGGAAAATATGCTTTAGCAAACTTCCCCAACACGCATCCCTTACATACATCATCGTGCTCAGTGCTCACCTCGGAACACCACACTCCTCTCATGAAGTAATTTAAGGGCTCCATGATGGATATGGCCCATCCTTCTATGCCATAGCTCTCCCTGATCTCTAAGATTACTGTTGCTCATGAGTGCCTTAGGAATATCAAACTGCAGCCTATAAATCGACCGCTCCTAACTCCAATAGCTATGGGTGATTTCCAATCCTTGTGCTTGATCAACACATGTGCCCCTCTAAAGAGTACATTGTACCCTTTGTCTTGAAGGATAGATACAGAAATCAAATTCATCCCTAAGCCTGGAACATGCAACACATCATGAAGGGGAATCATCTTACCACTCTCCCTCTGAAACTGAACAGTCCCTTTCCCAACTGAGTTGAGTTTGGACATGTTCCCCATAGAGATCTGGATTCTAGTGCTCTCTTCCTTATAACAGGAGAAGTATTCTCTAACTCCTGTCATATGATATGATGCCCCACTATCTATGTACCAAACACTCTATGAGGTTGAGCTAACCATACATGCTATGAGTGCAAACTCATCTTCCATTCTACTAGAGAGCTCATCTACACTTGCTGAAGCCGCAACTTGCTTCTTGCCTTTCTTTTCATTCTTCTTCCTTTCTGGGAAATCACTGACATAGTGGCCAAACTCGTGACAGCCATAACACTTGATCTTCGAAGAATCTTTCTTCTTCTTTTCACCTTGTGAATTTGATCCTTTACTAGACCCCTTCTTTGCTTTCCCTTTACCCGCTAGGGCAACATTTTCCTGTTCCACCTCACTTTTCTGACTCTTATTGTTGGCTCCATTGACAAGACTTAGTCTAAGCTCCTCCTGAGTGAAATCACTCCATAGTCGATCCCAACTCGGTAAGGTGTCTCGTCCATTGATGACTTGAACAAAGACATCCCACTGCTTAGTAAACCCATTTAGGGCTATTCTCACTAGCTCGTCATCATTTGGTTTGTCTCCAACAGCTACCAATTCATCCTTGACAAGTCTAAGTCTGGTGAGGTAACTTGTGACGTCTTCTCCCTTATTCATCCGGGTATTCCTCAACTTTTCTCTGAGAATCAGCTTCCGGTTAGTGGTAGCATTCTGGTACAGATTCATAATGGCATCCCACATCATCTTCACAGTATCTAACTCTGTAATATGCGGAACAATATGATCCTTGACACCATCAAGAATCAGCCTCCTCACCTTGGCATCTTCCTTCTTATATGCTAAGAGTTGTGTTGCATCTGTAGGTACAGGTACAACAATGGTCACATATTCCTTGATACCATTCTCTTCCAGCAATAGAGAAATTCTGGCTTTCCAGACACCAAAATTCGAGGCTCCATCCAATCTGTCCTGATCTCTTAAACCTGCTGAGGCCATCTTAAAAGAAAATAATAATAATAATTTTGAAGAGGTTAAACCGGGTTTTATAAACCCTCACTTTCTTTCACCTAGGTAAATCTCTTCTACCCGAACGAGCTCGATACCATGTGAAAATCTATTACATTCTTATCGATTATTAACCTCCTATCTTGTAAGATTATTTGATCAACAAATATTGGAAAATAACACAATCAGAATTTCACAAATACAAACATATAAAAATACCCAACAAGGTGAACACAATATTTTCGGACAATTGTCCCTAGAAAACCCTATAGGGAAAACCAAGATTACGTATGAGAAATGTATTAAACTTGAGAAAATTAAGAGATACAAATATTTGCTTGCCTCTTACTGGCAAAGCTCTGACAATCTCCTAATCCTCCTGCTGATATTCCTCCACTGCTATCTCCAACGCTATCACTGCGCCCTTGCTAACACTGCAAGACTACTTGCTAACACTGCAAGTTTCTCTAAAAACTTCCTTATTACAAATGACCCAATGACCCCCTTATATACTACTCTCGTTGAAAATCAACGGCCAAGATTAATACAAATGAATGGCTGAGATTAAGACAACTCAATAACCATTAACAACCTTGGTTATGAGGTGTCACCTAAAAGGAGTCAATATTAAATAACAATTGTTTTTATCCTAACAATATTTGTTTGACAAAAACAACTATTTTTCTAAATTCTAGGCCAGAACGAATAGCTGTCCAAACTACCCATAACTAATGCTGCTATATTTGGGTGAGGACAAACAACTGTCCAAGCTACTAAGATTAACACAACTGTCCCAAATTTCTCAAAAAAATCATGAGTCGCTCTGCACTATAATCCCCCACCCATATAGAGAATTCCATGTGGCTTTCATCACCTTTTCTTTGTCAAGATCCTCACCTATGGCAGGGAAAATTTCAACATTTCATAAGTATAGAACGGATATTTAGACAACACTTCTAGCTTTATGTACATTTTATATAACAATTTTGGCAAAACTAATAGTTTTTCTATACATTTCATAACACAATTTTGATAAATATTTTAGAGAATTTTTCTAAACTTAGGGCAATTAGTGAAAATTAGATAGTTACGAAAAAATAATCATAATAAATACTAGACCAGGTGACTTGGTTTTTGAATCTTGAGCTGCGACCCTATGAGAAGCAAAATTAAAAGACCTTTGGGAGTACAAGGCTTGAATCCTAGCAATTTCTTCTTGAAGCTTTCTAGCCGCTTTGGTCTCTTCAACCTTTTCGTTGTCTTTCTACTCGAATTATTTTTCCTCCGCGTGAGATCGTCCATCATTTTTCTTCGCTTCACACTGATTTTAGAAGCCTTGTGTTGTTGCCGCTGAAGCCGTTCGTCCCAAAAACCAAGAAATTCATCCAATGCCTTGCAGACGTTTTCGTCTGTGAGAAGATCATAGGAAGTTTGAATTTTCTGGAAGAGTGTGACTGCGTTAGGGTCATCGGGTCTCTCGTCTGGATGGGAGGTGAGGGCTCGGGCTCTTTATGCCTTCCATATTTTCCCTGCTATAAGTTTTGCCCCTTCTTTCCCTGATGGCAGTCCAAGAACTTTGTAATGATCCTCTATGTCCTCCATTCTTTACGAAGACTTGTTAAAATAGCACCAGTATGATAATGTGGATGCTCTCTCTCAGCCGTTCCTAACACAATTTTCAAACGAAGCATGCGGGTGTGAATATTGGCTGGAAAATTTGGGGAAAAAACTACGAGCAATAGCACCGGGTGGTGCAGAGACGCCGATAGGAGGTTCAGATTTTAAACTTGAAAGATTAAATAGGTAAAACGAAGAGGTGGAGACTCGATGATGCGACGGCCGGCTGGGAATTCACACAAGGATTATGTGCAGGGCCATTTTCTCAATTCTTCTCCTCGTGGTGATGGTTTCCGTTGACGATGTTTATGTGAGATTGGATGAGAATTAGGAGTCGTATGATTTCAACGCATTTATGACTGTATAATCTTTGCCGCCCACACAACCATATGTTTGAGAGTCAGCGAGTCCTGTATCATAGGGAAAACGCCTTACGTCGTAATTATCTTAGAGTACTAAACATAACCAAGAAGGGGAGAATAATATCACATTCAATCCACGATTGTGTATCACATGGAAAAAAGAAGATAATATCCATCTCTTCAAATATAATGTTGATCTTAATTTAGAGAGAATTTATAATTTAAAATTTAAAATTGGTTCAAAAATCATGGAAACAATGGACAAGTCATTAAAAAGACGTCCTCTATTTTTTTTTATTAAAATGAAAGTCCCATAACTAAATTTGATACTCTGGACACTCAAGTTTGTAGATTCGCGATGGGATCCTCTTGCAAATCCTATCCATTCCGCTTCCCCAAGCTCCTGCTTGGTGCCTACGTCGGTGGCTCTTCTTCACTACACAAGCATGTCCTGGATCCTCCTTAAATGTGCATTCTTCGTAGAATGTATGTGGTCAAAACAACCGTGAATCTTTTTAAGTCTTCGAGAATTTGTTTTGTAGATCGGTGACATTATTGTGGCGCAGACAACTCTTTTGGTGACAAAGGGGTCGAAGATGGTGGTGCTACTTGGTCTAGGAGTCCACCGCGACCAATAGGTGCTCAATGTGACAAAAATGATTGTGAGTCCAACTCTATGTATGGAGGTAGGATTTGGTTTGGTGTTATTCCCATTTCACATTTCAATATGGTTCGGCCTAGGGAGACCTCTAATGGATCTATTGTAGAAAAATAAGTGCGGGAGTCTAAAGGTGCTCCAATTGTTACGTTTAATGCCCCGACACACACTTCCCCCGCCACTTGGCGATAGTGCAGAACATCTCCAGATTTTAGTTCGCACTCTTTCCAAGAATACTCTGCTCCCTACACTCCACCGATTTGCCAATGAGTTGGATATTAAAATTACTATTGCCCAAACATTAGGCTATAAGATTGGCTCTTTTGGCCTTATTTTTTTGGGAAAACTACTTGTGGATAATTTTCCTCTCTTCTCCTACGGTATAGCCAGGGATTCCTTGATTTTTTTGATTGGTTTTCTTTTGGGAGGGGCTAAGAATCGCAATGTTGTCTTTTCAAGGAGGCACTATTTAATAGCGCCTCATCCTCGAAATTCCCAACAGGAGCTTCTCCCCCTCCACTGTCTTACATCATTGAGCAAGCCTCTGAAACCCTGGTCTTGGACATCAAGGATGAAGAATATTTAAACATGCTACAAGACATTAAAGTAAAAGCCTTGATTTACAAATTTAATGCTTTGTCGGGCCATCGTCAAGTGCGCTTATCCATTTGATTTACAACTAATGGACATAAAATTGCAAATATTTCCCTTGTGCTCGGGGTTACTTCATTGTCTATTTCAATGAGCAACACGATTATCAAAGAGCTATGGACGAGGGCCCTTGGTTCCGGGCTTCGGTGGGACTTTTCACCACCCCATGGTTTCCATATTTTGAACCGAATACCTTCTCCATCACGCGGGTCCCAGTGATGGGTGAGGTTTCCAAACCTACCTCTTCATTTTACTTCTTCTCTAAAAGATATTGGAAATCTCCTTGGGTGGTTCATTAAGGTCGATGTCCAAAGGTTACAGAGCGGTCTGTATACTTTTATTGTTAGGATTTGCGTTGAAGTCGATCTCAACAAGGGATTTCCAGACAGATGACCTTAAAATGGGCGACAATAGTTATTCCCATATTTTAGACTATGAAAATACTACTTTCAGATGTCTAAAGTGCATAACATCAGGTCATCTCCATGCTACTTGCCCCCAAAAGAAAACCCAGGCACCACACAGAAAAGGAGCAATCGCCAAGCATTAGATCACTCTAGATTTAGAAGAAAAATAATTTTCGAGGATGAAGACAATGTTGACTTGGAAGATCAAAGAGTTCCAACTACAACTCCTTCAAACAGTAGCTACAAATCCTTAGTTGCAGCTACAATCCTTTTTGCTACAATTTTTGTCCATACAACAGTTGCAATCCCTCCCGATTTAGCACCTTCTATAGAGGTTAGGCAACATTTGGTTATTAATCCCTCTTTGTCTTTGGCCAAGTGGCCCTATGAATCTAATCACTCTAATTCGATAAGGATAACGACCTCCCCCTTTTGGGAACCTCAAACTTAGACTTAGCGGAATATAACCCTCGCATTTATGAGATGATTATGCAAGCAAAATGGCAATTATTGCGTTGAAGAAAGGGAAGAATGGAAGGTGTTGATTTCCCTTCGATCTCTCTTCCCCTCACTTTCCTTATACTCTCTTTCTCGGACTTGTAGCCCCCTTGGGTTGCAGCTTCCCTTCTTCGTTTGTCTTTATTTATGCTACTACCGGGTATAGTTGTTCGAAATGCTTCTTTTCCTTCTAGTTTATGCAATCGGTTTTTGCTTTTGGATAGTTGCTTCTCCTTTCATCCTTTCTAGTGCTTCTTTCCTCTTTGTGTTTCGTTGGGGCCTGTTTTGGTCCTTTGTTTCCTTTACTTTCGGGCATCTTCTCTTATTTGTTGCATTATTTTATCTAACCTATGGGGCTCCTTATAAGAGGATGTGGGTCCTCTCAACACCCTCAACATTTACCAAATTCCAAAAAAATGAAAGTCCCATAATTCGACATAAAATTGTCGCTTATTTGTTTATCAATGATAAATTTGCTTAAATGTTATAGAGTTGAACTTCCTTTCCAATGAAAAAATATTATCAATTTATTTTCTCAAGATTTTTTTAGTGGAACACATCAATATATTATTGATAAATATAATATGGTTGTAATAAAAAGATGGTAAAGAAATTACACTTGTAAAAATATTGTAAAGGTAATACAAAACTTAGAAACAATATTTGAAGAGCTAAAATAGGTAGTAGAGGCACATGGCAAAAAAATACTAAAAAGATGATAAAAATTTCATCAAATTGGCACAAGAAATTCAAGCATATGAAACAATAACACTTATGGGCAAAGTGGCGGATCATATTTGGAAAGGAGGGCCTCGAAACCTCGCTAGAAAGGCCATTTGGTTTTTCCATCGAAAGATTAGGTGTATCCAAACCATCAGATTCCAAAAATTGACCAAAAGAGTTAGAGACATCACTATCACCTAGCCCGGAGGTGGAGAGACAACCATAGTAATGCCACCCGATTTAGAGTTGGCCAATGAGATGAACTAGTGATAAGCTTATTTGGGGAGGTGGAGAACTCCAGCCACCGTGTCGAGGAGGCGGGCTCTAACCACCCCATTGAGGTGGTAAAGCTAGGACTAAACACATAAGGAAGAGGAAAAGTGAATGTGAGAATTGCCCCATCTATGCCTTGTCATTGTAGGTGTAGGGTTTAACCTCAGAGGAATAGGATACACCTGAATCATAGCAAATTTTGATAAGAATTGATTAATCATATTAATGATCAATAAAGAATCCCATTTAAATATCATTTCCTTAATCCAATATCAATAGTTTATTAGGGACCCAAGGGATATTGAGAGAATAAATTTTTAGAGTAATATTTTCTTCCCGTATAATCCCGGTTCATGAAATCCCATGGTTTCTTTTTGATGCACTATCAAAGCGAAGAATTAATAATCAAGTACGGGGAAAGTCCATTTAGAGATGTTATTTTTTCGCCTCATAGAGTCGTCATGCTCTCAACTTGTCAAAGGTGATTCCATTTTATAAGAATGTGTCATTAAAACCTATAAAAAAATTATGAGGCATTTAAACTCGAGATATAAATACTTCTTGAATGGAATTCTTTAATTTAAATAAAAACCTTAGGATGGAAATAAGTATTTTTTGAAATATTATGTTATTTCTTTCTTTCAATAAGCTTTAGGCTATGAAGTACCCAAAACCTACAAATTTTGGATATGTTGATGAATATTTTTGGAACAAAGGTGGAGTGAAGTAGAAGTTGGTTTTGGTTTTTTGATTCCGCTTCACATGAAACAAACATGAAGGCCTGTGGAAATATATCTTTTGAATTTGGTCCCATAAGAGGATACCTATTTTCATAACATACTAAAGAAAACAATTACCCTTTGGTAGTCCTTTAAAACAACAAATATTTTGGTCTAAATTTTATTTTACAAATTCACAACAAGCTTGGAATATCCATTTTTAGTAAGTAATAACCTAAGGCACATCTATTCCAAATAAGATTATCTGGTTTGTGGGAGAGAGAGAGATTGATATACATTACATAAAAAGGTGGAATTAAACAAGACTTTGTGTATGTGGGATAAGAAGGTATATAGATTATTCTCTTTCTCTTCTCAAAATTATATAGTATGATATAGAAAGAAGACCATACTAGAGCCTACCCACAAGCCAAGAAATAAACAAAGGGTCAGTAAGAGCCATGAACAGTAGAAGATGATAATGCACTCTCTACCAAAGGTAGAGGGTTCCAAATCCTAAGTCTAAGAATTGATTCAATCTAAATTGAATTAAACCTTAATTTCAGATTAACTGTTATAACAAATGATATTATTATAATTATATACAACATGCACACTTTTTATGACCTTTTTCTTGTGCGTACTCTGTATGCTTTTGGATACTTTGGCCCTGATTGTCTTGTGACATTGTGAGTGATGTCCCATGTTTGAAACTTTATTTTCACGGTCTATTTTGTCTTCTTGCTTGTTACACGCCATCTATTGCATGTTTTATAGTTATTTCTATTGATACATGTATCTAGTCACTTTGTTTTCATGTTCTTTGGTTTCTACCAAGCACATTTCCCCTCCCCTTGTAGGGATACAATTTAGATCAATTTTAAGTCCTCTCCTTTGGACTGCATCCTGCTATCAATGTTACATGTACCCCAAATGAGGGGGGCATACATTAGGTGATTTAGTCACCGATATAGTATCTCAAATTTACAATACAGCATGCACAATACTAGAACAAAACATAATACAATGATAGAAATGACCTAGAATTTGACTTAAGTCCTATGTTCAACACAAAATCCAACGCCCGAGATACATACACTAGCATCCGGGAGCTCCTGATCTTTCCTGGGAACCTATGACCAAAGGAAATAATAGTTACATTCTCAGATCAACACAGTTCACAGATTTGGTTTCACAAGACATGCACACGATCCCACCAAGTAGAATGCATTCTTTCTCCATTTCAACTCAGAGAATATGGAACTAAACATGGAACAACACAGATGTACCATTTGCAGTGGTGCTTATTTAGGAAGCAGTCATGAAAGGAGGGTAGCACTAGAACTCTCTCCCCAAAACTCTTCTGTTGTGGTGTGATATCGCCCAAAAATTGGCACTTTGCGTGAGATTGCCAAAAAAAATCACTCTTCTACAACATTTCAGGAAAATTTCTATCCTTTTTCACTCTTCACAGATCAGGTGCACACTTTCCTTTTTACATACTTTTACATGACTTTACAAGAGTTTTCATAATTCATAAATTTGACTACTCTTTCAATCTTCTTTTACATGTTTTTCCTTAATACACAACAAGAAGCAACCCTTCATCAGTAAAAAAATAGGTACAACACGGTACAACACCATATGCTTCACCCCTAGGGTCACTTCCTCTTTCTTGGCTTCCATGCTTCATTTTTATCACTTTAGGCTTTCACTTGTCCAATCAGCATGATTTTTCCATCAATCTACAAGGAATAAAAGGTACACATATTCTAACTACTTTATGTTATCAAGTATTCACTCAAAAACATAAATTGGGGGAAAATGTAGACACAAAATCACATACTTGGGTACTTTCCCTGGGTCCTAAAAGCATACTTACATTCATATGATTCCTAAGTGATAAAACTAACAATTGAAAACTATCTTTGTCCTCTTTTCTTTGTTTCTTGTCTTCTTTATGGTCTTTCACGCCGTATGGCCCAATCGATACTTTATTGTTTTATCTTTTATGACTCTGGACACCAGCGCCCAAGTGCCCTCATCCCCTCTAGGCGCCCTGTCATCTTTCCACCTTATTCTCTCTCTTTTGTTTTCTTTTATCTTTTGGGCATCTTATTTTCTTATGGGTCAACCTTCCAGTTGTCAATTATGATATTCAACCAAGGGAATCATATAAATACAAAGCTATGTGAAAAAAATAAAAGGCCAAGCTCTAAGCATCTATTATCATCACCTAAGCTTGTATCCAAAGGCATCTAAGAGCACAAAAGGCATCCATCTAGAATCCATTCAAGGGACAAGTACGCATTTTCTACATACACTTCATGGGAAGGGGAAGCTCATTTTGCCATCCACACATCTATTTACATTGGTACATCTAGCTATTGCCCGCTATCAAGTGCACTTGCATAAGGGATTCTTAGGGCATGATTATTTCACATATACACAAGAAATAAATGGAGTTTGAGATGTATTGCAGCGCTTGGTCGTAAGTTCACTCAATCGGGTGACCGCCGAGGTTAGTTTGTAATATCCCCTTCCCAATCGAAGACCCTTAGCCTATTTTGTCTACCCGACGGCTAAGGGAAGAAAATAAGGGTGACTTAAGTTATAATATTTTATTATAAAGTGCAAAATAAAATAAAATAAAATATCATATGCACTTATAATAAATTATTATTAACTTAAAAATAGAAAAAAACAACATAAGGCAAAAAGCATTTGGCATTAGTTATCCATCCTAGGGAAAAATGTGACTTGCCTAATGTGAAAAGGTTAGTGGGAAAAAGATGAAATTATGTAAAAAGCATATGGGCCAAAGTTATTCACTCTAGAAAAATTTGACTTACATTAGGAAGGAAAATGGGTGGTGAAAAAATTTAATGAGGAAAGAAAATGTGATTGGTTGTTGGAGGTGGCCATTAGGCCTAATTATTTTATTTGAATAATGGGAATTGCTTGGAGATGAGGACTTGATTATTTTCTCTCATAGGGTAAGTGCACCAAGTTGGGGGCCAAAAGGGGGTCTTAAGTGGACGCATTGTTATGAAAAATAAAAAACTTCCACTTGTACGAGTTTTTTGAAATAGTTACACTCAAAATTGGGAGATGTTGTATATACATGAATCGTAGAATTTTGAGTCTAGTTTCTAAGATACTAAATTTTATTGAAAACAAATGAGTTTAAGTGGGTCAAATAACTAAAATACCAACAGTGCTCTGTTTTTGTTAAAAACATAATAGAGTGACTTTCATGCCCCACACCATTTTTGAGCACTTTGTTTAGTATTTTTGATTACCCTTTGGTAGAAAGATAACTAGGAGCATCTAGTTTGTGATAGAATTTTTAAAGATTTTTTTAGCGAGTTATTTTTTAATGATTTTTTTAGTACATAAATTTTAAGTTTTGAAAAATAATGGAGCTCCGATCGTGCCCCTAACTACCTAAAAAATATCATTTTTTTAATATGTATAGAATTAGTCCTAGTTTGTGCTTAATTTTTTAATTCAATTTCAATGAGTCGAAAAAAAGATACACGATAAAAGATAGACATGTTTAAACTTCAAAAATAGCTATAAAAAGGCATAGTTAGAAAATAAATAATTTGGAAACCTTATATTTATTAGAAAAATTGGAAAATTATATTTATGCAAAGAAGAAACTCTGTTTTACATTGTGGTATAATGTTTTTAAACGGATCGATCATTTGATGTCAATTTATCATGGTGGAAGTTAGATTTTTGCATTTTCCTATAAAAAATACATGGTTTGTTGTGTTTTTGCAGGTCCATGCCTCAAGCTTGGGGATCCAAACTGGATCCCAAGCCTTAAGGCATGGGTTGGAAAAGGGAAAAATAATAACGCATACACGTTATTATTTTTTATATATTATGGCCCCCAACGTTCCTTTCATCTCTTTCATAGGATTTCTGCATCCATTATGTCTGGTCTGCATCTTTCATGTACATTACATGATTTTTTAGGAGTTCATTTTGTCCCACACCCCACTAGTTGAATTTTTGTAATCATGGGTGATAAAATCTGAGTTAAGTACAAGAGGAAAGTCAATAAAAAGATATCTTTGGAGCAATTGGAAGAGATGAGAATAAAGAAATTGAAGAGAATGCGAAAACTTCGTGCAAAGCAAGATGCATCTGCATTATCAAATGTAGCTAATGTTTTAAAAATGAGGATGAAATACACAATGAAAATATAGATAACAATGATATAGAATTGAATGATAATGTTGGTATGGATGAAAAAATTTATATGAATCCAATTGTTGAACCTTAACTTTGAGAATCCAAATGTTAACCCCGAAATTGGTATGGAAACACTTAATGAAGAAAGTAACCTTGTTAACGAATATTCACCTCTAAGAACACCTCCTTCCATTTTGCGAAAGAAAACAAATTCACTTAATTGAAATTGATGAAAACATTATAAAACCAATGCCTAACAAAATGTCTAAAAGAAATATGAGAAGAAAATATAGTGGAATTTGGGATAATTACTTTGAGAATTTAAATGACACACAAAGATGTCAATTATTTATTACATTGATAAAATTAATTAAGATGAGACCTATAATGAAGACCACAGGGTTATGAACATCTAATGTTGCTTTGATCAAAATGCATCAATTGTTGAAAACATACATAAAGCATACCGAACCGTAGGTGGCAAAATATGCACCAAAGATAGTAATGCTTATAAGGCATACACTTACTAATTGTATAGTAAGTGATAAAACAATTTATAAAGGTTTGATTAGAAAAACAAGTAGCGCTTTAAATCTAAACAGAAAAAACACTAATGAAAGTAATCGAGAGACGTAAATGTCTTGATTTAGTCAATAACACTAACTATTGGGATTTCTCTAGCAGAATCCCATGGAAAGACAAAAATACATCTGATATTCTAAAAGAATTAATTGTAATATTTTGGAATGAGAACACAAATGTGTCATCGAATAAAAGAGATACAATAAAAAGAAGAATAGGTTCTCGTAATCATGAATCATGTGTAAAACATTTCTTATATATGACTCAAGCAAATCGTTCTCTAAGTTTAAGAATGAAAATCCAAAAATTAACATTAGCTAAAGATTCTTTGAAATGAGAAAACCCTTTTAAGTAAAAATCAATCACTCACGTACCACTTGTTGTTGCGGGAATTATTTTGAATTTTCAATGCATTATGATGTTTTTTGTCAAATACATCCTGTTTTACATACTCGACATCATGTTTCAGGAGTGTGGATTAAATGTCCCACCAAAATTTTCAAGGGAATTTATTTCAATAATATTTTGTGAAAAATCAACTAGACAATTTTTTTATAACAAAGCATGTTTGAATGGAACGTGATGTATGTGGTGGCTTGCCAAATCTAAAAAGTTGTATCCACGAGGAAAGTAAAAATTCAATAGGAAAAGAATTGGTTAGTTTCAACAAATATAAATCAGTAGTATATCAATTAAAAGATGAAAAATACTCAAAGAGGTGTGAGCTTGTTACGAAAAAATTGCTGTATTAGAATATATGGTCAAATTTAGAGAGAAAATTGTTTATGAGTAAGCAAGAGACACACACAGAGGTCGATGGTTGGATGACCAATTCAAGTTAAGAAAGGACACATTCCCACTTGGTACTATTGTTTCAATAGTTGACTTCACGAGATAATTACAAATTGCACCACAAATGGAGGTTCACTCTCAATATTATAACTCAGTGCAATTTGCTATTTTTGTGCATATAACATTCATGCACTCTCCGAGAAAGTATTGAAAAAGATCAAAAATATTAAGAGAGTATCATTTCTACATCAGTGATGATCAGACACATTCTACAGAATATGTGTAAGGGTGTTTCAGTGTTTTTATGCAAACTTGAATGAGAGGAACATTAGTTTCAATCAACATTACATTTGGTCAAACAACTGCACATCACAATTCAAGAATGCATGGATGTTTAATTGGCTAAGAAGGATGTATAAAGAAATAAATGTACAACATATATGGAGTTTTACTGAGGTAGAACATGGAAAAGGAGAGCATGATGGTGCATGAACATGCATGAAAAGAGAACTTACGAGATGTAAAAAAATTGTCGATTGGTGTGTCAAGAACATGGGCCATGAATCTCAAGAGAGATCAATGGTTCGTAGATATTTTTAGTTGATAGAGGAACAACATCTAGAAATCTTTAAAGATTTTATGACAGGTTGTAGGATCAAGCGATATGCACTCGATCGTAGTTCGAGATGTAAATGTTTGAACTATTTATACTAGGTGCATGACATGTTTTTGTATATCATGCATTAATTTTACATAGAATGAATGCGCATCACAATAGTGGGTAGATGAATTGACTTGTAGACATCTAATTCCACTCGACACACATCAAGTTCCATGAGAATTATAACTTGAAGTGTCTTCGGATCAAATGAAAACATCACCCGACTTTGCCAAGTCTCGATTTAGTGCAACAAGGTACATACATATATGTACATGCCATGTTTTAGATTTATAAATTATTAAATGGTTAAATCTTAATGTATTTTAAATTTGACTTGAGTTTTACTTTGTGATGTAGGGAATGTTTTTACAGTTATTGCGACAAAATTTAACGAAGAGGGAACAAAATACTTTTTGTCTCATTGTGTAGAGGGGAAAAATTAAATTTCATAGTCATTGATGGTGAAGACCTTGAGTATCCCATTGGGTTAGTGGTAGTCATTGGAACTTGGCTTCGATGATATCCTATCAAAAAAATCAAACACTTGGTTGTTTGAAGACTATGAAGTACATCGAAAGATACTTCACTATTCACATTTAGTTCTTGCAACAAATATTAAATTGATCAAATATCAAGGTAGGCCATTAAACAAGAATCATGGAAGGTTCATGAATCAGATCATGAAGCAATTCTTGCTATTATCAAGAGTAGAGTTGATCCTTGTAGTTCATTGGATTGAATTTGCAAAGGTATGTTCTTCATGAATTTAATTTGAATATTTTCTTTAATGATTTTTAAAAAAATTATGTATGATTTAAAATTCTATTTAATTACTTACTAACATGTGTATGTAGGTTAGTGGTGCCAAAAATATTCCACCTTCATGTGGTTGTGCTTGTAAGTAGATAATTTATTATTATCGAAGCCAAGTGAAGCTAATAGAAATTAAATATTAAAAAGGAACAACAAACATACATTCTCATTTCACCACCTATATTGTATGAACCACATATATTATTCACGTGATTGTGATGGACAACCTTACATTGACTCGAGACTAGACTATTCAGCACTTTTGCATACAATAGGACAACGAGAGGAGCGAATGGAGAGTGCGAAAATAGAGACAAAGCTAGTTATCAAGGCTAGAGAAGGGTGTGATGTGATTTCAAAACAAGTTGAAATGCATACATATTTATAGGTCATCGGGTGTCTGAATAAGAATGTTGTTTCATCCGGAGAAAAATTCTCAAACATTGGAGTAATCCATCTTGTAATAATGCATCCGGAGAAACATTCTCAAACGTTGGAGTAATGTCGGTATAAGTTCTATGCTAGCGTTAACAAGGCCATCCGGACATGTTGGCGCGAGAAGGTTCACCCCATGAGCTACCGTTTGCAAAATATAGCATATGACACCTTATACTTGACTCAAACTACACTATTTTGTGTGTTTGTAAACAATAGGATAGTGAGAGCACCGAAAGGAGATGGAAAAAAATGAGATAGGATTTCATATAGGTTCTCTAGGTGGAGTAGGATCTCGACAGACATCTCTAGGTGCCACGAAGTCCAAGTAATCACCCGTCGAAGTTATACGGTCTTTTGGTCTCAAGGATCTTAAGGATCGCGCCGGATGAGGTATCCCGAAGCACGAGGAGCATAGGGAACCAAAGCGATGCCTCCAATAGCATTCACCAAGCCATCCATACATTTTGGTGTAGACAGTTTGATCCCACGAGCTACCGTTTGCAAAATATAGCATCGACAACCTTACACTGACTCAAACTACACTATTTCATATGTTTGTAAACAATAGGAAAACGAGAGCACCGAAAGGATATGGAAAAAAAAGAGATAAAATTTCGTAGAGGTTCCCTAGGTGGAGGTGTAGGATCTAACGGGACATCTCTAGGTTCCATGGAGTCCGAGTAATCACCCGTCGAAGTTATATGGTCTTTTGGTCTCATGGCTCTTAAGGGACTATGCCCAGACGAGGTAGCCCGGAAGCACGAGGAGCGTAGGGATCCTAAAAGAGGCCTCCACTAGCATTCACCGGCCATCCAAACGTGTTTTCATAGATGGTTCGGTCCCATGAGCTATCGTTTGCAAAATATAGCGTTTGATAGCCTTACACTGACTCAAACTACACTATTTTGCATGTTTGCAAACAATAGGAAAACAAGAGCAATGAAAGGAGATTTAAAAATAATGGCATAGGATTTCATAGAGGTTCCCTAGGTGGAGTTGTAGGATCCGACGACATCTCTAGGTGCGACGGAGTCTAAGTAATCACTTGTCAAAGTTATACGGTTTTTTGGTCTCATGGATCTTAAGGGATTATGCCTGGATGAGGTAGCCCAAAATCACGGGGAGCATAGGAAAACAAAACAAGGAATCCAATAGTGTTCACTAGGCCATCCAAATGTGTTGGTGCCGACGGTTTGGTCCAACGAGCTACCATTTGTAAAATATAGTGTCTAGCACCTTACACTAACTCAAACTCACTATTTCGCATGTTTGCAAACAATAGCGTATTTAGAGAACCAAAAGGATATATAAAAAACTGACATAGAATTCCATAGAGGTTCCTAAGTGGAGGTGTAGGATCTAATGGGAAATCTCTAGCTGCCATAGAGTTCGAGTAATCACCTATCGAAGTTATATAGTTTTTGGTCTCGGGGTTCTTAAGTGACTACGCCTGACGAGGTAGCTCGGAAGCACTTTGGAGCTTTGGACTCAAAAATGACACCTCCCTAGTGTTCACCTGGCCACCCCGATGTGTTGGCACGGTCGGTTTGGTGTCAAGAGCTTCCGTTTGTAAAATATTGCATCGGACAACCTTACACTATTCTAACATGCACTATTATAGCATGCAAATGAGATGGGATAGAAAAATGTAGACCTGTTATTTTCTAGAAACTCTGAGAGAGATGATAGAGGAAGGTGTCATGATGCTTCATGTAAAATTTCAGGTCAAATTTAGGTCATTTGTTCAAGTTATATGAGTTTTTGTAAAACAAACTTTTGTTCAAGGTTGTCCAACAAAAAAATGCTATATCTTCGACAAGTTATTTGTCGACTGTGGCACCTAGAGATTTCTCGTCAGATCTTACACCTCCATGTCGGGACCCTATACAAAATTATCTCTTGGTTTTATCCATCTCCATTTGGTTCTCTCGTTGTCCTATTGTTTGCAAATGCGTGAAATACTACAGTTTGAGTCGGTCCTAAGGTTGTCGAAGCTCTTGCACTGAAACAAATTTCCCAACACGTCGGGGTGGCTAGTTAAATGCTAGGGGAGGTGTTATTTTGGAGGCCAAAGCTTTAGGTTCTTTCGGGCTACCTCCTCCTGGCATAGTCCCTTAAGATCCCTGAGACCAAAAAATGGTATATCTTTGACATGTGATTTCTTGGACTCTGTGATACCTAGAGAAGTCTCGTTAGATATGAAACATCCATGTCGAGACCATCTACGAAATCCTCTCGCAGTTTTCTCCATCTCCATTTTGTTTTCTCATTGTCCTATTCTTTGCAAACATGTGAAATACTGTAGTTTGAGTTAGTTTAAGGTTGCCAGATGCAATACTTTGCAAACGGAAGCTCTTGGCACCGAAATGAATTTTCCAACACGTCGGAGTGGCAAGGAAAATGCTAGGGAGGTTTATTTTTGGAGGCCAAAGCTCTAGGTTATTCCAAGCTACCTCGTCCGGGCGTAGTCCCTTAAGAGCCATGAGACCAAAAAATTCTATATCTTTGACATGTTATTTCTCAGACTCCGTGGCACCTACAGATGTATCGTTAGATCTAACACATCCATGTCGTAACCCTATACGAAAGGATCACATGGTTTTCTCTATATCCGTTCGGTTCTCTCGCTGTCCTTTTTTTTGTAAACACACGAAATACTGCAGTTTGAGTCGAGTCTAAGGTCACAAACGTAATAATTTGCAAACGGAAGCTCTTGGTGCCAAACCGAATTTTCTAACACATTGAGGTGGCCATTAAACACTAGGGGAGGTGTCGTTTTTGAGGCCAAAGCTCTAGGTGCTTCCAAGATACCTCGTTAGGGTGTAGTCCCTTAAGATCACTCGGACCAAAAAAAGGTATATATTTGACAGGTGATTTCTCGAACTCCGTGGCACATAGAGATGTCTCATCGATCCAAAACCTCCACATTAGAACCCTCTATGAAAGAATATGGTTGTTTTCTCCATATCCATTCGGTTCTCTCATTGTCCTATTGTTTGCAAACACACAAAATATTGCGAGTTTGAGTCGGATAAGGCTATCATACGCAATACTTTGCAAATGGAAGCTCTTGGCACCAAACCGATCAAAGCAACACATCGGGGTGGATAGGTAAATGCTAGGGAGGTGTTGTTTCGAGGCCAAAGCTGCAGTGCTTCCGGGCTAACACGTCTGGGCGTAGTCCCTTAAGAGTCCCGAGACCAAAAATATGTTATATCTTTGACATGTGATTTCTCAGACTCCATGGCACCTAGACACGTCTTGTCAGATCTGACACCTCCACATCAAGTACCTTCTATGAAACACTCTCGTGGTTTCCTCCATCTCCATTCATTTTGCTCATTGTCCGATTGTTTGCAAACACATGAAATACTGCAGCTTGAGTCGGTTTAAGGCTGCCATATGCAATACTTTGAAAATGGAAGTCCTTGGTGCCAAAACGACTTTGCCAACATGTCGAGGTAGATAGGTAAATGCTAGGGGAGGTGTTGTTTCAGAGGCCAAAGCTCTAGGTGGTTCCAGGTTACCTCATTTGAGATTTCTTGTTCAATGATTAGATTGGATTAAGAATGAATTTGACAGGGAATGGCTAAGAACACACGGGAGTTAACAATTTCCTAGTAAATCTTTCTTGTTTATTTCTGAATGGGATTCAGCTTGCCTATGGCTTAGTGACCTTCCATTCATTGATAATTTATTCTATGATAAACCCATGGATGCTTTTAAAAGCACCTTCAAAAGGATAGGGATAGTCATCAAGCCTAGTGAAGGGTGTGATGTGATTTCCAAATAACTTGAAATGCCTACAGATTTAGAACCTGTAGTAACACAAATTGGATAGGATTGACAATCAAGAATCATTGAGTGTCTAAATCAGAATGTCATTACATCTAGAGACATTCTCGAGCATTGGAGTAATGCATCTAGAGAGACATTCTCAAAATATCAACAGATGAAAGGCATCAAATTGTGATGACTCTCTTTAAACTATTGAAGCTTGTAAGAATTTGTGGGCATCCTTAGATCCTTCTATCCATGCTTGTTGCAAAAAACATTGTCTTAATGATGGTCCTAATGATTGTATGCTCAGGTGTTTTAACAGGGGAGAAGACTAAGAAGCATTGAAGAATGTAGTAGGTGCATGATAAGATAGGAACCAATACAAAGAGACCATGAGCAAGAAGAAGCATAGGTAAGGTAAATACACATATACACATTGATAAATTGAATGAATAATTACTCAGATTAGGTAACTCTTTATATAAATACATTATATACATTATACATTGAAAAACGCTAAGTACATGTACATCACCAATAAATGAAAAAATAATCTATAATGTCTTAAATATTGTCAAGTGCACATCAAATTAGTTTTATGAAGAAATAATCTCAGAAATGTAAGGTCTCATACAAAAAGATCGAGTTTCAAATAGTATTTTAATGTGTATTATAAATATAAAAAATCCCAAATAGGTCATATACCATCAAGTTCAAATTCCATATAGGTGTACATACAATGCCATGTAAATAGGCATACAAAATAAATGTCATGTAAGACATATATATTTCCTAATCATCAAAATTTATCCATCTCTTGGCCTTGATCGAAGAAGGCCCTCCTTAGATGAAGATGGAGATCTATGAGATGAATTTGGATCATCTAAGCCCATGCTATGAGTTCTCTTCTGCATTGAATACTTGCCTCAGTAGTTGAAACTGTAAATGTAAAAATGTTTTTTTGTCAAAAATTAATTTATATATGTTTTCAATATGTATTTAAGACCATGCTAATGAAATTATTTACATAAATACAAAAAGTTACCGCAAGCCGCTGATCACGCCAAATTTGTATCTCACGCCGGATGAGTCATCGGGAGCTCGTAGAGTACAAACGGGCATACGATGACGACGAGATGGAGGAGTCCGTGCCCTCGAAGTCAAAATGGAGGGGGTTGAAGTTCCCTACATACACATAAGATCACAAAATCAAACATCAAAATTAGCCAAAATATAACTAAGTACATGTATATGTAATGACAATATTTTAACTAATTTTATAAATATAGAACTATTATTTTTACCCCGCCACGCCCGTGAATCAATCAACAGTAGCTTTACCTATCGCAGGTAACTCTTGCGTATAAAAAATGAAGGAAATTATTAACATAATTTAATAATTCTATAATGAAGGAAATTATCAACATGTAAGTTAACATAATATGAATTACACGAGAAATTTAACGAAAATGTACATGTTGTTTGAATACCTTAATGAGATTCTCGCACAGATGAAATCACAACGACAACACCTTTCTCTGTTTGTCACAGAGATGGTGGTGTGTCTAGTGAAGTCAACATATTTATCAAACATGTATCACATGAGTTAGATGAACATACAAGAACATACATATATTTGACTTCAAAAGTTATATATATATATATATATATATATAGTTGTATGTATTTGAAAATTTTACACAATTAAAATTCTAAATTACCTCTGTGAATGTATGTGTATGCATGGTGCTCACTTCCTGTGGTCGGGATGAAGACACCCCTCCCGCACACTGTAATATCAATTCATACTTGTACAAATACAATTATTTCAAAATTTAACATATATAAGTAAATCAAGTTCTTTGATATTTTTGTTAACAAACATAATAAAACATAACAAATACCTGCGAAGGTGACACCAATGACTATAATCCAAATGTCTCGCTCAAAAAGGCATCTGACATAGTGACATTATCATGTGCACCCCTAGCGCCAACTCCACCAAAATCAGTATGCATGAAAGTATTGTCCTCCTCGGGCCCCAAACATATGCTACCACACGATGAGAAAAGATGTGGCCTCATGTTAATACTCCCTGAGGGAATACTCTATGTACCTCCTTGAGCATCTGGCTCAAAAATCTCCGTCATATGTCGAACAAGGGTCGTAGATAGCCCCTGAAGCACATCGAGTGTATCAATCTCTATTGTCTCTCGCTACTACCGAAGGGACAATCTCGGGAGTGAGGGGGCTTCGCTCGAGGACTCTACCTGCCGAATAGGTGCACGTTGTGCACCAGGTCGATCATTTTCCTCGGCCCTGGAAATCTTAGAAATCAAAATAATTTGGGATCTCATTGAGGATAAACTTGCAATAGAGTTTCCTAAAAAAGTATAGTGGAACCTCATTGTTATTGCAAGGTGGAAAATCAAACAGCTTCCACCATCGGTCCCAAAAATGATTTTTAATCAAATTATTATTACACCAATGGATGGGAAACCATTTGCATGATAGCAGAATAGGAAAAATACTGCGGGGGTCCGTGAATAAGGTGCATATGATGTCTTTTGTAATTTATTTTTTCTTTACATCCACATATGTCAATTTGTTGGAATAATAAACCCCACTACCCTCTCTATAAGATGTCCAACGATCAATTTTCCCTATTTCCGTCAACTTCATCAAGTAATGCCTTTAATGCGTTTGCAAGAGAGGCGCAGTGGGGGGGTTTATAGATTGTGAATCCCTCATTATTTTGATTAAATCCTCAAATTCAAAATTTTTTCAACTATGTGGGCTGCTAAATCTTCTTGACTACCCAAGGGATGTTGAGAAACCGTTGGAGGTTTGGGAGGGATGATAGGAATAACAGGATTGTTGCGGTTGATTTCCTTGACCTCAAACTATAACAATAAAAGAACGTATTCAATTCAAATTATACTCTATAATTATCAAATTTCAATGTAATTTTGATAAAAGAATTGTGCTTACCTCTTCTCCATGGAACCATCATTGATTCAGATCTTCCCAAAAATTTAGAGACAATTGTTTGAGCTTGAGATCCAACCGAATGACAAAACACGAGGGCACAGTTAAGATCTAAAACTCACGTTTGAGGGAGATAGAATGATAGAGGCTTGGGATTGTTTTATATATAACAGACATAACGCGTACACTTTATGCAATGGTAAATTCCAAACTTAGAAAATCATAACGCGACCATGTTATAATAGAATGCGCACATATTTTTCCTTTTTTTGGGTTGTTGTCCACTTTTTGGCTCCCCAAGTTAGTGCACTTACCCCATATCTGACTTTGTACGAAGATTTCAACTTTCTCTATTTTATTTCTAAAGACCAAACCCTTTATAAATACACTCTTGAGGATGAAAACCTTCCAAGAGTTTGTGAGGATTATCTACACAAGGGTTTCTATTATGCTAGCAAATATTTTTAGTTTATTTTTCCATTATATTGCATGCACTTATTTCTATTATAACGAATACCATTGGGGATGATTCAGGGTGATTTATGGCTGCTTTGGAGATGCTCATAACTACTGTTATTTTCCCTGATTTTTAGATACCATATTCTCTTATTTTCTGAAATTTTGGAGGCTTGGAAGCATTATGTATAGTTGTGTTTATGGGAAGCATGTCTGCAGATTTAAATAAATTATTCCAACCTGATTTGGAGCACTATTTGGGTATTTCTTTAATGCTTCTACCATTATAAATAATGTTGAATAGTTTTGGGATAAATTTCAGGTGGTTCTAAGTCAGTTTTGTATGGGTTTTATTTTCTATACCTAGTCGCATTTTCTAAGTAATAATTTAGATCTATATAACAAAGTTTGAATATATATATTTTTATAAGTTGCTTTGGTGTTGGATTTTCCTACAATCCTAGTAGGGGTCAAAGTGTTCCATTTGGGAACATTACACAATTTGACTCCCCATATTGCATCTTTTATTTTTGGGACTTGATGTAATTTGATGGTTTTACATGTCTTCATCTCTTTGCAGGTTACAGGTGAATTCGGTGATCATCCCATGACATAAAAGTGACTAACAACGACTACCATAGAAACTTGTGCGACACCAGAAAAACTAGGTTATAAGATCCTACGCAATCACAGGTGACTAACAAAGGTATCTGGTGCCTAGGCACCCTCACCCCATTCCAGGAACCTTGGTCTGGCCTCATCTGAAAATTCTAGAATTTACTAAGCATGGTTGTGAAATTCTACCCTTCTTGTTCATCGGTTGTTCTAGTCCAGATCATCTTCGTGGAAGTGTAAATCCGAGTCACTCTTTCCCTCTCTTGCACTTAAAGTTTCATATTTATCTAGCTTATTGCTTGTGTCATCTTGTATCTAGCAGTTTCTTATCATAGTTTACATACGTTACTCTACAATATCCAAGGTTTAACATTAAACTTAATTCTATATTTGTTAAATCAAATACAATCAACATCGATTTACAAACTTTTTTTATTTTCATACATCCATCTCAGGTAAATCATGAACTAAAATGTAGCAGATTGCCTTAATATCATCATCGATTCATCCTCTTTGAAATTAAACCATAACTTTTTAAAATTCTTGCATGATTTTGTGTCATTTTTTATCAACAAAATCTTGTAGAAGGATTGCATTCGATGTATTTTTGGATTAGATTTCACTCATTTTTACATATTTTAGTATGTTTTGAACTCAGTAACCTATTGGAATTTTGGAATTTTTATTTTCCCCATTTAAGCACAAATTACACTCATGTGAATAATGCGAGCTAGATCGAGACGATATAGTAGACCTTAAAAGAAAAGCATTAGCCTTTAATGGTAGACCTTTTAAAAATAAAATCTTTTTGGTCTAACTTTATCGCTTTTGACTAAGTAATCCTTAGTTTTTCAGACAAGAGAAAGAGGATTTCGTTGTCAAATAAATCAAAGAAACAAGTTAGAAATGCCATTTCAGAGCATTAAAAACTAAAAACTGCAGATGTAAGATGAGATCTACGACCGCCAATCTTCCAAGTTTTTTTCTTGAGAATTTTAGGAGAAAATACTAGTTCACTCAATCGTATGCTCTTTTTAAATATCAATTTTAGTGACCATAAAAATATTCTTTTAGTAGTATTCATTGAATCAAGAGCTTTCTACATTATTTTAATGCCATGAAGAATTTTCCTACCTTTAATAAAAGCACTTGATAGGGAGAAGAAAGAGATGGAAGAAAAGGTTAGAAACAAGTAGCAATAATTTGTATAATTATTTTGTAGATTGAATTATAAAGAGCGATTAATCTAAACACATTTTTGCAGAAAATTCATCTTGAGCCTCAACTATTCAAGGAATTACCCCAAAACATGCTTTTAAGAATCCTTGTTAAAACGTTATGATTAAAATCATTTAACATTGAGTTATATCTTCTAGATTCATTCACAACCTCCCATGTCTTAAATGACGATATTTTAGAAGAAAGGAAGAACCTCGGTGGGAAGTTGTAAGCTATGAGTGCTATATCCTTAGGCATGTATTTTATTTCTACAAGAATCTCTTCACAAGGGATTGGTTTCATTAGCTCCAAGTTTTGATCATATGATATACTCTAAGAATTCAAATCCATAAATAAGAGCCATTCTTATTATGATGTGTCTAAATGGATACATAGGATAGAATGGGGAACAATTATTACTTCCTCCCTTAATATTTCAAGGATTTCTTCAAAGGGATCATCCATTTGTTCTTTTTATGATAGACATTTTTTTATCCAAAATAAGCCCATGCTTATTTTTGGCTAACTCCTCCTCCATTCCCTTTACTGGTACTTAAAATGAAATTTTTGCACACTTCAAGGACTCGAAATTTTTGGAAATGGCTCCATCAGATAGGATTTTTCTTCCCCTTTCTAGAAAGGTAAAATTTTCCTCCTAACTCCTTGTAAATTTCAAGTTATGGCTCTGGAGTTTTTTGGGGAAAATTTCCCTTGACAGGCCATGGCCAATAAAAATGTGCCACGTGGCAGAGGAGGTTGGGCTAGTGGGGTGAAGTTCAAAATTTTCCAAAGTAGTTGGCAGGGGTGCAAAGAAATTTTTTTTTCCTCGAGCCCGCGGAGGAGAAGGAAATGGGTTGGCGGAGGCGCGGGAGAATTGGGAAATGTTTCCCTTTTGTCTAAAATGCCCAAAGGAAAATTTTGGCCCCAAGGCCCACCGATTGTTTAGAAGGCGACATGTGTCTAGCAAGAGAGGATTCGAACCCACGGAAGGATTTTGGAGAAAGTCACCAAAATTGAAAAATGCACAAAGGAAAAAATTGGAAGTGCATCCCCGCCGACCAATGAGGGAGCGCCACATGTCTAGATAGCGGCGGAAGGGCGGAAGTGCAGGAGATTTGGGAAATTTTTCCCAATGAAAATTTTAAAGGAAAAAGGGGGTAGGTTGAGCTTGTGATCCCACCGATGAACCAGAAGATGACACGTGTCCCACGGCGGCGGAGGCGCGGAGATTTTTGGAAAATTTTCCAAAATTGCAGAAAGCAAAATTTGACCCCGTGAGCCCGTTTTTGAAATCCAATTTTTCCGCCTTGAAATTTGTGCCTACATTTTTGCCCTAAATCTTTAGATGGGCATACCTTTTGATCTAGATATTAGATTTCAACAAAATCAGACTTTTTGGAAATGTCTCAAGCCCCGTCACCACCAATTCTAAGACTATGATAATTCTTCACTAGGAACTCCTCGTGCTATGATTATTTACTAATGCATAGCTTTTAGTTTGGTGGATGTAATCTGAAACACAACAACAAACATAACACAAGAATACCATAGATTATGATAAGAAGGAATGATGATAAATCTGAAATATCAATGTAAATCAACATGAAATTGTTACAATCTCACCCATGAGGTACTTCAAGTATTACTGACTTCACTTGCCTTCCAACAATAACTATGGGAGAAACTTCATAATTACACCTCTTAATGGCTTCTTTAACACACCTTCAAAATGATGGCTTCCTTTACACACTTACTCATACAATATTTCTCACTACTTCCTTATATGCTAAATGAGGGGGTGGCCTCTTTATTTATAGGAATTCAGGCTTATCCACCCTATCTCTAAGATAGGATAGGAAATATCTTCCAGCCAATCATATTCCATGCCTAAACTCTTGCCTTTACATGTAGGCTTATCTTCAAAGATAAGATAAACCTTATCATCTTACATGGGTTCTACCTTTTAGACTTTTCCACAAATAAAATACACAAAATATTTATGACATCAATCTTTGTTTTTATTACAAATATAATATTTCTAATTCCTAATCATGTAGACCCTACTTCTCTACTTACCCCAACTTTGACATTTTAACATTACCGGACCACATACGACAAACATTTACTTTTACCACAACATTCCTATTGTACTTTGACTGTACCACACTCTCTACTTTATTGGTGTCATCGTATCGACCGCACCATTATCTTCTATTAGACGCCACTACTAATCATACTTAACAACATCCTATTCCTAATACATACATAATAAAATAGAAATTATGGAGGAAAATTTTAATTTCGACATTTTCCCCCTTCCTAGCTTCTACTCCGTCCTCAGAGTAAACTATTCTTGTGCTTGGAAAATATTTAACTTGTCGTGGTTGACCCATTTCATAATGGGAGTGCCATCCAATTCCTCTAGTCGATATGTACCATTTTCATGCACAACTGCTATTTTGTAGGGCCCCATCCATTTTGGAAGAAATTTTCTTTGTCTTCTTTTTTTGTAATCTGAATCATATACTAGAACCAAGTCATTCACATGAAATGGAGACCAACAAATCTTTTGATCAAAGTATTCCTTCTGCTTCATTTTATTCTTATAGCTTGTATCCTTCGTTATTTCCCTCATTTCCTCTAGCAAATGAAGATGCACCAACCGTTCTTTTACTTGAATCACTTTCATCCATCCTTTGTTTTTTCATAACTCTCACAAAGTGGAAATATCAAACTCAATAAGAAGAACTGGATCAATGCCATAAGACAACCGAAATGGGGAGTATCCTGTCTGCCGACTTTGATGTTGCCCTTATTTCCCACAATGCTGCATGAATCCTTTTATCCCACTTATGTACCTACAAGGCTGAATCTTTTGCTAGAATTTGACACAACACAAAATTTGTTCGTTCCACCTGTCCATTTGTGCTTGGATTGTATGTTGTTGCCTTCCCATGCTTAATAGAAAACTTGTTGACTATGGCTTCTACCACCTCATTAATGAAGTGGCTTCCTTGATCTGTTATAATTTCTAATGGGCAACCAAATCTGGTGACAATGCGTTCATATATGAACCTTGCCACTTCATCCATGGAAGCTATTTTCAATGGCCTAGCTTCAACCCACTTGGTTAAATAATCTGTGGCAACTACAATATACTCATTTTGGTGTGGGGTAGTTGGAAGTGGACCTACAATGTCTATTCCCCATTTTTCAAAGGGACCAAGTGGAAGAATAGGGCATAATGGAGCTGATGAAGTCTTACGGTTACCATGTGTTTGAAAAATATCACATGTCTTACAATAATTATAACAATCTCTAAAAAGAGTGGGCCAATGATAACTTGCATTCAAGATCCTTCTTGCTGTAAGTTTTCCGGAGAAGTGTCCTCCACATGTACCATTGTGGAATTCTTCTATTAGCTCCTTCCCTTGATCACGTCCAACTTCTCTCTTGTACTATCCATCAGGTCCTATTCGAAATAATACTCCATGTAGAATAGAATATGGATGACTTGACTTGAGTAATCTTCCTCTTAGTATTTGCATTGGCACCATTAAGAAACTTGAATTCATTCAGATAATTCCAAATATCTATGTATTCACTAGGGATTATGTCAAGGGATAACAATGTTACATCTGGGAAATCATCATCATCACAAGATGAACCTAAACCCTCATAGGCTCGAGAGAGTGCATATGTATTGACATGCTTCTTTCTTGGCCTATTTATAATATCAAATTTAAATTCTTGTAGCAAAATTATCCATCTTGCTATCCTCCCGATGGGTTAGGATTATTTACAATATATTTTAGAGCACGATGATCTCATACAACTATAAATTTCTACCCTAGCAAGTAATTTCTAAACTTCTTTACAAAAAAATGATAGCTAGAGCCTCTTTTTCAGTTAATATAATTTACCTCAGCACTGCTCATTTGTCTGCTCCCAAAGTAAACTGGATGATCATTCCCATTTTCATCCTTTTGGCTCAGAGTACTTCCTAGTGCTGCATCTGAGGCATCAATATACATAATGAATGGCTTGCTCCAATATGGATTCTTTAAAACAAGTGAAGACACTAGGGCTTCCTTCAGTTGTTCAAAAGCTTCATGCGCCTTATTTCCTGGTTCATAAGTAACATCCTTCTTCAAGAATTGGGTTGGTGGTCATGTAATTTTGAGAACTTCTTGATGAACCTTCTATAGTAACCCACATGGCCTAAAAATGATCTCAACTTACTTCTATTCATAGGAAATGGTAACTCTTTGATTTTTGAAACTTTATCAGGATCAATACCAATACCATCTTTGGATACAACATGCCCTAACAAAACACCTTTAGAACATCAAAAGACACACTTTGTAGGGTTTAGTGAGGCTTGTGCTTCATCTAACCTTTGAAATGTTGTCTCCATCTGGTGCAGGTGGTCCATATTACTCCTATAGATGCAAAAATCATCCATAAATACTCTGATGAAGTTCCCAATGTAGGGTTCAAACACCCTATTCATCAAACGCTGGAATGTTGCCAGAGCATTACACAACCCAAAAAGCATAACTCTATAAGCAAACATTCCCCAAGGAGTGGTGAACGTGGTCTTCAGCTGATCTTTTTGTGCTATACGAACTTGGTTGTATCCGCTAAATCCATCAACAAAACTATTTCACTCTTGGCCAACTACTTCATCCAAGATTTGATCTGAGAATGGAAGAGGGTAATGATCCTTCTTTTTGCCTTGTTGAGCCTCCTATAATCAACACAAATGCGTAGTTTCCCATTCTTTTTTATTGAGATCACAATGGGAGAAATCCATTCTGAATTCTCCATAGCAAATATGAATCCTGCATCAAACAACTTATCTATTTCTTCTTTTACAGTCTTAGAAAAATTAGGATTCATTCTATATGGAATTTTTTTATGGGCTTAGCACCATCTACTAGCTCAATAGAATGTTCTACCCAACTTATTTGAAGGAGTTCCTTGTAATCAAAAGTGAATATGTGTATGTACCTTCAAAAGAGATGGAGGTAGGATTCCTTCTCACTCTCCATCACAACATCACCAATCTTTATTTGTTGGAGATGATCATCAATTTATTCTTTAGATAATTTTATGGGGTCATGAGTTGGTGTGACTGGAAGGATATCCATGAACGAAACATCAACCTCACTTTCTTCATCTTCTATGTCCACTTCACTGGTACTAGAGTAATCAGAGGATGTCCAATCATTAGTTTCATCACTTGAATCCATAGGTTTTGCCTTATGATGCCGAGGGATCACATTTATCTTCACCCTCTCTCTACCACATCCAAGTGTCATGAAGCCTTCATTCCAGTAGTTTCTTACATGAACTCTCCTTAGCCATGGTCTTCCCAACAACATTGGGTACGCAATGTAATACCATTTTCCATCACCTGAAAGTATACCACACATACAACACCCATAATAGATATTGCCACATTTGAAACTACACCTTCTGGTTTAGTTTTTCCCTTATTTAATGACCTTAACATAAGTGTTGAGGGGTGATCAATTTTTAAACCCAACATATTCATTACAGACTCGGTCATTACATTAACTGCAGCACCTCCATCAACTAAGACATCATGAATTGAAACACCATTACATAATATATTAGCTTATGGAGCGTAGGGATCTGCCTTTGCCTCCAAAATAGAGACCTCAACCTCCTTCCTTTGTCGAGCATTGAGTCCACTTCGCAGTTCCTGCCTCTTCTCAGAAGACATAGCCAAGAGTTGACCATATGTAATATTTGCAGCCTTTTGACAGATCTTCCAAGATGGAGTATGGTGCTTGTCCCCTGTGAAATCGAAAAATCCTACACACCCAAATTTCTTCTCCTATGTTTCTTACTAGTTTCTCCTTTCATCTTCTTAGGATCATTTCCATCTTGGTTATCTTTTTCTTTCTTTATTTTTGTTACAAACACATCTACTTCATTATTTATGCTCTTATCTACTACATCAAAAGAATTCACATGTGCTTTTCCTTTATCATTATCTCTTGTACCAGATGTGTAGAAGCTCTATCTAGACAATTATACTTATAATGACCCTTTTTATAACAACCATAACATACAACTTTAGAAATATTTCTTTTTGGACCTCTATCTCCTCCTTGAGAACTAAATTCTTTTCCTTGAAAAAGATTAATAGTTAACTGGCCCATCTTCCTGAGTAGATCTTCATACTCAGTAGATGTACTAGGAGAAATATTTGTGCTCACCGAGAGTGGTTGTGGATTTTGGACCAAAGGTGTTGGTGTAGGCTCTACCTTAGCAACAATTTCTTTGGGCTCCTCTTCCATGCTTTCTTCTTTCCTTCTTGCAATCTCATTTGCTTGTTCAATGGTAGTTGGGTGGTCATACTTCACTCGTTGTCTGATCTCTAGCTTCATCCCAAGAATAAAGTGCTTACAGAGGAGATTATCCATGCCATTCATCAACCCATCCGCTAATCCTTCCTTCCGGATCTGGGCATTGAGCTTCCTCATTATCTCTAGAACACGAGCATGATAATCCCTTATCTTCTCCTTCTCTCCTTGGGATAGCTTTGTGATATCGATCATGAGATCTGCATATTTCTATTGTTCACCAAATTCTTCAAGAAAACTTTCAATTAATAAATCCCATGATTTTTTCACATTATCACCTAGTGTTTCAAACCACCTAAGGGCTGAACCATCCAAAAAGGTAGGAAAAAATTCAGTCCATTGTTCCCTTCTTATGAGGCCATTACAAATGCAAGATCGTTTAAACTCTTGAATGAAAGAGGAAGCATCTTCATTAGATTGGGCTGAAAAAATAGGAATCTTCCCCATTTTCAAAAATAACCACAGTGAAATACCAACCCACAAGTACAATCAACAAGACTTATGTGCACAAATAATTGGAATCACTATAATAGAAAGTGACTTTACACCTTTCTACAGTAAAATAGAAATGACCACGGTAAACTATGGTAAAACTTGACTTATTGCGGTAAAAATGACTTTACTGTGGTAAACACTATTCACGGTAAAAAGTGAAGTTACTGTGGTAAATACTATTCATGGTAAAATGTGACTTTACTGTGGTAAATACTATTCATGCTAAAAAGTGACTTTACCATGGTAACCACTGCTTTACCATGGTACACAGAAAAAAACAAGCTACCCTCTAAATGTTTTCTGACTAAGTGGGAATATCTCTCCAGAAAATCCACCAACGAGGAATGGTCCCGAAACGAAACCAAAATGTCATCACCAATTTGGCACTATGATAATTCTTCACCGGGAACTCCTCGTGCTATGATTATTTACTAATGCACAACTTTTAGTTTGGTGGATGTAATCTGAAACACAACAACAAACATAACACAAGAATACCATAGACTATGATAAGAAGGAATGATGATAAATCTGAAATATCAATGTAAATCAACATGAAATTGTTACAATCTCACCCATGAGGTACTTAAAGTGTTACTGACTTCACTTGCCTTCCAATAATAACTATGGGAGAAACTTCACAATTACACCTCTTAAAGGATTCTTTAACACACCTTCAAAATGATGGCTTCCTTTACACACTTACTCATATAATATTTCTCACTACTTCCTTATATGCTAAATGAGGGGGTGGCCTCTTTATTTATAGGAATTCAGCTTATCCACCCTATCTTTAAGATAGGATAGGAAATCTCTTCCGGCCAATCATATTCCATGCCTAAACTCTTGCCTTTACATGTAGGCTTATCTTCTAAGACAAGATAAACCTTATCATCTTACATGGGTTCCACCTTTTTAGACTTTTCCACAAATAAAATACACAAAATATTTATGACATCACTCTTTGTTTTTATTACAAATATAATATTTCTAATTCCTAATCATGTAGACCCTACTTCTCTACTTACCCCAACTTTGACATTTTAACATTACCGGACCACTTACTTAAAAATATTTACTTTTTACCACAAAATTTCTATTGTACTTTGACATACCGTACTCTACTTTATTGGTGGCACCGTATTGACGACACGTGATATCTTCTATCGATGCCACTACTAATCATACTTAACATCCTATTCCTAATACATACATAATAAAATAGAAATTACGAAGGAAAATTTTAATGTCGACAACCCCTCTATGCATTGGAGGCACAAAAACATCATTTTTTGTGGATTTCGATGGAGAAAATGCTAAAAATGTCTTTCATGTCTTCAATGCGTATCAGATTGCCTTGAACAAGTCATTTTTTTCTCGAGCCTCCATGGTTTTCTTCTCCAGCATGCCAAGGATGGAGAATCAGCTTGATTTGATGGGGGAAACCCTAGAATGTCTTCTCATGCCTTGAATGCAAGATCAGATTGCTTCGAAGACATCATTTTTATTCCATTTTGCTTCTCCAACATGCAGAAAAAAGGGAAAGATCAATTTAATGGTTTGCAGGCTGATTTGACAGAGATTAATGGTGGGTGGTTGAATCCAAGGATCAGATTTGCTTGTTCCTTCGTTTTCTCTCTTTTGCTTTGGTTATAAATGAACAAGATTCATTCTTTGTAATGGTTGGACATTTTTTCTCTATATCTCCCTTTCTCTCTATTCTATGGCAAGTTTGTGGAGTTCTCAAACCTTTCCATAAATCTGTAAATGCAAAATTTATGCCTTTTGGCCATTGTAATGCTTTGTATCAACTCTGTGGAGCAATAAAATAAGCTTGTGGGTGATTTCCAGCCCCTTTCTTACTTCCATTGCATTCATTCTGATCTTTTCATTACAAATCTGGTTATTTGTGCATGTGAGTTGTATTATTTTTATGGTCTGTGTTTAACAGCAGAGTGGGAGTTCATCATTCCTCAGTGCATCACCTCCATTAGCTTAGATTTCATTATTTCTACAACTTTTTCTTCACCTTGGTCCCTTGGAAAGATTTAGAGTAGGACTTAGGATAGATCCTCTGCAAAATGAATGCATGCACCTGAATAGAGGAATAGGAACCAACCTTTAATCTGGAGAGTTTTTCCCATTTTCTACAAGTCCCACACTTGGGGAAAAATTCCATGTTGTGCAATCACACTGGATGCCCATTATCAAACTAGAAATATGAGAAAACATCTAGGGGTGCTATGATTTTGCACTAACAGTTTTGGCACGCACTCAGTGGGACCTTAGAGATCTTCATCTTCATTACAACAAATTTGATGTGCAATTATTGTAAATTTCTTGCTTGAAAGAGCCCTGATTTGCACATCTGGCGACTCTAAAAGGATAGATCAATTGGTTTCAACAGTACAAGCTTGAAGATTCATGAGAAGGATCCAAACAAGGTCAAGGACTAGAGAAGAAGGATTGTCTGAGCATCTACAATTATCCCTAGAAAGAGGAGAAAGGGGAAGAAGGATTCAAAGGTCTCCATCTCCACCAAACAGAACTCTATCAACTCCTCCACCTGGTAGACCTTTCATCCAATCAACAAGGGTTCTCAGGCTAATCATAATGGCACAACCCAATCCTTATGTCAAATTTACTGGTAGCAGCCCACTTGCTCTCAATCCACAAAACCTAGTTCCAATTGCAGCATTGAAGAACATTCCATATTTTACTAGAGAAAATAAGACCACTGCTGGTGATCATGTCCAAGACATTGCTAATGTTTGTGCAATCCATGAGATTGTTGAGATGGATATTCTTTGTCAAATTGCTGGCATATTCATTCAAAGTGAAAGCCTTTCAATGGTTCAATCTTTGAGGCGGATGCTCTATCCACAATTGGAACCAGTTGTGCACAGCTCTCCATAACCAATTTGGAGAGAAAGGGGACAACTTGTCTCTATTGGAGCAACTGACAACTATCAAGAGAGCTCCCAATGAGTAGCTAACAGAATTCAATTTCAGATTTCAAAGAACATGGGATAGAATCCCATTGACAGTGAGGCCAATAGCTCAAGGTGCTTTCTTATACTTTTTCAAGGCTTTAAATTTTGACATTTCTATGTTGATCCAATCCATGGGAGGTATAAATCTACCCGTAGCTTATAAAGATCACCATTAGGGTTGAGAATTGTTTTATCCAAGTTGGTAAACTTGCACCTAGGTCTCTTATGCCCCTATATCCAGAGTTGGGAAGCCCAAGTGCCACCAAGCACCTACTTTAGCTCCTATTCCCACTCCTAGAAATTAGAGTAAAATGAAACTTCTACTTCATCCTCTAGTGCCTCAAATTAGCTTCAAGAAGTTAGGAAATAAATGCAAAATTTGGGCAATGATCTGGTTACAATCAAGAGACAAAGAAGCTCAAAGTTTTAGGCCTTCTTATCAGCCTCAAACTCAGCCTAATAGACAACCATATCAGCCTAATAGGCTGCCCAACCCAGCTGAAAATCAAAATTAAGTAAGGCCTCTTGCCAATAGACCATTTCATCCCTATAACCCCCATGTTGCGTCTAACTCTAAAGCCTTAGTGCCAGTGCAAAATAATATAGCTCAAGAGTATGACTGGTGTTTCCCATGCAATGAACCTCACAAATGCCAATCTATGTGCTTCAATGGTGCTTTGAACCAAGCTTTGATGGTGACAAAAATTGGTGTGGAGAGTGAAGCAAGGGGAGAAACAAACCAACAACAAGGAACATCTCAACAAGATACAACTCCAGATGAGACTACACTTGTCAATTGGCAAATGAAGATTTTTGTCGTATTAATCAAACACCTTCTCAAAATATAGTAGCTAACACATGGTCAAAGAAGAGGAATATTGGTGAAGGGAAGTCATCAGGTCTAAGTGATTCACAACCTTCCATCACTCCACAAGGTGTTGACAAGTAAAATATAGTTCCAAATGTGCAAGGACAGCCCCAAGCCACCTTTTAGACTAGCTCAAATGCTAGTCATTGTTGTAGCCCATGTACAAGAAAATAATCTACGAGACTAAAGGGCAGAAAAGAGATGGTTCATGCCCATTCAATATCATTGAACAAATGAATAAGACCAATGTGAACATATCTATGTGGAAGTCACAATCCATCCCAGACAAAGGGACTCTGCTACAAGTTTGCCATGAAGAATTGGTCAACTCCAAATCAGCTAGCTCATGTGCAAGAGAAGGTACTCAAAAATTCCACTCAGCTTGAGGGGAATCATGGGGAAAGCAAGGTAAAAATTTGAAGCCCCTCCATTCTATGTTTCATTGATCATTGGGGATAAACTAGTACATAATTGTATGATTGATTCTGGGGCAAGTAGTTTTGTGATGCCCAAGAAAATAGCTGATCATCTGGGTCTTCAATATGAATTCATATCCAAGGGGGTGGTGTAATTAGATGGGACAGAAGTAGAAACAGTTGGGGTAGTTAAATATTTGAGCCTTACTTTGCGTGCATGCCCCAATGTCATTGTTTTGCAAGATGTGTCAGTGATATATTTTCCACCACTCTTTTCCATATGTTTGTCAAAGGATTTCATAGCTTGAATTGGAGGATACCTATTTGCTAATTGGTCACACATGCTATTCAGGACAAGGTATGGATTGAAGGCCACGATCAGGTCTGAACCTATTGCAAAATTTCACATAGAGCCTGATACTCCAAGCCCAATCAATGCTAACTATTCAACATTTAATCAAGAGGATTATCCAAACACACATGAAGCTGACACCAAAGCTAGAAGCATTCCAGATTTGAATCTTGATGAATGGGCCAATAAGGTACATGCTTTTGATCCCTACAAAGAAATGGAGGAATCTGAACTAGGAGTCTATTACATGCATGAAGAAAATCAACCTCTTCCTAACATCACCAAGCTAGACTATAGAGATGACAATGAGGTATGGCATCTATTCTTTGATGGATCAAGAAGTAGACAAGGTGCAGGAGGAGGAGCTATGCTTGTTTCACCTCAAGGCATAAAGTATTATTCAGCTTTTAGATTTTAGTTTGCATGTTCTAACAACACTGCTGAGTATGAAGCTTTGATACACGGATTGCATTGGTCAAGGAAGAGAGGCATAAAAACTTACAAGTCTTTGGTGATAGTGAGCTGATTGTTAATCAAGTTAAAGGAAAACATGCTGCCAAGAATGACTTGCTCAAAAGTTATAGGAATAGGGTGTGGAATCTCATTGAGGATTTTGAAGGCTTTGGCATCAACTCCATCCCTAGGAAAGAGAACCAAGCTGCTGATAGACTTGCAGTAGTTGGAGAAACTTTTGATGTTATGGAGAGTATCAAAAGAGACAAAATGTAGCCAAACATCCATGTGATTGTGAGGCCATCAGTGCCAAACAATAATACAAGTTGGCAAGTGTTTGAGAGTGACCAACAAATCATCAATTTTTGTAAGAGGAAGTTGAGTTCTCAGCCAAAAATTAGGAAAAGTTGGGACAACAGTATGGTGATCAAGTGGTACAGCTAAGAACCAAAAACTGCCAAAAAGAATTGTGACTTTAGAGTCTATCTTCAATCCTAATGATCAATTTAGGAAGGAGAAAGAAAACATCCAAGTCAAGGGAGAAGATTCAGAGCCAATCACAGTTGGAGAAGGCAAGTCACTTCAAATTGGCAAAGTGACAACTGAGCAAGAAAGGTATGAATTCATGCAACTTTTCCAAGAGTTCCCGAATGTATTTTCTTAGAGCTATGAAGACTTGAAAGGTTTCAATCATAAGCTAGCTCAACACACAATTGAACTAGATCCAAGTGCTAGGCCCATCAGGAAAAAACAGAGACTAGTCAACCCACACATTGAGCCTCTCATGAAGAAGGAATTGAATAAGTTGATAGAAGCAAGTATCATATTCCTCATCAAGCATTCAAGATGGGTTGCAAAAATGGTTCCAGTTAGAAAGAAGAGTGGGAAATCGATCATGGTAAAGGAAGATGATCAGTTCAAAACAACCTTCACTACCAAATGGGGAACCTATGCATATAGAAAAATGCCATTTGGGCTATCTAACGCCGGAGCTACCTTCCAAAGGGAAATGGACATGGCATTCAAGGGATTGATCAATAAAATAGTGCTGATATACCTAGATGATATTACTGTATTTTCTAAAAGTGCAAAAAACCATCTCTTTCATTTGAGACAAGTGTTCCAAAGATGTAGAAGATTTGGGATATCCTTGAATCCCAAAAAATGCATATTCCTAGCTCATGAAGGAAAACTCCTAGGCCACATTGTTTCCAAAGAAGGGTTAGCAATTGATCCAGAAAGGGTTGAAGAAATAAAAGCACTGCCATTACCAAGTCATAAGAAGGCTCTTCAAAGTTTCTTCCCATAGTTTGCAGCCCTTGTCAAGCCAATAACTATGATGTTGAAGAAAAGTATGGCTTTCAAATGGAAAACTGAAGGTAAGGAAAGTTTTGAGGCAATCAAAGAAGCTATCTCATGGGCTCCAACTCTCATTAACCCAAATTTCTCCAAATACTTCATCCTTTATGCATTTGGTGGTGGTGATACAATTTCTGCAATTTTAGTACAACAGAACGAAGAAAATGTAGAGCAGCCAATTGCCTTCTTTAGCCAAAGCTTGGAGGACTATGAAGTGAGGTATTCCTTCATTGAGAAGCATGTTATTGCAGTAATTAGGAGCTTGAATAAATTTAAGCATCTAGTTTCAAACGACAAGGTCCAACTACTGGTTTCTCATGCAGGAGTTAAAGACTTCCTCCTCAACAAAGGTCTAAATGAAAACGTGCAGATGGATTACTCATGTCATGGAGTATGACATTGAGATCAAAGTCACCAAGCAGGTATGAGGAAAGGGATTGTGTGAGAAATTGTCCTTGAGTCAACCAATTGAAGCAAACAAAGACAAGAATGTTGTTTTGGTATTGCAGGACAACTAAGAACAAAGAGATGTTCAAGAAGAAAATGGTGGTGTGCTCACTCCTTACTGGACCCAAGACATAATGCACTTCTTACAAACATTCCTATGCCCTCCAGAGATGAACAAATCCAAAATAAGACACTTCAGATTATAGGCTATTCCATATGCACTTGTTGATGGTGTCTTGTTTAAAAAGGATATCAATGGGGTGTTTCTGAGGTGAATTGGGACAAATCAGATTGAGAAAATGTTAGAAGAGTTCCATAATGGATCAGCTGGGGGTTACTTTTCTCCAAGAGTGATAGCTCTCAAGATCATGAAGGCTGGTTATTATTGGCCCAAAGTATTTAGTGATTGTTATTCATGGATCAAGAGGTGTAAGAATTGTGCATTCTTCACAGGTAAAGAGAGGTTAACAACACTTCCATTGCACCCAATCTCGCTTAACCAGCCATTCATGCAATGGGGTTGGACTTCATTGAGTCATTAATCCAAACTCAAACTAAGGGCACAAATGGATTCTAACAAAGACAATGCACTACTTCACCAAATGGACTAAGGCGCTGCACTCAAAGTGACAAATGAATCCAACATTATAGACTTATATGAGGGGATAGCAACCAGATTTGGTATACTTGCCACTATAATATCAAATAATGCATTGGAATTCATAGGATCAAAGGTCACTTTGAATGGGTCATGTTAAAATGGGAACTATTTGAGCACCTCATAAAATTATTACCCTTAAGGTAATGGCCAAGCCGAGTCCATAAACAAGAATCTATTAAGGATCATCAAGAGGACTCTTGATGAAAATCGAGGACTTGGCACACTAATCTCAAATCAGCTCTATGGGCTGATAGGATAATTCCCAAGAGATCCACGGTAACTCTCCATTTAGACTTGTTTATGGGAGAGAGGCGCTTGCCTATGTCACTTGAGTTGCCAACATTGGAACTTATGAAGCAATTGGAATTGTTAGAGTTTGAGGCCATGGAGGTTAGATATGCAGAATTGATGGAACTCCAAGAAACCAGAGAGCATGCAGCCCAAACAATGGAAAAGGATCAAGCATTGATCAAGAGAAGTTTTGATAAGAAAGCTAAGGCTAGAACTTTCCAAGTTGGAGATTTAGTGTTGAAATGGGATGCAAACCGAGCAAAGCCAGGAAGACATTCAAAATTTGATGCCATTTGGAGTGGCCCCTACATGGTCACAAAATGCAAAAACAACAATGCCTTCCAATTGTCTACATTGGATGGTGAGGAATTGCAGATTCTAGTTAATGGAATCCATCTAAAGCATTGCTACTAAGGGAAACTTCTCACCTTGTACATATTAGCTTAGATTTTCATTCCTCCAAGTGCTTGTGCACATTGTTTTGTTGTAGCTTAGATTTACATTTCCCTAAGTGCTTTGGCACAGGTTTTGTTGTCCCAAGGATGCATCTTTTGCAGATCATGTTCCAGGTCAAAGTGGTTTTTCTACTCTCACATCTTCATCCTAGAGATTTTCTAATGAATTGAGAGTAACAGAAGTTAAGTTCATGACTCCATTCCCAATGGATTGCTTCAGGCAGCTGGTCACTTCATCTAGCAGCAGATGACCCCTCTGAGTCGCCAAAAATGTTATCCAAAATAAGCCCATGCTTATTTTTGGCTAACTCCTCCTCCATTCCCTTTGCTGGTACTTAAAATGAAATTTTTGCACACTTCAGGGACTCAAAATTTTCTGGAAATGGCTCCATCAGATAGGATTTTTCTTCCCCTTTCTAGAAAGGTAAAATTTTCCTCCTAACTCCTTGTAAATTTCAAGTTATGGCTCGGTGGAGTTTTTTGGGAAAAAATTCCCTTGACAGTCCGCGGCCAATAATAAAATGTGCCACGTGGTAGAGGAGGTCGGGCCGGGGTGAAGTTCAAAAATTTGCCAAAGTGGTTGGCGGGGCACAAAGACAAAATTTTGCCCGCGGGCCCATGGAGGAGAAGGAAATGGGTTGGCGGAGGTGCGGGGAGAATTGGGAAATGTTTCCCTTTTATCTAAAATGCCCAAAGGAAAATTTTGGCCCCAAGGCCCGCCGATCATTTAGAAGTTGACATGTGTCTAGTGGCGGAGGAGTCGGACCCACGGAAGGATTTGGAGAAAGTCACCAAAATTGAAAAATGTGCAAAGGAAAAAATTGGAAGCGCATCCCCGCCGACCAATGAGGGAGTGCCATGTGTCCAAATAGCGGCGGGTAGACCGCCAAATTGGAGGAGTAGGGGACATGCTCTTTCCACTAATGAAGATGGCCTAAAAATGACATTAGGCTGAGTGTAAGTATTGTTTGTTTATATTTTTTTATTGTAGTTTGATGGTTATATATTGTAAAACGAGGGTAGTAACTAATGTGATGTTGAATGGTTGCGGGATGCCTATTGGTCATTTATTATTGATTCATCGATCCACACGTTGACGTGGAATGTGCCGCTAGATGTTCTCGTGGGAGGTGGCATGCTAGAGTGAGTGGATGCGATCATAGGTAAGCATGCCAATTTGTTTGAGGCAATCGATAATGGAACCCACTTGTACTATTTTATTGATTGGGTGTGATGAGGCTCGAACGGAGATGGAGCAAGCCGAGATAGGCCGTAGGAAGATGGTCCCCGGTTCAGATGTATTCACAAAATATGTGGAGTTGCAGGTCTAATTTTTGAAGTAGTTAGTCAAGGTAGCTATATTACGCAAATAGGTGGAGAGATATAGGGGTTGTGACCAACAACGTAGATTGAGTGGTGAAGCATCTAGTTCTAGAGCTCCCACAATTGTGTATAGTGATAATGATGATGATGTATGATATATATGGATGTAGCGATGCATGGGGGCTTGCCCTTAGTGATTATATTTTTTAACCCTAGTTTTTGGTGATATATATATATATATATATATATATATATATGTATATATATATATATATATGTATGTATATATTTGGATGATTGGTATTATTCTGTTGTATTGATGTGCATTGATGTATGATGTGATAATTGTATTGTAATTTAGATTTTACTTGTGTGATCGAGACGGTGTATATGATGATGTTGATAAATGGATGATGATTTTAGATAGAAATAGATAAGTAATGATGTGATGATGTATTTGAATGAGCATGTAACAGAATGTGTGATAAATAGTAACAGATGTATGTGATGTGTGTAATGAATAATAATAATGTGAATGAGATTCAATATGAAATAGTATAAGATTGACTCCTTGCTAGTTTAGGATGAAAATGATGTAGGTAATTGCATGTGAGTATGATGAAGAGGGGGAAGAATAACAATGTCTCACAAAGATATGTTTAGGTAAAATAAGTTTTATTTATATAAGACCCTTCAGTAGTTAAGAAAGAACCATAGAACAAGAGGACATCATCGAGAAATGCTTGATAATGTGTGCTAGAGAGATAGATCGTTGAAACATAGAGTGGAAAAATTGAGTGAGGTTCTTATTGTAAAAGATCCCTCAAAATTCATGTAAGAACTTTAAAAATTGAGTGCATCATCGGGTAATGAGGTGATCATATGAAAATCACCTACCAAAGATGGAGATTCCTGTGAGGCATGGTGGAAGTATGTGAAGTGGTAGCAACATGAGTGTAAGAGACAAAATGAATGTTAAATGAAATGGTGCCAATGATAGGAGATGTAGTGGTAGGAAGCATAGATGCCGATGGCTTAGGTAGCCAATGAGATGTAGTAGTAATGTGGGGTGGATGATTTGACAAGGAGATAAATACACTAGGTAGAGGATGCGAGATGAATAATTATCTTAGGAGATGGACGAATGACAACCTTAGAAGTGGGTGGAGGTGACAAGTGAACAATGGTGGAAACATGCTTATGTGGAATGGGAGAAAGAGACCGCTCACGAAAGAGAGAGCCAAAGGAAATGAAACCCTTATCTACTAATTGTTGCAACTTGTCATGAAGGGCACAATAGTAATTATCATGGTGGCCATTGATGCGGTTGAAATTACAACAAGGGTGATCGTGGCTTTGGTGATGAAAATGATGAGGAGGATGATATTGATTAGGTGGTAAGTGAATTAAGCCCTTATCAAGTAAAGTATGAAAAACATTATGAGGCTTAAAACATGCAAGAAATGCAATGGCTCCCGAGTAGGAGATGAAGAATAATTAGGTGGAGACCAACGCAATGGAGGAGAAGGAGGATGGTTATGTGATGGAGGGTGGAAGTTATGTGCGGGGTGGAGGAGATGGAGACCTTGGAGGACACTTAATAGATGGTATATGTGAAGAATTAGAAGGTGATGAAGCATAAGAAGGAATATAAGGGGGTCCATAACATGTGCAACAATTAAATATTGTTCTAAATCAATGAGATTATAACATAAAAGCATAAACGATTCACATGTATCATATTGTAAATTTTATTTAAATGCAGAATCAAGTCATGATAAAAGATAAATTAATTCTCTTGATCAATAAGATGAAATACTAACTGATGCATGCAAGAATTGAAGTTTAAAATGTAATCTAAAATAGATTTTATCTATCCTTGTGACGCAGCTAGGTAAGTGATACCAGGAGTTAGGAGGCCCATTTCCGTCTCGCACTATTTCTGCTATAGAGCTTAAGCGATGTGTGCGGCGAGGTTTCCAGATGTATATTGTTATGGTTAGTGAAAGATCTAAGGATGGGTCTAGTGGGCCATCTCTTGATGACCATCGCATCTTGAGAGAGTTTTCGATGTCTTTCCGGGAGCTGCTGAGGTTAACTCCCCACGTGAGATAGTTTTGCACATAGATTTGGTTCCGGCGCATAGCCTATCTCAAATGAGAACCCTATCGGATTACTACCCCTAAGATCTATGATCTCAAGTTGCAGCTTGAGGGCCTTTTGTAGGAAGGCCTAATCCATCCTAGTGTATCCTCCCTTGGGGTGCATCGCTGATTTTTGTAAAGAAGATAGACGGATCTATGCGTTTGTGTATTGATTATCGCCATCAACAAAGTAACGATCAAGAATCGTTACCCCCTTACATGCATTGATGATTTATTATATCGAATGAAGGGGGCCACAATATTTTCCAAGATAGATCTTAAGTCGAGATATCATCAGCTGAGGATCACAGAGGCAAATATTCCTAAGATAGCCTTCCATATGAGATATGGCCACTATGAGTTCGAAATAGTGCCTTTTGGTCTTATGAATGCCCATGCAATGTTCATGATCTTAATGAATGGGGTGTTCTAGATATTTTTGGATCGCTTTGTGCTCTTTTTCCTTGACAACATTATGATACACTCACGTACGCATGAGGAGCATGAGGGGAACCTTCGCGTTCTTCGGTGTCTTCGTGAGTAGTAGCTTTATGGGAATCGGAGAAGTTTGCATTCTTTCGAGACATAGGTGCATTACTTGGGCCACATAATTTTTGGGTAAGGTATCACAATCAATTCTTCCAATATTAGAGCCATTATGGATTGGCCAACTCCCACTAGTGTGACTGAGGTATGTAGCTTCATGGGTTTGGCAAGATACTAAAGGATATTTGTAAGACATTTATTGGGTTGCACACCCCATCACTTCTCTTCAACGGAAAGGGAATAAAATTTTATGGTCGATAGATGTGAACATGCCTTCAAGACACTAAAGGAATTCCTCACAACAACACCTATTCTTGCAGTGCACTGCACCATCGTGGTGAGTTCTTCAATTGCACATATGCTTCTTTGCCAGAATAGGAGGTGTATTGATGTAGGAGGGCCGAGTAGTTGCTTTTGAGCCTTGAAAAATAAAGGATTATGAGCTCAATTATCCAAATCATGACCTTGAGCTTGTAGCAGTTGTGCATACCTTGGTGTGGTGGAGACACTTCCTTCTTTGTCAGAGATTTACATATAGGATTGATCACTTGAGTCTTTGACACCTCTTCACGCAGCTCAATATCAATGCTTGTTAGTGACGTTGGATGGGGTTGCTTTGTGAGTATGACATGGAGATAGATCATGTGAAAGGGAAGGGGAATGTGGTTACAAATTCGCTAAGTAGACAGAGACATGTGGCTATGGCTACTTCAGTGGGTACAAATTTTTGGAGTAGGATTTTACAGCAGCTTCCTCACGAAAACTTCTACCTTGCACCCAGAGCAGAGATTGAGTCTCAGAGACCCCTTGAAGGGAGATTTGATGGATTTTCATTAGAGAAATATGGAATTCTTAGGCACAGAGATTGGATATATGTTCCTAGAGATGGAGGTTTGAGACAAGACATTTTGATAGAGGCTCATCTTACACCTTATTCAACCCATCTCGGGTGAAGAAGATGCACGCCACTTTGAGATAGTTGTACCATTGGAGGGGACTACGAAAATACGTGGCTCAATTCATGTCACACTATTTAGAGTGTCAGAAGATGAAGGATGAGCATCCACATCCAGCTATCCTTCTCTTCCCTCACGCTATACTGGAGTGGAAATGGGACACCAATTCCATGGACTTCATAGTTGGGTTACCAATGTCGAGATACCACCATTACACCATCATGGTTATGGTGGATGAATTGAAAAAAGTGGTTCACTTTTCTCTAGTGAAGACCACCTACATAGCTAGTACAGTGGCATGAGTATACCTTGATGAGATTATTAGATTGCACGAGATTTCGCGGAAGATCATTTATGACCGCGATCCCTTGTACACTTCTCACTTCTAGACTATGCTCTCGGGACGAAGATCAATTTCAGCACACTTATCACCCTCGAGACAGATGGATAGAATGAGTGGGTGACTCAAATATTGGAGGAAATGCTTAGGATGTACGTCATGGACCATTAGTTGAGGTGGGAGGAGTACTTTTATCTGGTGGAGTTTACCTACAATAATAGTTTTCATATTTAGATAGGAATGACTCCTTTTTAGGGACTATATGGCATAGAGTGCATGACACCACCGAGTTTGACAGGATGGAGGAAAAGGTTTCTCTTGGGACAACTTTACTACGGGATATGGAGCAAAGATGTTGTTATGATCGATGCAGAGATTGCAGGAGTCTCAAGATAGGCGTAAGAAGTATGCAGATCAGCATAGGACAGATTGTAGTTATGAGGTGGGCACAAAGGTGTTTCTTTGTGTTAGGCCACATAAGAGCCCTATCCATTATGGAAAAGGCTCTAAGATTTCTCCTAGGTTTGTGGGTCCCTTTGAGATCTTAGAGTGTATCGGTCCTTTGGCCTATCATCTAACATTGCCACCTAGCTTGTCTTGCGTCCATGATGTGTTTCATGTTTATGTACTTAGGAGATACATTATTGATCCTTCTCATGTATTAGATTGGACCTCATTTTAGGTGCGAGGATCGTGGCGATTCATGGTGGAGCCTACCTCGTATTTTAGAGTGCATGACCTTGGACCTCGAGACCGCCGCTACATGGGAGGATGCTACATTGCTACGAGTCTGGTTTCCACACCTATTTCAGTGACTTTCAGGAGGAAGTAAAGTCTAAGGGGAGGGGGATGTAGTGCCCACTTCTATTTGAAACCTATTATGTTTTGATTTCAATTATCGTTGGTTATATACATGGATATTATTGTATCATTTTGACTTAGCATGATGATTAGACCTAAGAGATACTTTGATTCTTGATGGATTTTGATTTATAGTATGAATGTGTGGATTTTGTTAGAGAGACATTTTATATTGATGATGATGTGTTGTTGACATATATATATATATATATATATATATATATATATTTCGACATTCAAAAATTCATCATATTGAGTAGGATTTAACAAAGAACTAATCTTGTGATATTATTGGTATTGGTGAAATATAGAATTGAGATGTTGGAATTTTAAAATAGTAACATTAATTTCCAAGATGATGATTTAATTTATGTATGGATGTTTGATGACATATATGCATATATTTTATCTTAGATGTTTTGATGCAGCCACGAGGCTAAATGAGGTATTGTGTGTTTTGCAAGTGATTATATCACAACAATCAAAGGGGGATTAGAGACCAACCACGACGGAATACTGGGTGTATTCGACAATGGTCACCATGGCTACTTATTTTATGTTGTCATGTGTTTTGTTTTTTTAAGGGGTCCCATGGGGGGGATTACCTCCAATTGTGACCAAGGGGTTTGTGTGTTGTTCTTTTCTTTTCCTTTATTTAATTTTAGAGTATGTGATTTTATGGTGATGTAATTCCTTTTATCATTAATTAATTTATGTGTCTAGATTATTAAATTAATCATGTTACTAAACTAATTATGGATGGGACAAAAATAATTCATTTATTAGATTATATGGTTCTTTGGTTTATGTGTTTTAAGTTGAGTGTATGTGATCTTGAGTGTTGTACACTCTACCTCATCTTGGAAATTCAGATTTGGCCTTAAGGGAAAATTTTGGAGGCTTGTGGGACAAGTTAAACTTGTCCCACACCTCTTAATTTCTTATACCAACCCTACCTATGGGTTGGGGGTCAAAAATAGACCCCATTATGTGTTTTGGGAAGGAAAAAGGTGAGTTTTAATTACACTTTCTTACATGTGTTTAATTTTTGTCCTTAAAGGGTATGGGTTGGAGTGGTGTGTGTAAGAGGTTTTTCATACCTCTCAACCACCCATTTATTATGCCTTGGGGTATGGGTTTGACTTGGGTGATGTGGGGTGGAGAAGAAATGATGTGGCATCCTACATGGAGCCACATCATCTCCTCTTCCTCTTTTCTATTTATTGGAAATTTTGGGAAGTAAATTGGGTTACTTTCTTAGCTTTGGTTCTTGGATTTTGGGGAATGCTTACTTGTTGGAGTTGAAGGGAGCTTTGAGTTTCTTGAGTTTGAAAGATTTTTTTGAATTTCTTGAAAATTGGAGCTTTACCATGGCAAGGTAGGATCTTGCACTCTTGTTTTTTTCTTGTTTTCTTGTATGTTATGTGTTGTATGGATGTGTGTTCTTGTTTGAAGTGTTGTGTGGTAAATTTGACCTTAGGTTGTGTTGAGATGGTGAAATGGGGATGGAATATGTTGGGAGGCATAAGAGCTTATTTGTGTGTTCAGGAGGGAGTGGGTTTTGGATGCCCCACCTTGTTCTATTTTGTTATTTTGTGTATTGTGGGAGCCATAAGAGAGAGGGAGGCATAAGAGACATATATTTGTTGTTGTAGGGAGGCATAAGAGATTTTGGGATTGATTGTGTTTTGGAGGATTCTTGAGGTGGGCATCCTAGTCCATGGGAGGCACAAGGGTAACCCCATATTCCTATTTCTACTTGGCTCATTTTAGAGCCATTGTTTTGGGAAGCTGTTGTGCTTAAAAATTAGTTTTTTGTGTGGTTATCTTTCTTGTGTGTTTTTTTGCTTGAAAGTAAGTGTGGAAACATTGTGTAGTTGCCATGTATTTTATCTATCCCTTATTACCTTGTGGTTGGGGCTCAGGGCCAATGATAATAATTGATTCTTATTATCATTGGAGTTTTGGTCAGTGGAGAGCGTTGTCTCTCCCCCATTTTTGGTTGTTGTTATCAAGTGAAGAAATATGGAACCATGTTGGAGATTTGATACTTGGAGAACTTGTAGAAGACTAAACATTCCTCTATTGTAGTTACCTTATTGTAAAATTCCCACTTCAAGTGGAAGATTTATTGTATTGCTTTTGAAAGAAAAGTTGTATTGATTATTGGTTATTAAGGTTGTAATGTATGTGGGAAAGAAAGGCATTTTTGTGAAACAAGTTTGATAAAATGGAAATGAAGTTAGAAGAGAATTGTTTTTAGTGAGTTAAGTTTTGTATTATGGAATTTATATGGAAGGGAAAACTACTTAATCTTTATTTTAGTTGGTTTGTTGTCTCAAATGGGTGTGTATTTCTTATTGGAAAATTAGAAGTTCTTATTTTAAAACTATGATAAATCTTGCATAGATTACTTGTGAAAATGTTGTAAACTTGTTAATGCAAAAGAAAAGATTCATTCTCATTGATATATTTTCATTTGATAGCTAGTAAATTTCATTGCTTATTCTTTGTATAGAAAGTTTAAAATTCATATGGGATTATGGAAAAGCTTTCAAATTCCCTTGATTAGTTGGTTGTCAAACAAGTATATCCTATTTCCTTGTAAATTTAATGGAGTAAATAAAAATGCATGGTTACTACTAGTCTTAGTCTCAATTGTTTGTGAAAATTTTAGTGTCAAAATTTCCATGAGCTTATACAACTATCTTTTTGTCAATCAAATAATAATAAAGGGAAAGGAAATTTAGTTGTGTATCCTCTAGATTACTATCAAACTACACTAGAAATTTTAAGTCCTGAATTAACATTTGTTAAAACTAATAGCAATATAAATATTACTACTTTGATCATACTATTAAAATAAAAATATTAGTAATATTAAAATATTAATATTATTAAATTACTATTATTATTAAAGTATTATTAAAAAAAGACAAAATGCTCATAGTTTATATGTGTGTGTGTGTGTGTGTGTGTGTGTGTGTGTGTGTGTGTGTGTGTGTGTGTGTGTGTGTGTGTGTGTGTGTGTGTGTATTAAACCATATATATTTATATATTGATATTAAATAAATATTAATCGATTAACAAATTAAATTAATCAAAATAGAATAGAATTGAATTTATGGAGTCAGATAGTCTGCACTGTGTTTTAAGTGGGAAAGGGTTGGGGGGAGGGTCGCCGACCCCACCCCCCACCCCATTAACAAATGAGATGGGGGTGGGGTCGCGACCTCCCCAACCCCTAAACATTGCAACATAACCCAATAAACCCCCGCCATGGTCGTTATGAATCTCTGCGCATTTTCATTTTTTTCATGGACTTTGTAATACTTAAACCCACAACCGAGCCCTTATAAAAATCATATATGTGTGTGTGTGTGTGTGTGTGTGTGTGTGTGCGTGTGTGTATTAACATTGTTTCCCTTATTAGTTATTTCAGGATTTTATTAAAATGAAATTTAATAAATTATATATATATATATATATATATATATATATATTCCCCTACCCAAGTAATTACATACATCAATGTTATCTATTTTTCTCTAAAATAGGGTAAATACCCACATGCCCATTTGGGCAAATGCTACATTAATGAAATAAACAAAGCTATATTATCACATTAAAACCATAGGAGAGGGTGTGTATAAAACAAGAAAAGAAATGTAGAAGTGCTTCCTCCCAAGAGCTTGAGATTTGCCTCTAATGGCTTCCTCCTTCTCCTCCACCAATCTGCAAAACAAAAGAGAAATAATAAGTCAAATAAAAGAGAAAGAAGCCTTTCATAAGCAAACTTAGGGTTAGTTGAATCCCTTGATCTTGTGGCCCAAAATGAATCCATCCAATGGATGAGATTCATCCCTACAAAAAGTAGGTGGGGAGTGGGTGAGAGAAAATTCAAATTTTAAATTTAAAATGCATGGGTTGACTTTTTAGGGGGCCACTTTAATTGTGTAAGCGGTGGGATTATTGTTGTAACCCGTTGTGCTAAATTAAGGACCTTGTTATTTGTTTTTAAACATTGTCACCTTGTGGGATTAATATAACTTTAGTATTTAATTAAATAGACCCCTTTACCCATGGGATTAATTTGTTCAAGTTTGACTATAGTGGAATTTAAATGTTTATCAAAATAACATTTAGGGGGAACCTAAACCATACCTTAGGCTAACTAAGTTTATTGAAAGGCATTGAGAGTTTTATTATTATTTTATAATGGGGATTAAAAATGGAAAATTATTTTATTAATTTAAAGTAAATTTGAAATAAGAATGTGACAATTGTTAATTCAAAACCTTTTTGTGTGCACGTTTTTCAAAAAACATTATTCCATAATTTTTCTAGCTTGCCCTAGGTTGTTCTTGGGTTACATGCGGACAAATGTTTCGGCATTACACTTGGTATTAGAGCCATGGGTTCAAATCTTGGACCCTTGGTCACACTGGAAAACTCGAGACATGAACATTTAACCTAGTGTATTTTTTTTTTATAAAAAAACTAGAAAACAACATTGTCAATAATTATATAATATAGTAAACTTAGAAAACTGAAACAAAACCTAGAATGATGAACTAACTCTTTCCTTGGTCTGTATAGGAGGTGTAGACTAGAAGAGGGGTTATTGCACATAGATCTAGACTTGCCACCTCCGCATCAAAGTATAGCCATCCATTCTACCTCATATTTTAGAGACGCTTCAGATATTAATGACGCTATACGTGGAGGATCCTTAGGAGGACGACATACTGCATAAGATAGGAGTCATCAATTGAGGATTGTGCATCTCCTCGACACAACGAGGAACATAAGGAAGAAATCTCGCGTGGAGTTAGCTACAACAAATTCACTGCAGAGGGGACATGGAGACATGATTTCAGGACATAGGAAAAATCTTAGAGCCCTAGGAAGAGGGAGGAGCATGTAGAGAGACCTAGGGGTAGTCAGTCATCAGCTGTAAACCATATCAGGGAGATCCTGAAGCTATGCCTGTCTCACTATTCTGGAGATACATGTGGTTTTCAGGAAGAGGCCTGGTTAGTGAGCTTGAGCAGGGTGCTTCAAGCTCTGCCCATGTACTAGCAACACGAAAGATCGTGTTGTGATCCATCTTCTGAGGGATTGAGCAGTGTGTCTGTAGAGTATTGAGGAGAAGAATTTCCATGTAGACTCAGAGACAATTACCTAGAGATCTTTGAGGAGCGGTTTAGGAGAAGGTATTTATCCAAGAGGTTTATTCAATAGAGAATAGATGAGTTCCATGACCTCCGTTAGTAATCCATGACTCGTAGTTTGAGTACGAGTGTCGATTTATGGAATTAATTAGTATGTCGACTATATGCATGATGAGCAGGTCCAGATTCAAAGGGTTCATCAAGGGTCTAAATTCAGATTTGGGAGGTGCGGTGTGCATTCATTGCCTATAGACCTTAGCAGAGGCCGTTGAGAAGGCCTACATTATAGAGGAGACTCAGGGAAAGAATCAACAGCCAAGGATAGAGTGCGGAGATGCATCCAGAAGATGCGGGATAACAAGTTTAGGGGGGTCGGCTCCTCCTCTTTGTGGTAGACATGGTTCTATACAGTCTTCATTTAGACCACCACAGTAGCCACCTCAGCAGTAGTAATAGTAGACTCGTCCACCATATAGACCTCCAAAGATATTCAATACTTAGATGGGATGAAGTATGGGGCCTTGTCCCAGGAGTCCCATTAAGACATATGATGCACCAAGAGCTCAGTCAGTAGGAGATCATCAATAGAGACCTCAGCAATCCATATCCAGATCATCAGGATCCATGACACGAGACTTCAGAGTACCGGCCGAGCTGCATCTCAATGGAGAGGACTAGACAACACATGGTTATGGCGTTGTTAGACATCATTGGAGAGAGTGCACACTGAACCCTAGTAATAAGGGTAAGGTGCATATTTCAGAGCCTACACTTGGCGACATGGGACGTAGCCATCATATCTACGCAAAGTCGAGAACTGCAAAGTTGAGCACCGAGCACCATGATAGAGACTACACATATCATTGGTGGTATTCTTACCTCTATATTGTTTGATTATGGTTTTTCTAATTCATTTATTGCACCATATTTAGTAGAGCATTGTAGGTTGGTGGCAGTAAGGTAGGGTCTTAGCTGGGACATCAAGATGCCTTCTGGAGTAAAAATATCTGTAGAGTCCTTAATTAAGGAGTGTGTAGTGGATTTAGGACCCTTCACCACTACCTCAGATCTTTGCATCCTTCTGTTGGGTTCATATGGAGTCATCTTGGGCATGGAATTGTTATCTACACATAGAGCCAGATTGTATTGTTACCATAAGATTATATCATGTACAAATGATTTGGGGGTTGAGTCAGTGATATAAGGAGTTATGAGGCACGTTTCCATCCAAACTATTTCTGCTATGCAGCTTAAGTGGTGTGTGCGACAAGGTTGCCAGATGTATGTTGTTACGGTTAGTGACAGATCTGAGGATGATTCTAGTGGGCCATCTCTTGATGACCATCACATCTTGAGAGAATTTTATGATGTCTTTTCAGGGGAGCTACCAGGTTACCTCCCCCACGTGAGATAGATTTTCACATAGATTTGGTTCCAGCAGAGCCTATCTCATAATAACCCTATCAGATGACTACCCTCGAGCTCTATGAGCTCAAGTTGTATGTTGAGGACCTTCTTGAGAAATGCCTAATCCATCCTAATGTATCCCCTTGGGGTACACCAGTGATTTTTGTAAATAAGAAGGACAGATCTTTACATTTGTGTATTGATTATCACCAGTTGAACAAAGTAACGATCAAGAATTGTTACCCCCTTCCATGCATTGATGATTTATTTGATTAGATAAAGGGGCCACTATATTTTCCAAGATATATCTTAAGTTAGGATATCATCAGCTAAGGATCATGGAGGAAAATATTCCTAAGACAGCCTTCCATACGAGATATGGCCACTACGAGTTCACAGTAGTGCCTTTTGTCCGAATTTAATGCCCCTGCAGTGTTCATGAGCTTGATGAATGGGGTATTCTGGACATTTTTGGATCACTTCATGCTCATTTTACTTAATGAAATTATGATATACTCACATACATGTGAGGAGCATGAGGGGCACCTTTGCACAGGTTCTTTATTGTCTTCATGAGCATTTATTTTATGGGAACCTGGAGAAGTGTGAGTTCTTTCGAGACATGAGGTGCAATACTTGGGCCACATCATTTCTGGGGAAGGTATCATAGTTGATCCTTCAAATATTAGAGCCATTATGGATTGGCCAGCTCCCACTAGTGTGACTGAGGTGTGCAGCTTCATGGGTTTGGAGGGATACTACACGATATTTGTATAGGAATTTTCTCGGTTACGCACCCCATCACTTCTCTTCAACGAAAAGGGAAGAAATTTGTATGGTCAGATAGATGTGAGCAAGCCTTCAAGACATCAAGGAATGCCTCATAATAAGCACCTATTCTTGTATTACATGACCCTCAGGGAGAGTTCTTCATTTACACAGATGCTTCTTTGGCAGGACTAGGAGGTGTGTTGATGCAGGAGGGCCGAGTAGTTTCTTTTGAGTCTTGCAAAATCAAGGATTATGAGCTCAATTATTCGACTCATGACCTTGAGCTTGCAGAAGTTGTGCACACCTTGGTGTAGTGGAGACACTTCCTTATTGGTCGAGATTTATACTCATGACTGATCACTTGAGTATTTTCCACCTCTTCACGTAGCCCAATTTCAATGCTTGTCAGCGGCGTTGGATGGAGTTGCTTTGTGAGCATGACATGGAGATAGATCATGTAAAGGGGAAGGAGAACATGGATATAGATGCCCTGAGTAGACAGAGATATGTGGCTATGGCTACTTCAGTGGGTACATATTTACGGAGTAGGATTTTGTAGCAGCTTCCTCACAACAACTTCTACCTTGCAGCCAGAGTAGAGATTGAGTCTCGGGGACCCTCAAGGGCTATTTGATGTATTTTCATTAGAAACAGATGGCCTTCTTAGGCACATAGGTCAGATATATGTTCCTAGAGACAGAGTCTTGAGATAAGACATTTTGATAGAGGCTTATCCTACACCTTATTCATCCCATCTTGGGGTGAAGAAGATGTACACCACCTTGAGAAAGTTGTACCATTGGAGGGGAATACAGAGAATCGTGGCTCAGTTCATGTCACACTTTGTTTAGAGTGTCGAAGGTGAAGGTGAGCATTAGCATCTAGCAAGCCTTTTCTTCCCTCATGTTATATCGGAGTGGAAATGGAACACCATTTCCATGGACTTCATAGTTGGGTTATCGACGTCGAGATACCACCATGACGCCATCATGGTCACGGTGGATAAATTAATGAAAGTGGCTCATTTTTCTCTAGTGAAGACCACCTACACAACTAGTGTAGTGGCACGAGTATACCTTGATGAGATTGTTAGATTGCATGGGATTCCATGGAATATCATTTGCGACCACGATCCCTTGTACACTTCTCACTTCTGGACTACGATGTAGTATGATCTTGGGACAAAGATCAATTTCAGCACATCCTATCACCCTGAGATAGATGGATAGAATGAGTGGGTGAATCAGATCTTGGAGGACATGCTTAGGATGTATGTCATGGACCATCAATTGAGGTGGGAGGAGTACTTGTATCTGGTGGAGTTTTCCTACAATAATAGTTTTCAGAATTTGATAGGTATGGCTCCTTTTCAGGAACCGTATGGAAGAGAGTGCATAACACCACTGAGTTGGGACAGGTTGGAGGATAGGGTTTCTCTTGGGTTGGCTTTACTATAGGATATGGAGCAGCATGTTGTTATGATCAGTAGAGATTGCAGGAGGCTCAGGATAGGCAGAAGAAGTATGCGAGATCAACATAGGATAGATCATAGTTTTGAGGTGGGCATGAAGGTGTTTCTTTGTGTTAGGTCGGATAAGAGCCCTATCCGTTATAGAAAAGGCTCTAATATTTCTCCTAGGTTAGTGGGTCCCTTTGAGATCTTGGAGCATATTGGTCCTTTGGCCTATTATCTAGTATTTCCACCTAGCTTGTCTCACGTCCACGATGTGTTTCATGTTTATGTACTTAGGAGATAAATTGTTGATCCTTCTCATGTATTAGATTGGACCTCATTACAGGTGCAGGATCAGGGGTAGGTAATGGTGGAGCCCATCCATATTTTAGAGCACAGGACCCTGGGCCTTCGAGGTAGAGAGATTGACCAGGTTTGAGTCCAGTGGGATAGGTATGATGAGACTGTTGCTACATGGGAGGATGCTACATTTCTACGAGTCCAATTTCCACACCTATTTCAGTGACTTCCAGGAGGAAGTCAAGTCTAAGGAGGGGGATGTAGTGCCCACTTCCTTCAACACTTATTATGTTTTGATTTCGATTACTTGTTGGTTATATACATGGATATTATTGTATCATTTTGGCTTAGCATGATGATTAGATGATAGAGATACTTTGATTATTGATGGATTTCGATTCATAGTATGATTGTGTGGATTTTCTTGAGAGAAATTTTATATTGATGATGATGTGTTGTTGACATATTTATATATTTATGACATTCAAAATTTTCGTCATATTGAGTAGGATTTAGCAGTGAACTAATCTTGTGATCTTATTGGTATTGATGAAATATAGAATTGAGATGTTGTTGGAATTTTAAAATAGTAACATTATTTTCCTAGATGATGATTTAATTTATGTATGGATGATTGATGACTTATATGCATATATTTTATCTTGGATGTTTTGATGCGGCCACAACACCAAATGAGGTATTGTGTGTTTTGCAGGTGATTATATCACAACAATAAAAGGGGAATACAACCACAAGCGGAATGGGTGGATTCGACAATGGTCACCATGAAAACTTGTGTTATGTTGTGTGTGTTTTTTTTTTTGTTAAGGGGTCCCCATGGGGGGATTACCTCCAATTATGACCAAGGGGTTTGTGTGTTGTTCTTTTCTTTTCCTTTATTTAATTTTAGAGTATGTGATTTTATGGTGATGTAATTCCCTTTTATCATTAATTAATTTATGTGTCTAGATTAGTAAATTAATCATGTTACTAAAATAATTATGGATGGGACAAAAAGAAGTCATTTATTAGATTAGATGGTTCTTTGGTTTATGTGTTTTAAGTTGAGTGTATGTGATCTTGAGTGTTGTACACTCTACCTCATCTTGAAATTCGGATTTGGCCTTAAGGGACAATTTTGGAGGCTTGTGGGACAAGCTAAGCTTGTCCCACACCTCTTAATTTCTTATACCAACCCTACCTATGGGTTGGGGGTCAAAAATAGACCCCATTATGTGTTTTGGGAAGGCAAAAAGGTGAGTTTTAATTACACTTTCTTACATGTGTTTAATTTTAGTCCTTAAAGGGTGTGGGTTGGAGTGGTGTGTGTAAGAGGTTTGTCATACCTCTCAACCACCCATTTATTATGCCTTGGGGTATGGGTTTGACTTGGGTGATTTGGGGTGGAGAAAAATGATGTGGAATCCTACATGGAGCCACATCATCTCCCTCTTCCTCTTTTCTATTTATTGGAAATTTTGGGAAGTAAATGGGGTTACTTGCTTAGCTTTGGATCTTTGATTTTGGGGAATGCTTGCTTGTTGGAGTTGAAGGGAGCTTGGAGTTTCTTGAGTTTGAAATATTTTGGGAATTTCTTGAAAAGTGGATCTTTACCATGGCAAGGTAGGATCTTGCACTCTTGTTTTCTTATATGTTATGTGTTGTATGGATGTGTGTTCTTGCTTTAAGTGTTGGGTAGTAAATTTGACCTTAGGTTGTGTTGAGATGGTGAAATGGGGATGAAATATGTTGGGAGGCATAAGAGATTCTTTGTGTGTTTAGGAGGGAGTGGGTTTTGGATGCCCCACCTTGTTCTATTTTGTTATTTTTGTATTGTGGGAGCCATAAGAGAGAGGAGGCATAAGAGTGAGGGAGGCATAAGAGACATATATTTGTTGTTGTGGGGAGGCATAAGAGATTTTGGGATTGATTGTGTTTTGGAGGATTCTTGAGGTGGGCATCCAAACCCTTGGGAGGCACAAGGGTATCCCCATATTCCTATCTCTACTTGGCTTATTTTAGAGCCATTGTTTTGGGAAGTTGTTGTGCTTAAAAATGAGTGTTTTTTTGTGGTTATCTTTCTTGTGTGTTTGTTGCTTGAAAGTAAGTGTGGAAGCATTTTATAGTTTCCATGTGTTTGATCCATCCCTTATTGCCTTATGGTTGGGGCTCAGGGGACAATGAGAAGAATTGCTTCTTCTTCTCATTGGAGTTTTGGTTGGGTGGAGAGTGTTGCCTCTCCCCCATTTTTGGTTGTTGTGATCAAGTGAAGAAATATGGAGCCATGTTGGAGATTTGATACTTGGAGAACTTGTAGAAGACTAAACATTCCTCTATTGTAGTTACCTTCTTGTAAAATTCCCACTTCAAGTGGAAGATTTATTGTATTGCTTTTGAAAGAAAAGTTGTATTGATTATTGGTTATTAAGGTTGTAATGTATGTGGGAATGAAAGACATTTTTAGTGAAACAAGTTTGATAAAATGGAAATGAAGTTGAAAGAGAAACAATTTTAGTGAGTTAAGTTTTGTATAATGGAATTTAGATGGAAAGGAAAACTACTTAGTCTTCATTTTAGTTGGTTTGTTGTCTCAAATGGGTGTGTATTTCTTATTGGAAAATTAGAAGTTATTATTTTAAAACTATGAGAAATCTTGAATAAATTACTTGTGAAAATGTTGTAAAATTGTTAATGCAAAAGAAAAGATTCATTCTCATTGATATATTTTCATTTGATAGCTAGTAAATTTCATTTCTTATTCTTCATATAGAAAAGTTTAAAATCCATATGGTATTATGGAAAAGCTTTGAAATTCCCTTGATTAGTTGGTTGTCAAACAAATGTATCCTATTTCCTTTGTAAATTTAATGGAGTAAGGAAAAATGCATGGTTACTACTAGTCTTAGTCTCAATTGTTTGTGAAAATTTTAGTGTCAAAATTTCTATGAGCTTATACAACTAGATCTTTTGTCAATCAAATAATAAAAAAGGAAAGGAAATTTAGTTGTGTATCCTCTAGATTACTATCAAACTACACTAGAAATTTTAAGTATGGAATTAAAATTTGTTGACACTAATAACAATATAAATATTACTACTTTGATCATAGTATTAAAATAAAAATATTAGTAATATTAAAATATTAATAATATTGAATTATTATTAATATTTAAGTATTATTAATATTATTATAAAAAAAGAGACAAAATGGTCGTAGTTTATTTATATATTAAATATGTATTAAACCACACACACACACACACACACACACACACACAGACACAGATATATATATATATATTGATATTAAAAAATATTAATCAATTATCAAATTAAAGTAATCAAAATAGAAGTGAATTTAATTTGGGGAGCCGTATAGGCTGCGGCTCTCGTGTTTTAAGTGGGAAAGGGTTGGGGGAGGGTCGCGACCCACCCCACCCCATTAACAAATGGGACGGGGGTGGGGTGGCGGCGACCCTCCCCCAACCACCTAACATTGCAACATAACCCAATAAACTCCCCTCGCCATGGTCATTATTTATCTCTACGTATTTTTTTGGACTATGTAATACTCAAACCCATGACTGAGCCCTTATAAAAATCATATATATATATATATATATATATATATATATATATATATATATATATATATATATATATATATATATATTAACATTGTTTCCCTTATTATTTATTTCAGATTTTATTAAAATGAAATTTAATAAATTATATATACGTATATAAATGTATACACACACACACACACACACACACACACATTCTCCTACCCAAGTAAATACATACATCAATGTTATCTATTTTTCTCTAAAATAGGGTAAATACCCACATGCCCATTTGGGAAAATGCTACATTAATGAAATAAACAAAACTATATTATCACATTAAAACCCTAGGAGACGGTGTGAATAAAATAAGAAAAGAAATGTGGAAGTGATTCCTCCCAAGAGCTTGATATTTTCCTCTAATGACTTCCTTCTTCTCCTCTACCAATCTGCAAAACAAAAGAGAAATAATAAGTCAAATAAAAGAGAAAGAAGCCTTTCATAAGCAAACTTAGGGTTAGTTGAATCCCTTGATCTTGTGGCCCCAAATGAATCCATCCAATGGATGAGATTCATCCCTACAAAAATTAGGTGGGGAGTGGGTGAGAGAAAATTCAAATTTTAAATTTAAAATGCATGGGTTGACTTTTTAGGGGGCCACTTTATTTGTGTAAGGGGTGGGATTATTGTTCTAACCCTTGTGCTAAATTAAGGACCTTGTTATTTATTTTTAAACCTTTTCACCTTGTGGGATTAATATAACTTTAGTATTTAATTAAATAGACCCCTTTACCCATGGGATTAATTTGTGCAAGTTTGACTATAGTGGAATTTAAATGTTTATCAAAATAACATTTAGGGGGAACCTAAACCATACCTTAGGCTAACTAAGTTTATTGAAAGGAATTAGGATTTTTATTATTTTTTTATAATGGGATTAAAAAAGGAAATTTATTTTATTAATTTAAAGTAAATTTTAAATAAGAATGTGACAACTGTTAATTCGAAACTTTTTGTACTCATGTTTTTTTTCAAAAAAATTATTCCATAATTTTTCTATCTTGTCCTAGGTTGTTCTTGGGTTACTCGCGGTTAAATTTTCATGAAGAGAGTTATTACCAATGGTATCATAGTAGGCTTTTCTTTCGAGAGTAAGATAATGAAAGTTTGATATTTCAAATGGCCAACATCATGCATGAGTGATAAAATATCGGTGAAGGAATCATAGAAGAAGTGAGAGGCACATGAATAGGTTGAAGTTTGCCATTGTGAGTGATCATGGGAATGTGAGAAGAAGAAGTGGAAGTTAAAGATGCTATGAGAATGATAGATGTAGATGCTTTGAAGAAATAAGAGGAGGTGAACTAGTATGAATGGTAGAATCAACATGAATAACATCTAAAGATGAATAAGATGAAAGAGGAGGAGAAGAACATGAAATATCGACATAAATGCTAGCAGTAGAATCAGAAGAAACAATAAGAGGTGAATTAGTATGAGTGGTAGAATCATCATGAATGCTATTGGAAATAACCTCAGAAGTAGTAGAAAGTGGAGTGGAAAATTCACATTTAGCAGTATTAAGAGAAGTAACATCCTCACTAACATGTTCATGATCAAAAATATAATCAACATCACTATCAGACAAAGTTTCACATGTAAGTATTTCATCAAGAGAGTCATCAACATATAGAGAAGTAGGAGAAGAACTATCATAAGATATATCTTTACAATCATTGGAAATATTTTCAGAAGTAGAAGAAACATGAGATACAAATTTACATTCATCTTGAATAGTATGAGAAACATCATCATGCACATGTACATTTTCAACATTGGAAGCATCATCATTTTTATCTACATTGTCACATGTAAGACTAAGCATAGAATCTATAATAGTGTTATCTAGTGCTATAATAGGTTTAGAAAAAGGTGGAGTGGCATGAGTTCCTATAGAAGAACAAGGAGATCATTTAGTGAAGTTTTTTTAGGTGAATGATGTTCACACTACAGTTGCAAAAACTAGTAGGAACATTTTTTTATGAGGAAAAAATTGTATTTGAACTTCTTTATCAAATTGAGCATTGTGATAAAGGGAATTAAGTTCATCCTCAAAAACATCATCAAGGATAGGATTCACACTAACATGATGCATAGTTCGCATAGGGTAGGGTGATCTATTATTACCCATGAGTTGTTTTGGAGATCTTAGGGTAAGGAGTTCTAAGAGAAGGGTTCACCAAAATGATTTAATAAAATCTGAATATTATTAAATCTAAATTTTAGAGTCACTGTGATAATATACAATATAATATAAATGTTAATCCCTCTAAAGATGCAACTGTGTAAGAAAATGAGAGAGATAGGGCACTTATCTGATTTTCACTTATCCCTAATAGATCCGAACTAGAACAACCGAGGAACAAAATAATAAGGAATGTAAAAAATGCACAGTATAAATTCTATAAGTTGTAGATACAGCTGGACACAGGATCCTAAGGTAGGGTGAGGGTATTTTGGTGCTAGAGACAACTATTAGGTGTTGGTGACTGTGAAAATGCTTGGAATATGATTTTTCCCGTGTGTTGCTAAGGTTTCGTAGTTGTTCACTATTGATCACCTGTATGTCGCACTTAGATCATCGAGGTACATATAACCTACAACATAAACCCTATATACCTACAAAATCTCACAAACACATCAAATTGGAATAAAATTTCAATATGTGAAGTTAGATTGACCTCGACGGTCATTTGAAGGATGAATTTATGATTGAGCATTGCATTACATTACGAATCCATGTAGTTTTGTGTGCTTGTGTGTGTGAAATAGTGTCCTTAGGTTTCCCTTGCACCAATGATGCCAAGATATCAAGCTAAAGCTAGATAAAATAAAAATGTGTGGGATGGAATTCAAAAACTTTACCTTCCTATGGAGTGTATGTAGAATAATTAGCCCAAAAATGTAGTCCCTAGTATGTAGATATGATTTCCATTTAGAATTACCCACCCATATAATGGTATGTATGTTGTGTATATATAGGGATATCTTGTTTGAATTTTGACACTAGTGACACGACATGTCAACTAGGACCTTGTGATATGAATAATAAAACTAAAAAGGTTGACGAAAATGTAAAAAATGTGAACAAGAATAAAGAGGAAATGAGCGTTGAGGTTGGACAAGAGCGCACAGGCGCTATTGTCCAAATTGGGTGCTAGTTTCATAGGATAACTAATGACAAATGTGAGAAGACCAGAAAACATGGATACCCGTGACTGACTAAAACCAGTGTACAAAAGTGAAAGATAAAGAAAATAAAAGCAATCAAAGCAAGTAGATGTACTAAGAAGTGTGTCATTAGTGAATACTTTTCTTACTCAAGATCCATACATATAACAACATACTTGACAATATAGTAAAATAGTAATATGTGTGTGATTTTGTGTCTACATTTTCTTTATCATGTTACATCAACAATTAATTACTTCCCACATGTTCATTTCAAATTTTCATTCATATCCTTGTCAAATATCTCAAAATATTAATGGCGTAGAATAAAAAACCTTGAATTTTTGACCTCTATCGACATATATTTTCTACTACTCACTCATATGGCTAGTCAAAGTGTGAGCTCTATTATTGTTGATTTTGGTACATTGGTTGTTTTCTATATTTTCTTGAGCTCCCATAGAGAAAGGGGGGCTCCAAAGTGCTGCGAAAAAGGCATCTTTGTTGCATTTTTAACCAAAAACAATCGCAATTCCCCAATTGTTTTTGGACCATTTAAGCTCACACATATATTCCAAGAAAAAATAATTGATCTAGAGGATTTTTTGGGTGTTGGAATTTTCCTAAACCTCCCTAAACCATTACCACACAAGAGAGGATTATGAGATGTTTCCAATGGTATGAAGAAATCCAGAACGGATTCCGGTGTAGAAGTTATCACAGGTCAAAGATTGGGTTTGAAAATGGTCCAATTCGGTCAATTAGTGAATCACATGTTGACATGTGGCAGTTTTGGAAAAAGGTGAAAATGTTTAAATTTTATTGTTTTGACCTATGGTCTTCAAAAATGGTTAAAAATTTGGTGGACCCCACTATTTACTGGTCAGGGGCCCTCAGCTAGGTTTGACACACTCTTTTATAGGAGGGGTGCCTTTGCCACCTTTTATTTCACATTGTTATTATCATTTTTACAATTTTATATGCCACATATTCTCTAACATTTCCCATGTGGGATTATTGTATTTGAGTATTCATATTTTGCATTGCAGTATGCATATTGCCTTGTATTATACAAACTTGGGTGAGCTCTATTACTAGCTTAGTGGGCTTATCAACTCCCCATCGAGTTGATCACATTATTTTTACCACATTGTTTGGGTTTGTTACCACACGAATGATTGGATATACCTTCCAACCGTGTTATCTATTTCCTCATGGCTTAGGATATGTTATCCCTTATTATCTCATTGCACATTAGTCGAGATTGTATTTATATTGGGTAGTTTAAACAAATCAGCACCCACTCGGGTGATCAACCTTGCACAACTCAAGACCTTCTAATCATGGTGCAAGTGAATTCCAATGAATATGTGGGTCAAACAATGCCCGTTCAAAAACATATAGCTCACCACTCAAATAAACAATGTAGCACCAATCCACTCAAATTTCACATGGGCATTACAACCAATGGCTCGGTGAACAACCTGGGTCACCCAACAAAATAGTGGTGGATGTGGCCTAAGCCATGAGTAAATAGGAATCTCGACCTATTTTTAAAAAACAAAGCCTCCACACCCGTGGCATATGTGGGATTTCTCCCACTTCTATGCAAAGTGATCAGTGATACAAAAGGAGGAGAGGGAATCGAACCCCGACCTCGCGGCTCTAAATCAATTCAACTCGCCATAAAGCCCAAGTGGCTTAATAGGTAAAAAATTGAGCTCGTCTTTATTAAAAGAGCTTTGTGCAGAGGACTCATCATGGAAAAAATGGAACTATTTGCAAAGAAGGCCAATTTTTTAGGACTTCAGTGCAAATTTTGCCACGGTAAAAAAATTAAACTTGTTCAAAATTCTGAGAGGAACTCGGATATGTAATTTTTTTCCTTGAAGTGCTACCTATTTTCATTTGTAGTTGATTTTCCATCATATTTTCATGAAACAGTACACTAGGAGAAAGTAAATATTTGAGTTTTTCGAGAACCTAAGGGTCGGGCCATGGTGTAAAAGGGAAGTTGCTCATAATTTCATGAGGATTCCAAAAATGTAAATTTTTTTCATGTAGTGTTTATAAATCTCCATTTGTAGGTGTTTTTCGGGCACAATTGTAGGGGGATCACACTGTGAAGACACTATAGGATCCAAGGATTGAATTTGGGAAATTTTCTTATTATGTGCAGAGTTCCATGAGTCTTAGATAAGATCATTTGTATGTATAATGGCCTATTTGTCATTATGGAAGGGTTAATTATAATTCTTTGGGAAATAATAGATCGATTCTCTTTTCGAGAATTCGGAGATGTAGCCTTCGGGTGAACTCTATTATCAAACTTGTGTTGTGGATTTGATTTCAGTTTTTGGATGAAGCTTTTGATTAGATAAAAATCAGTATTGGATTTTTATTCATTTGATTAAGCAATCATTCATTAAAAATGGGAAAATGGATTTAAGATTTCAATTCAGTATCCATAATCCAAAATTGCACATTTTAGTGTGGTGAATGAATTTTCAAACTGAGGTGAAAGTATTTAAAAGGAATTAATCAATTTTTGAGTGAAAGAGTCATTAAATTGATGTTGAGTTCCTTGGATCCTTGGAAATTTTTATAAGTGAAAATTTACCTCACCCATTTTCGGATCAATTGCAAGTATAAAGTTGAGCACATTTACCGGATTGTTGTAGGGTTGAGTTTCACATTTTTTTTTCCATTCCTCTCCCACCTTTTATTTTACTCTAATTTAACTCCTTCAATAGATTGAATTGGGCATTTCCATCTTACATTTCATTTGCAGTTGGTAGTTTAAAATATGTTAACTTCATTTTACACTTACAAACATTAAAAATATAAATTTGTGTGCACACGCACATGTGTGTGTAATAAAAATAATATAATTATTTGATGTTCCTAATAGTTATATCACACTTATTTTTTAAATTTATTGAATGGATTTTCGGTCACTTTTGTGACACTTGATTGTGTCAAAAATTCAAAATTGACGTCACTCATGAGTGGCTCAAATGTGTGACAAATGTAATATAAAGGAGACACAAAAGTGGCATAAAGCTGATGCAAGTTTGATGTAATTAAAAATGGATACTTATGTTGAGGTTTTGTCACATGTGCCCCACCTTCCATTATGTAATTTCCTCAAGGAAACACATCTAAATTCCCCAAAAATGTTGATTTTTTGATTCGAAATTGACCCAAAAATGACACCATTCACACTTTGTGTAGAAATGCATAAAATAATTAATTAAGCATAAAAATTATTAATTAGTAAATTATATTTAGTTGTTTTATTAAATTAAAGTAATAATAATAAAAATAAAATGTCTTATCTAGAAATTTTCCATTAGTTTGAACATTGTTATCATATTTAAACATTATTGCCTCTAAAATCTCAACTTCAACGGTCTTAATTGTGTGGAAAAGTTTATAGAAAGATTTATAAGTGTTGAAAGTTGCCTTGTTTATGATAATTGAAATCATATTATTGATACAAAATACTTTGAAGCTTATTATTTGGTGGTTGATAAGTCATAATTACTTTAAAAAACTTGATAAGGATGGTATTCATATGGAGATGTTGTTATGTGAATTGACTAACCAAAAATGTAAAATATAAACAATAAAAACCAAGACACATTGTGAAATCTTGCTCCCAAATCTTCTTGGATCCCTCTTCGGGATATCTTGCCTCATGTGTCATGATCACCTTTTCCTTAAATGTATTCCTATTGCATTGGGTAAACATGTATAAGTTTGTAAACATGTTTCACAAGGTCCATTATTCTATTGATTGAAGTGCAATAAAAGACTAATTCTCCATCAATCATAAAAATAACAATTTTAACCATTTCGAAGCCTGTGTGCATCCTCTAGGAGGGTTATGAAAAGGTATTAAGTTTATAAAGGTGGTGTTTGAAAGCATTAAAGGTGTTGGAAGTAGTTTAGGATGATTTAGGAAAATATTTATCATTTAGGGATAGTCTATTTAACAACGAGTTTTCAGGTGTAAGGAATGAGCAATCAAATTGTGAACCTTGACTTCTACAACTAATTTCGGGAGCTCTGTAAGGAGTTAGGAGGAAAACATGTAGGGACCGGAAATATTGAATAATCCTGTACATTTTGGGATCATACATTTTGATCCAAGGCCACAAGATGATACTTGTGTGCTTTGCACCTTGTTGAAAAACACAATGTATTTTTCAAAGCATGTTGAAAAATACACTATGATTTTCATTTTCTTAAAAACACAATCTATTTTTCAGCACATTGAAAAATGTAATGCGGTTTTCAACAAAGTGTAAACCACAATGGTTTTCCATGATGCATTTCCTCATTATTGTAATGATGCAATTCATGTCAAGTAATTATTAGGTGGAATTTTTATTCATTTTTTCAAAGTGCAGAAAAATAAATTATGTTTTTTGACAAGTTGAAAAACACATAGTGTTTTTCAGCACTTTGAAAAGTGTAATGTTGTTTATAATAAGGTGTAAACCAAGATGCATTTCTTCCTTGTTGAAAGGATGTAATCCACATTAAGTAATTATTAGGTGGAAAAGAGTTGTTGTTTTTCAAAGTAGTAAAAATAAATTGTGTTTTTCAACACATTGTGTTTTTAAGCAATATGAAAAATACAATGCTATTTATAACAAGGTTCAAACGATGATGCATTTCTTCCTTGTTGTAACGATGTAATGCAAATCAAGTAATTATCAGTTGAAAAGAGTTGCATTTTTTCAAAGTGCTAAAAAACACATTGTGTTTTTCGACACTTTGAAAAACAAACTGTGTTATTCAGCAATATGAAAAATACAATGTTATTTATAACAAGGTGAATACCATGATTCATTTATTCCTTATTGTAATGATGCAATCTACATTTAGTAATTATCGATAGAAAAGAGTTGCTTTTTTCAAAGTGCTGAAAAATAGACTGTGTTTTTTGACACATTAAAAACACACTCGATTTTTTAGCAATATGAAAAATTCAATGTTGTTTATAAGAAGGTGAAAACCACAATTCATTTCTTCCATGTTGTAATGATGCAATCCGCATCAATTAATTATCGTGGATAAAATTTTTCTTTTTCAAAGTGCTAAAAATATAGTGTGTTTTTCAATAATATGAAAATGCAATGTTGTTTATAAAAAGCTATAAACCATAATGAATTTTTTTCTTGTTGTAACGATCCAATCCACATAAAGTAATTATCAGGTGGAAAAGAGTTGGTTTTTTTCAAAGTGCTGAAAAATAGAGTTTGTTTTTCGACACGCTTAAAAAATACACTATGTTTTTCAGCAATATGAAAAATGCAATGTTGTTTATAAAAAGGTACAAACCACGATGCATTTATTCCTTGTTGTAACGATGCAATCCACATCAAGTAATTATCAGGTGGAAAAGAGTTATTTTTTTCAAAGTGTTGAAAAATAGAGTGTATTTTTGGACACGTTGAAAAACACAATGTTGTTTATAACACGGTGCAAACCATGATGAATTTTTTCCTTATTCTAATGATGTAATCCACGTCAAGTAATTATCAAGTGAAAAAGAGTTTTTTTTTCAAAGTGTTGAAAAATAGATTGTGTTTTTTGACACGTTGAAAAACACACTGTGTTTTTCAAAGAATCAAAAATGCAATGTTGTTTATAAGAAGGTGTAAACCATGATGTATTTTTTCCTTGTTTTAATGATGCAATCCACATCAAGTAGTTATAAGGTAGAGAAGAGTTGCCTTTTTCAAAGTGCTAAGAAATAGAGTGCATTTTTCGACATGTTGAAAAACACACTGTGTTTTTCAACAATATGAAAAACGTAATGTTGTTTATAACAAGGTGAAAACCACAATGCATTTCTTCCTTGTTGTAATGATGCAATCCACATCAAGTAATTATCGGTGGAAAAGAGTTGGTTTTTTCAAACTGTTCAAAAATACAGTGTGTTTTTCGACACGCTTAAAAACACACTTTGTTTTTGAACAATATGAAAAACAAAATGTTGTTTATAACAAGGTGAAAACAACGATGCATTTATTCCTTTTTGTAACGATGCAATCCACATCAAGTAATTATCAGGTCAAAAAGAGTTTTTTTCAAAGTGTTGAAAAATAGAGTGTGTTTTTCGACATGTTGAAAAACACACTGTGTTTTTTCAGCAATATGAAAAGTGCAATGCTATTTATAAAAGGTACAAACCATGATGAATTTCTTCCTTATTGAAACGATTCAATCCACACCAAGTAATTATCAGGTGGAAAAGAGTTGTTTTTTCAAATTGCTGAAAAATAAAGTGTGTTTTTCAACACGTTGAAAAACACATTGTGTTTTTCAAAGAATATGAAAAACTAATGTTTTTTATAACAAGGTGTAAACCACAATGAATTTCTTACTTTTGTAACAATTCAATCCACATCATGTAAGTATCAGGTGGAAAATAGTTGATTTTTTCAAAGTTTTGAAAAATAGAGTGTGTTTTTCGACACACTGAAAAACACACTATGTTTTTCAGCAATATGAAAAATGTAATGTTGTTTATAACAAGGTGCAAACCATGATGCATTTATTCCTTTTTGTAATGATGCAATCCAAATCAAGTAATTATCAGGTGGAAAAGAGTTGTTTTTTCAAAGTGTTGAAAAATAGAGTGTGTTTTTCACACGTTGAAAAATACACTCGTGGTTTTGAACAATATGAAATCCGTGCAATGTTGTTTATAAAAAGGTACAAACCATGATGCATTTCTTCCTTGTTGAAATGATGAAATCCAAATCAAGTAATTATTAGGTGTAAAAGAGTTGTTTTTTTTTTCAAAGTGCTGAAAAATAAACTGTGGTTTTCAACACGTTGAAAAACACACTATGTTTTTTAGCAATATGAAAAATGAAATGTGTTTATAACAAGGTTCAAACAATGATGTATTTATTCTTTGTAACGATGTAATGCAAATCAAGTAATAATAAGATGGAAAAGAGTTACATTTTTTTAAAGTGCTGAAAAATAGAGTGTGTTTTTTGACATGTTGAAAAACACAATGTGTTTTTCAGCAATATGAAAAATGCAATGTTATTTATAAAAGGTACAAACTTGGATGCATTTCTTCCTTATGGAAATAATGTAATCCATATCAAGTAATTATCAAGTAGAAAAGAGTTGCATTCTTTTCAAACTGTTGAAAAATAAACGTGGTTTTCAACACATTGAAAAACACACTGTGTTTTTTTAGCAATATGAAAAACACAATGTTGTTTATAACAAAGTTCAAACCACGATGTGTTTCTTCCTTTTTAAATGATGTAATACAAATCAAGTAATAATAAGGTGGAGAAAAGTTGCATTTTTCCAAAGTGCTGAAAAATACATTGTGTTTTTTGACACGTTGAAAAACACACTTTGTTTTTCAGCAATATGAAAAACACAATTTTGTTTATAAAATGGTGCAAACCATGATGTCTTTCTTATTTTTTGTAATGATGTAATCGACATCAAGTAATTATCAGGTGGAAAAAAGTTGTTTTTTTGCAAAGTGCTTAAAAATAGATTGTGTTTTTCAGCAATATGAAAAATGCAATGTTGTTTATAAGAAGGTGTAATCCAATTTGCATTATTTCCTTGTTTTAATGATGCAATCCATATAAAGTAATTATCATGTGGAGAAGAGTTGCCTTTTTTCAAAGTGCTAAAAAAAAAGTGTGTTTTTCAACAATATGAAAAACACAATTATATTTATAACAAGGTGCAAACAACGATGCATTTCTTCCTTATTTTAATGATGCAATCCATATACAAGAATTATCGGTGGAAAATAGTTGTTTTTTTCAAAGTGCTGAAAACTAAAGTGTGTTTTTTTGACATGTTTAAAATCACACTATGTTTTTCAAATATGAAAAACGTAATGTTGTTTATAACAAGGTGTAAACAACGATGCATTTCTTCCTTGTGGTAATGATTATATCCACATCAAGTAATTATCAGCTGGAAAAGAGTTGTTTTTTTTTAAGTACTAAAAAATAGAGTGTGTTTTTTGACACTTTGAAAAACACGATATGTTTTCAACAATATGAAAAATTCAATGTTGTTTACTAAAAGTTGCAAACCAAGATGCATTTCTTCCTTTCTGTAATGATGTAATCCATATTAAGTAGTTATTGGGTGGAAAAGAGGTTTTTTTTCAAAGTGCTGAAAAATAGAGTTTGTTTTTCGACACATTGAAAAACACACTATGTTTTTCAGCAATATGAAAAATGCAATGTTGTTTATAACAAGGTGCAAATCAAGATGCATTTTTCCTTATTGTAATGATGTAATGAAAATCAAGTAATTATCAGGTGGAGAAGAGTTGTTTTTTTCAAAGTGCTGAAAAATAGAGTGTTTTTCGACACGTTGAAAAACATACTATATTTTTCAACAATATGAAAAATGTAATGTTGTTTATAATAAGGTGTAAAACCATGATGCATTTCCTTGTATTAATAATTCAATCCACATCAAGTAATTATCAGATGGAAAAGAGTTATTTTTTTAAATGTTTTGAAAAATAGAGTGTGTTTTTCGACACGTTGAAAAACACACCATGTTTTTTTTCAACAATATGAAAAATGCAATGTTGTTTATAACAAGGTGTAAACCATGATGCATTTCTTCCTTGTTGTAATGATGTAATGAAAATCAAGTAATTATCAGGTGGATAAGAGTTTTTTTTTTCAAAGTGTTGAAAAATAGACCTTGTTTTTTTCGACACGTTAAAAACACACTTTTTTTTCAGCACTTTGAAAAGCACAATTTGGTTTATAACAAGGTGTAACCCATGATGAATTTCTCTCTTATTGTAACATTGTCAATGCAAATCAAGTAATTATCAGGTGGATAAGAGTTTCCTTTTTCAAAGTGCTGAAAAATAGAGTGTGTTTTTCAACAATTTGAAAAACACAATGTTGTTTATAACAAGGTGTAAACAATGATGCATTTTTCCTTGTTGTAATTATGTAATCCAAATCAAGTAATTATCAGGTGGAGAAGAGTTGCCTTTTTTCAAAGTGTTGAAAAATAGACTTTATTTTTTGATACGTTGAAAAACACACTTTGAAAGCACAATTTGGTTTATAAAAGGTGTAATCCATGATGGATTTCTTCCTTGTTGTAATGATTTCATGAAAATAAATTAATTATTAGGTGGAGAAGAGTTTTATTTTTTTCAAAGTGTTAAAAAAATAAAGTGTGTTTTTCAACACGTTGAAAAACACACTGTGTTTTTCAGTAATATGAAAAACACAATGTTGTTTATAACAAGGTGCAAACCACGATGCATTTTTCCTCCTTGTTGTAATGATGTAATCCACATCAAGTAATTATTAGGTGGAGAAGATTTGATTTTTTCAAAGTTCTTAAAAATTGAAAAACACATTGTGTTTTTTAGCAATATGAAAAATACCATGTTGATTTCACCAAGGTGCACAACCGATGATTTTCCTAATTTTGTAATGATGTGATCCATATCAAGTAATTATCAGGTGGAGAAGAGTTGTTTTTTTCATAGTGTTGAAAATATAGTGTGTTTTTCAACACGTTGAAAAACACAATATTTTTCAGCACTTTGAAAAATGCAATGTAATTTTTATAATGGTGCAAACCACGATGTTATTCCTCCTTGTTGTAATGATGTGATCCATATCAAGTAATTATTAGGTGGAGAAGAGTTTTTTTTTTTTAAAGTTCTTGAAAAATAGATTGTGTTTTTCAACAATATGAAAAACATCATGTTGATTTCACCAAGGTGCAAATCACGATGATTTTACTCCTTGTTGTAATGATGTGATCCATATCAAGTAATTATCAAGTGGAGAAGATTTATTTTTTTCCATAGTGTTGAAAAATATAAACACACTATTTTTTTCAGCACTTTGAAAAACCCCATGTCAATTTCGCTAAAATGTGCAAATAATGACGATACTATTCCTACTTTTCTTAATGATGTGATCCACATAAGATTATCGAGTGGAGAAGAGTTGACTTTTTCAAAGTGTTGAAAAATAGATTGTGTTTTTCAAAGAATATGAAAAATGCCATGTTGATTTCACCAAGGTGTAACCCACAATGATTTTCCTCCTTGTTGTAATGATGTGATCCATATCAAGTAATTATTAGGTGGAGAAGAGTTATTTTTTCAAAGTTCTAAAAAATAGAGTTTGTTTTTTACCACGTTGAAAAACACATATTTTTCAACACTTTGAAAAACGTAATGCGGTTTTTATAAAGGTACAAACCATGATGTTTTTCCTCTTTTTGTAATGATGTGATCCACATCAAGTAATTATCAGGTGGAGAAGAGTTGTTTTCCTTTCAAAGTGCTGAAAAATAGACTATGTTTTTCAACAATATGAAAAATTCCATGTCATTTCATCAAGGTGCAAACCATGATGATTTTCCTCCTTTTTGTAATGATGTGATCCACATCAAGTAATTATCAGTGGAGAAGAGTTTATTTTTTTCAAAGTGCTAAAAAATAAAGTTTGTTTTTCAACATGTTGAAAAACACACTGTGTTTTTCAGCACTTTGAAAAATGCAAGTGTAATTTTCCACAAGGTGGAAACCACGATGTTTTTACACCTTAATGTAATGATGTAATCCACATTGAGTATGTATCAAGTAGAGAAACATTGTGTTTCCCAAAGTGCGAAAAAAAAATTACATTTTTTAGCGTGTTGAAAAACACACTGTGTTTTTCAACGCTTTGAAAAACATAATGCTTTTCCACAAGGTGGAAACCACGATGTTTTTCCACCTTAATGTAAAAATGTAATCCAAATTGATTACATATCACATGGAGAAGAATTGCATTTCCCAAAGTGTGGAAAAATAAATTGCATTTTTTGGCGCGTTGAAAAACACACTTTTGTTTTTTCAACCCTTTGAAAAATGCAATGTAGTTTTCCACAAGGTGGAAACCATGATGTTTTTACACCTTAATGTAATGATGCAATCCACATTGAGTATGTATCACATGGAGAAGCATTGTGTTTCCCAAAGTGCAGAAAATCAAAGTGCATTTTTTAGTGCGTTGAGAAACACACGTTTTTTTTCAAAGCACTTTGAAAAATGTAGTGCGGTTTTCCACAAGGTGGAAACCACGATGTTTTTCCACCTTAATGTAATGATGTAATCCACATTGATTATGTATCACATGGAGAAGCATTGCATTTCCCAAAGTGGAGAAAATCAAAGTGCGTTTTTTGGCGACGCATTGAAAAACACACCATGTTTTTTAGCACTTTGAAAAATGTAGTGCGGTTTTCCACAAGGTGGAAACCAAGATGTTTTTCCACCTTAATGTAATGATGTAATCCACATTGAGTAATTATCAGGATGAATTTATTCCTCAGCAGGAGCCATAATAACCCACATACAAATGGTTTTCCCAAAAGAATAAGTTTATATTAAAATTTGCACACGTGACTCATATAACTTCTTTGGCACCATTAATGACATTTTCAATTAAGATCAAGATTCACATCTGATTTGTGCTACACACACCTTCAGTCTCTAGATTAAATTCTCACACGTAGTCCCAGTTGATTTCTCCATCATAATGTTGTACCTACCCATATATTATACTCATTATCTATGTCTCTTCTAACCATTTTCATTTCACTAAGTACCTCATGACATATATGAGGATCACGCTTCCTTATTTCTTAAGAATAGGTTTCCTCTCCCTATATACTCATGAGATATTATGTAGAGGTTATGCCAAACCACCCATTACACTTCCTCATCACTATGCGCTCATCAATAATTACATTCTACATTGAGTAAATACACTTGTCTTCTAATCACACTTGTATTACTCTTCCTTATACATCACACATCACATACCAGATGTAGCAATACATATACATAATCTAAATACTACTTAATGTGCACATCATAACATCAACCGAAACACAACCACATTAGAGTAAAATCACATACATCTCATAATCATAATATAACCACATACATCTATTCATCTCATCTATTATGCTACAAATGCTATAATCATTACATAAAACAAAATATTTGCATACCACAAAATCAATATCTATACATATATGTCTTGGCACTTCACTTATGATAGTACATTGAGGTCCATGCCCTTCTCGAACATGTTTATACATCATCTCTACCCTCATCACTCTACCATAACACCCAACCAATTCAATATGATAATTTCTACTTCCAAGGATACAACATAACAAAAACAATATCATATTTTTCTAGGGCGTAGATCCTCAGAAATAGACTCAAATACCCAAAATTGAAAAATTCTAACACAAGTCAAAATCATATAACAATTTCAAGACAAATTTAACCTTTTTACACAATTATAAAAATTACTAATATTGTTGAATAATTTGTTGAATAATAAGATACTAACATCTATTCAAGTATTTTAATAAACAATTAATATTTTTTTACAATACTCACATATACGTACATCACCGTAAATGATTAGTAATATTATTTACTCTTTTAAAAACTAAAATATACTATGCATATTTTCAACAATAACATATTGATGTCAAATATATAAGTAAGTTTAATATATGTTTAACAAGCATCTTTTGATGTCAAAGGCTGCATAAACAATGTCATTTTATTACAAATCTGTATATTCATTTGTTAGTTGTGTCTTTAGTGGGAGTGACTGGTACATTTTCCTCAATTGAAGCCTTGGCCTGCATGTACATCTTCTTCCATGCTTGTGAGATTCATGGATTTTAAGAACATAATTGAAAATTGCTACCTGATTTTGGTAATTTGGTCCTGCTATGGGATAACATAGACATGAAGATAAAGGAAAGCATAAGAATTTTTATGCATTATGGATTGGTCCTTATTCCATTGACATCAAGATTAGAGAAAATACCATCTTCTTAAGGGATTTAGAATGAGATTTACTTGATCTACGTGTTAATGGAAGACATCTAAAGCACTTTTGGGATTTATTATGTGTCTGCTTGTATTTTTTGTACAATGTACAATTTGTTTGCTATTATCCTTTCTTTTCTTTGTTTTATGTTTCCTTTTGATCCGTTGTGATCAGTTTTTTTGGTCTTGGAGTCATGGTGTTTTGAACTACAAATAACCAGGTGTATTTTTATGTGTCTCCTTACACAATGGATTAGGCATTTTTCCTACTTCATCCATGAGTGTTTATGTGGTTCTTGTGGCACCCACTGGGGGTGCCCATCCTTGAGCAAGAGTGAGATTTAGTGCCTGATTTGATATTTTTATAAATCATGGCTCATTTTGTATCTATCCCTGTAAAATTTTGTATGTATTGCCCATTCATTTAGCTCTATGGCCTCTTATTCCCTCGACCTTCAAGTTGATTCAACCATGCCACAATCTTGGTGAATTTTCTCCCATATAATAAGCCAATGGAAAGAGAAGTTTCCGCAACAAGAAACACATGAAGGTGCAAAAAATAAGATAAGTAGACCAATCCTAAAACAAAGATGTGAACTTTCCTATAACTACACAACACCAATATACCTCCACATATACTTTAGTACTCTACACCACATCACTGTAATTTGGTGTTTTGGTGTGGATTTACATTTACATATTAATTGTCCCGAGTTCTATATTATCTCAATTGCAAATGACTTATTTAGGTAAGGCGAGCTTAAACCTTACTCAAGAGAGGGTTGATAAATCAAAATTGTTATTGTTTTATCGAACATCCAAGTTTAGTGTCTTGGTGTGGGCGTATGTTTTACAAGGTTTGAACCCACTCGTTCTCAATTAGGCCTTTCAATCCACTTTTTGGTGTTCCTACTTGATGTCTCTATCAATGATTGCAACTAAGGAAAACAAAATGGAGTTAGTGATTAGTGTAGTTTTTTGAAAAATCAAAAATAACTTTGAGATTTATATCTTTAGGCTTATTCTCGATAGATGTGTTTAAGATATTCATAATAGTAATTATTATATATATATAACAATTATAATTAATTATTCTTGATCTTCATTGTGGAATGACAAGGGATTTAAAATGAAGTCAGGGGAGATGGTAAGCAAAGTTGAAATCCCCCAACAACTCAAACCACTCCACCATCTATTGAATACCACATACACACATAACCCTTAAGAGAATATTATAACATGTACATGTATATTAGTAGGAGATAAAGTCACATACACATCAAGTTAAAATAAGTATATCGATAATAAATTAATATGTTTTTCAAAAAACCAATGATTAAAATTCAATCAAATCATACATCATAAAAATTTGAGGTAATTCATACCGATGCAACATCGTCTTAAATGTTCATTCTAGGATTTTGATTAAAAATTGTGAATAAACCATATATATCTATGCTTAATCTAATATTATGAATTGTATGCATTTTCATGAGCGTTTTAGCCATTCATGAGACCTATTGTCTTTTAGATAAGATACCCGAAATGCATCTTTGGACTCACATAAAGTAGATGAATTTGACGAAGAAAGAAGAAAAATTGTTTTAGGGATAACAACAAATTTGATGATGCAATATTTGATAATTTGTGACATAAGTGATATTTCTAATGAATCCTATCAAACATGGATTGAGGTGCACATAATATGATTGGATCTAATAAATTAATTCAAGGGAGATGGTAAGCCCAATTGAAATCCCCCAACAACTCAAATCCCTCCACCATATATTAATGAAGACCACACATAGACATAACCCTTAAGAGAATAATTTAACATGTAAATATATTAATAGAGACAAATTTATAAACACATATACAATCAAAAGAAGCATATTTTGGTTGAAAAAATAAATCAAATTGTACATTGGAAACAATTGACATAATATGCACTGATCGAATACCGTATTAATTTTATGGCCTACAATTTTGATAAGAAATATTCCATGAAGAAACCAATCAAAATCTAAATATGCCACAAACAAACCAATTTGGATATGATTAAAATATAATGAAACATTATTATTTAGTGTAATTGTGATAAATGTCTACCAAAATTTACATGATTTGTTATAAAATTTCAACCTAATTTGGATGGAATTATTTTATAAGGAATCAAATTTGATGGCCATCAAATAATTTCAAAAATACTTAGAGTAGGCCACAAGTAGGAATAAGTAGTATCGTGTGTTTTCATACTTATTTTTTATTTCATTTAAATAATGATCCACAAGGTTTGTAGTAGATTCTTCATTCAAAAATACTTCCTAGTAGTCAATGCAACCATATATTAAATAGTGTAATGTACAAATGGAGATATGGCATCTTAAAATATTGTGTAGCCAAAGAACATTAACAATGCATTGTGGCACCTCTTCATTGTACATATATGCATTTTAGAGTCTTAAGTGAGGATGAAACAATTTTGTGTGCTATCTTAATACTTCTATGCTTGACGTGGGGTAGGAATGTTCAATAGATTCCTAGAAACACTACACAATCCTAAGAATCATCAATTATGCACATAATAAACATATTCCTTTTTAGAGTATCACATTATGTCCATAACCTCATCTTGGTGGTGTGCATATATCTACCAATATCTAAAGATGATTTGGAATTTGGCACAAGGAAACAACTTTAAACTTTTACCATGAACTTCTTTGTGTAGATGTGTGATGTACACACATGACATCAAGGAGTGCAAGAGTTTGGAATCACTTATTAAGAATTATAGGGAATGTAACTAGAGGGAGCTAATAAAGATAGTTTACCTAACTCGGTATTCTTGGTATGCATCTATTTACTAATCACCAAATATCATTAGAACTTATGCATATGGAAACAACTTGAAAATTTTCCAGTGAACTACTTTACACAAATGTGCATTGTGCACACATGACCTCAGGGAGTGCAAGAGTGTTAACAACTTACTCAAAAGTATAGGGAATATAATGATAAAGATCCAACATAGAGGGTTTACCCAACTCAATATTGTGGTTATTAAGTGGTGTTTCTTTGAGTTGTGTTATGCTTGTGATTCATTATGAAACATTCGGTCATTAACATTAATTTAATAATCATAACACATTTATTAATGGGGCATGGGTCGAAGGATTTGTTTGATGTTATACAATTGGGATGTAGATGAGAGAAATATTGTAAGTAGGTGAATCATGTACTTTTATAAATACATGTTTATACTTGAAAGAGGTTTTCCTCTTAGAGGGATTAGTTGATAATATAGAAGTTGGAAAAGTAATGGAAGGTTGATTTAATCATATGGTTAGTTTAGATGCACATTATTAGATATTGTTGTAGAATGTTTCCAAATTAGAGATATATTGTGGATCACAAACAAGCTTACTCTCATGTACTAAAACTAAATTCAATATAACACATGTCGAATTGTAAATTTATCGACAAACTATTTTTAAATGATGCAAGATTGTGTGTATACTTAAATGAAAAAAATATTTTATATCACCAATATAATTATAAACATATCAATATGTAATATATATATATATATATATATATATAATACAACGTATATTTCTATTTAAACTAGTCATAGATATAAATATATATTACTTCAATTAGTAGTTCATTATCCAAATAACTCTCCTAGTTATTTTGGATAACTTGTATCTTCATTCTAACTCTGATGCTTTACATTTCAGGTCGTGCACCCATAGGCTTTCTCATTTGGCACCTTGCATAGGCTGTAGTCCTTCCTCACACTCCTCACACCTTGAAATTATTTTGTGCACCCCTCCACATACACCTTCCAAACCGCTAAGTTTCGGGGCTTCTTGTCGTGCACCCTCTTTTCCTTTTGCCGCTGCGCACCCTTCCTTAGTTGGATATTCACACCTGCTTCCATACTTGTCTTTTGCAAGTATGTTTTATTTTCTTCTCCATGCACATATTTTCTTTGCTTTCCTCTGTGCTTTCATCTTGCCACATGCCTTGCTTCCTTGCTACAATCTGTCTCGCGCGCCTTCTTGTTTCTTCCTTCACATTTCTGCTCTCCTTCCATTTTCCAATTTCACGCTTCCCTCTTGTGCGTGGGATTCTCGAACCTTCCTCTCGTGTACACCCTATTGTGCTACGTGCCCTCCTCGCATGTGCCTTCCCTCTATTTCTCTTCCGCACCTCACGTCCGACTCTCAAACTTCAAAATGCCATAACTTTCGATCCAAAGCTCCGATTTTCACAAATTTGGACAAATTTGGACTTTTCGATCTTAATTTTGATGAGGGTAGATATATGAAAATTAAAGAAACATATCCAGCTCCAGTCAATTAAATACCCAATCCCGTCAAATGACAAAAATTCCTGGCAAATCCAAAACAGCTACCTCCACTCATAATGCCATATCTTTTGCATTTCTCAACAAAATCACATAAAATTGGTGCCGTTGGAATCGTGGCTTTAAGATCGACGCAAAAAAATCAATAAATTTAGGATTTGGCAAGGTATTGATGGTGATTTCCTAAAAAACGTGCCCAGTTTAGAACAATGTTCTATTTGGTTGTTGGGGGTGCATTAAATGAAGCATCGACTAACATCATGGATTTTTTTAGTGGCGAATATTCATAATATGGTGAATATTCCATTTTAGAAAAAAATGAAAAGGTGAATTTTTTGGCGCGGGTCTTGACATGTTCACCTAAAAATTAAAGTTTAATTTTTTTAGGGGTCGGCTTCGCCTACCTCTTTATAATATCCCCTATATAATCCTATATTATTCGCCGGGTAGAACACTACTTGCTAACTCATTCCACGTTCCACCTGGGGGCATATCTATTATCAATTACATAACTTACGAAGTAATAGATTCTAGTACACAAAAGTATAGTTTTTCGATGTGCGACAAGAAGGATCTGAGGATGGGTGACAAGAAGGCTCTGTAGATAGGTGACAAGAAGGGTGTGTGGATGGGTGATAAGAAGGATTTGTATACGGGTGAAAGGAAGGGTGTGTGGACGAGCGACAAGCAGGATCTGTTGACGGGTGACAAATAGGGTTTGTTGATGGGCAACAAGTAGGATCTGTTAACGGGCGACAAGTAGGATCTATTGACGGTGATAAGTAGGATTTGTTGATGGGAAACAAGTAGGATCTATTGACGGGCGACAAGCAAGATCTTTTGATGGGTGACAAGTAGGATCTGTTGAATGAAAAAAGTAGGATCTGTTGACGGGAAACATGAAGGCTCTCTTGATGGGTGTTAAGAAGGTTTTGCTAACGGGTGACAAGAATAACCTTCTAACAAGTGATAGAGAACTGTCTTGTTGACGCGCAACAAGTTTCATTTATTGACGCACGAAAGGGAACAATGGAATCTTCTAGTGTTCAGAACACCCAAAAAGTTACAAAATAAAATCAAAATTATTTGTTCAAGTATTTTGGAAACTCTGTTGGTTCAAATATAGCAACCATGAGCACCCAATGAAATAAATCGAGTGACTATGTGGAAGGTGTTATTGAAGTGGACATGTATTCTACTCAATATCAGCCACATGACACCTATAATGATATTGTTAGTACGTAATCACAAAGACTCCCGAGCTCTTGGAACAAGATGAGTTGAAAATCTCAGTGTGATTGCACAACATGGAGCATCTCTCAAAGTGTGGGTCCTTGCGAGTTGAGAGAGCTCTCTGGATTAAGTTCAGTTCCTATTCCTCTATTTAGGTGCATAAAAATAAATTTTGCAGAGGATATACTCTAATCTACTTTATCTTACCAAGGAGACATGGTTGAGAAAATGCGATAAAATAAACCTAACCTAACGAGGTGATGCACCAAAGGAATGTTAGACACTCATTTTGCAGATTAACACAGACCATGGAAATGCAATACAAACACCATGCACAGGTAACCAAACTGCAATAAGAGATCATAAAGACAACAATGAACACATGAGAGGGTTGAGAATCATCCACAGACATATATATTATTGCTCAAGAGTCGATACAATACATTATAGTGGCCAAGAGGTAAAACTTGCATTACAACCCGTATGGGAGGTTTGGAAAGCTCCAAAATTCTCTTGCAAATAAGGGAAGAAGGGAGGATACAAAACAAAACTATCTAACCCTTTACAATGAGCCCAGATCCTTCTTGTATAGATGCAAAGAAGAGGGAAGAAGAAATGAGGTAGAAACTTGATTTGAAGCTCACCTACCACCATCAATACCACCGCAAATCCACCCATAATCTACCGAGGCCGCCACTCTATGTCCTGCATTTGGCATGTCAAGAAGGGATAACGGGATCGAATCAAATCTGATCTGGTTGTTGGGAAAATCGGATTACATATTAATGTCATGAATATGTTTCCTTATTTTTTACCCATAGAACCTCCTCAAAACTAAAGTTTCGTGTTTCCATGGCGTAGACAAGGTCAAGACTTTTCCAATGGTGCCACGTTTATTGAGTTTCGAACTGGGTCGAAAGATATGTCTCTGTTTGAATGTTTCAAGTTGGGTAAGTACAAATATGGTGAAAACCACCAGCAGAATGGGCTCATGGGCCCGAACTCACTTTGTGCCTTTTGGCACAAAAAATACAAAATGCAAAAATTGCCCCACGACCGCAATTCACTTTTGAAAAGCATCATCTTCAGCCCGCCGGCCTACATTTTCCATTTAGGTGAAAAGTCTCTCCTAGGCCCACTGGTTTGAATGCACCGAGGCTTGACATGTGGCTCCTTGGGGATCAGTGGAGGTGCAGCTCATTTTTTCACTTTACGACTTCTCGGGACAAAAAGTTCTAACTTCCTTCAACCACCCTCCTTCCGCTTTGACTTTTCAACATGGCCACATGTCCCTTTGCGGGCCTTAGGAATTTTTCTTCATTTGGCTTTAAGATCCCCAATGGGCTTGCGTGCTCGAAATTCACTTTGCACCCTATTTGTAAAGAGCAAAAAAGTTCCAAAAATCCCCGCAGAGCCATTGGCCCAAAATTTACTTGGGAAAATTTTCCTCTATGGCCCCGCAACTACAATTTTCCACTTGGCGATAATTCTTCCCTAGGTCCTCCGTCCCTCAATTGGCAAAAAATCCTTCCAAGGCCCGCTGGCCCATAACTTGCAAATTATGAGGAGTTAGAAGGACTTATTTATATTTTTGGAAAGGGGAAGAAATTTCCCACCTGATGAAGATTTTTTTGAAACCTTAAGTGCTTGGAATATCTAAAAATTGGATTGAAGCACTAAAATAGGAAAAATGGGTGTACTTAACCTGAAATAAGCATGAGATTATTTGGAATAACAAATTGGCGACTGTGGGGACGCTCTTCCCGCTAGATGAAGAGATCAGCTACCTTGAAGCATTCATTGGGCACGGGGTTGTGGGTGGTGATCCGATGTTGATCCTATTCTTCTAGAAGTGGACCTTTGGGGCGCAATTTTAGTTGCTCTTTATTTGTTCTATTAGAAAATGAGCAATCACACGGCAACTATGGGTCTCCCCGCTGCAAACGCTAAAGGGCTTGGCCTCTACACGTCCGACGCAATACGAACAAAACTTATGTACAAAGAAAACAATCATACATGCCTCGAATGAGACATGTAGAGTGTGCAAAATCACTTCTTCTTCTCGAAAACAATATTTACTCCTACTCGTATACTAACTAGAGAGAAAATGGACTCAAACAAATCCTCAAACTAGAAGGAGAAGTAGCTTCCCTTCCTCAAAAAGGGCAGCCATGTAAATGGTTTGTCACACTCGAATATGGCTGCTTGGATGAGTGAAAAACTGACTTTAAGCCGATCCTCCACCCATATCATCAAGGTATCAACCTTAATGGACAATACCTCCTCAAGCTGATTTGCCTTGGACTCCTGGAGGTGTTGTTGTTGATCCTTAGCACTTTGAGGCTCTTCCTCATACTTAGAAGCAAACATGACTCGCTTGGGCTTCTCCCTTGGTTCCAATGATGCTAAGTACCTAATTGGACAAGGTTTGATCCTTTAGATGTGCCCCTTTCTCTCGGATTTCAACTCCAATAATGGAGTATTCTTGTTGACCTTCCTGAATGGATGGTGTGAGAGACATGATGACATCCTCTTGCCTTTCCTCTTCCTTCTCCCGTGGAGAATATGGAAGACTCATATCTTTAAACCTTGGTTTCGTGAGGGATTTCATGAAGTGCAGGATGTTGCAATTAAATTTTATCTTCCATGGAAGTAGGCTCATGTGCTTGGAAAGCGGATGATGGAGGAGAAAATGATGTAATTTCACAGATCCTCTCCAAAAGTAATACTCCAAGTCGATGATAACTGCTCCTTGTTGTCTTGTTGCATGTGCTCGACCTCCTCCATGGTGTCCTCCTAATTTGCAACTTGCTCACCATGGTTCCCTTCATCCTCCAACATGAAGTTTGAAAGCTAAAACTCCTCTTCAACATTAGAGATTAAAGGGCATGAAGTGGGAGGAAGAACTGAAGATTCTTCTGTAGCCTGCTCCACACTTGGAGCCTCTAAAACTATATGGTCCTCCTCCATCATGGGTTCATCAATCAAATCAGGCCCTTGAAATGAAAGCAAAGAATCTTCAATGATGCTTTCTTCATTGAGTGGATTCAACACTGATTTTATCTCTCTAATCTTCTCCTCTTCAATGGAGCTTAGATTTGATTGTTCCTCATCTTTAACTGGTTGTACAAACGGATTAGAACAATATTCTCTTCGTAAAGAGTGCCATTAGGGACACTGCATTAAGAGAAAACATATTGTTGATCTTCTCCTTCTCCTTCTCCTTCTTCTTCTACTCGAAAACTCAGCCTCACCACCACCGGATCTTCAACCTTGACCTCCTTTGTTGGATTAACCATCAAGGGAATCTCTATAAACCCAAACCTAGAAACCCAACGCTTTAGATCTTCTATCATTTCTTCTCTGTTGGTTTCCTCTTCTTATTGTTCTCCTTGACTAGATTCTTGAATCTCTTCCCCACATGGAATTGGGAAGGCAAGAGGAGTGACAAGTTGGGGTTCAACTAGTTTTGCTATTGTTTGTGGTGGAGAGGAAGTGGAACTTCCTGTTTGTTTGGAGGGAATGACTTCTTGGGAGGGAAAAGGGTAGAAGAACTAAGATGGGATGGAAGATCAGAGATGGAGAAAAGAAATCAACACTTGGGGAAGTAACTGAGGGGCTTGACTCTTGATCATGTTGAAATGATAAAGTTTGAGAAAGAGAAAATGAAGAGCTAGGAGGTGGTGGACTTACCTATTGACAAGGTTGTCTTGTGTTTAACTCATAAGCCTTAATATCCTCAATCCACTGCGCAAGTTGAGGCAACACTTCAACCATGAAGTCAAGATTCTCTTGAGGATTGTAATGTCTTGAAGAGGGCATCCCCATGGACAAGGTGCCCCAAACCAATCATGAGTGCCTTCATCTATGATGTAGCCCTAGATCGCACCATATTAGCCTCCATTCTTTAGAAATTCTCCAATAAATCAACATTCTCCATGTAGCTATCACCATTATATGCATCCCCTTGTTATTGATAAGCTTCATAGACAAATTTATTTTTACCCTACTCATATGGGTAAGCATAATGGTTCTGATTTAATCATAATGCTGATATGGAGGAGTCGTGATATACATCGAGGTGGATCAGTACTACTATTGCTACAAGCGTGAGTTCCATGAAGGGAATGAAGTCATGATTTCACAACTTCATGGAATGGAAAGAAATGAAAGATGTGGAAAGAAAGAAAATGGATGAAAATGAGTGGAAATGGATGGAAAAGGTCTCGCAACTCGTAGAATGGGTTGTTGACCAAATAGAGTCGCCATATGTGATTTGAATGTGCCTCTAAAGAATGAATCTCACAAAGAACACATCAACTTGATGAAATAAAGTGAATACCTCTTGTCCCATCGGGCATGCCAAAACTGTTAGTGCGTAATCATAACAACTGGAGTGCTGCAACTAGATGAGTTGAGACTTTCAGTGTGATTACACAACATGGGGCATCTCTCAAAGTGTGGGACCTTGTGAGTCATGCGAGAGCTCTCCTGGATTAAGGTCACTTCCTATTCCTCTATTAAGGTGTATACAAATAAATTTTGCAAAGGATCTACTCTAATATACTTTATCTTACCAAGGAGACAGGTTGAGACGATGCGAGAAAATAAACCTAAGCTAATGAGGTGATGCACCAAAGGAATGTTAGACACTCATTTTATAGATTAATAAAAACCACAGAAATGTAATACAAATACCATGCACAGGTAACCGAACTGCAATAAGAGATCAGAAAGACAATAATGAACACATGAGAGGGTTGATAATCATCCATAGACATATATATTATTGCTCAGGATTCGATACATAAGATATCATTAAGTGACCAAGAGGTAAAAACTTGCATTACAACTCGTATGGGAGGTTTGGAAAGCTCCAAAATTATCTTGTAAACAAGTGAAGAAGGGAGGACGTAAAACGAAACTATCCAACCCTTTACAAAGAGCCCATCGCCTTCTTGTATAGATGCAAAGAAGAGGGAAGAATAAACAAGGCAGAAACTTGATTTAAAGCTCACCTATCACCACAATGCCACTATAAATCTTCCCACAACTGCCGAGTCCACCTCTTTATGTCTATTTGGTGTGTTGAATAAGGGAGAATGACAGATCGAATCAAATCTGATCTGGTTGATGGGGGCAATTGGATTGCATATTAATGTCATAAAGACATTTCCCTATTTTTTACCCACCAAACCTCCTCAAAATTAAAGTCTCAGGTTTCCATGGCGTATACGAGGTCAAGAATTTTCCAAAGGTGCCAAATTTGTTGAGTTTTGGGCACTGGGTCGAAAGATATGTCTATTTGAATGTTTTGAGTCGGTCCGTACAAAAAGGCAAAAGCCAGTAAGTAGAACGGGTCCGCGGGCCTGAAACTCACTTTGTGCCTTTTGGCACCAAAAATACAAAATGTAAAAATTGCCCCATAGGGTCACAAGTCAGTCTTCACAAAAAATCATCTTTGGGCCCGCCGGCCTCGCATTTTCCATTTGGGTGAAAAGTCTCTCCCAGGCGTGCCCGACCCGCATGTATTTGAGGCTTGACATGTGGCTCCTTGGGCATTAGCGAAGGTGCGGCTCATTTTTTCACTTTACACCTTCTCGAGAAAATAATTTCTAACTGCCTTCGACGACCTGCCTTCCGATTTGAATTTTCAACATGGTCATGTGTCTCTTTGCAGGCCTTAGGCATTTTTCTTCATTTGGCTTTAAGATCCCCTCGTAGGCTTGCAGGCCCGAAATTCACTTTGCGCCCTATTTGCAAAAAGCACAAAAGTTCCAAAACTCCCCGCACCGCTGGCCTAAAATTCACTTGGGTAAAATTTCCTCCGTGGCCCCGTAACTGCAATTTTCCACTTGGTGAAAAGTCTTCCCCAAGTTTGTGGGCCCACAAATGGCAAAAATCATTCCAAGGCCTACCGGCCAGTAACTTGCAAAATATGAGGAGTTAGAAGGACTTCTTTATATTTTTGGAAAGGGGAAAAAATTTCCCACCTGATGAAGATGTTTTTAGGAAACCTTAAGTGCTTAGAATATCTAAAAAATTTGATTAAAGCACTAAAAGAGGAAAAATGGGTGTAGTTAACCAGAAATAAGCATGATCTTATTTTGGATAATAGATACCATGCCTAGGCTTGAAGATATTCTAGTCGTACAAAATGCAACAAAAATTCAAATGCAACCGGTGGTACATGGAAAAGGAAACCCGATGATCGTGATATTCCTAAAAGCTCGCATGTAAAAGTAAAACTATGAATATGAACAAGAATATGTGGACACTTGGGAGAATATACAAGTTTGATCAAGCTACAAAATTTCCATTTATCAACTTGTACAACCAACTAATTCTCGAATAAATTCATTAGAATGTACATGCACAATATGTACGTGGAAATTGGGAAGGCAACAAAATGCAATCAAGTTGACGCAATTGAAAAGCATTGTGGAAAAAATATTTCACTTTAACTGGGGAAGATGGCCAGAAAATAAAAACACACAGATGGAAAACTAAAAAGAATGCATGCATGTGAAATATGTGGCAGAATATGAGGCTGATCAGAAAAGACGTAGACTTCTCGTAGAAAATGGCGGAACGATCACAACGCAAATTGGTAAGATGAATCAATCAAATTTGCATGCTAAACTCATACAATTTTCTACTTTATTCCACATCCTTAAGAAAGGAAGACCGATTTCAGATTTCATCGATTTCAAACCTTTGTATCAATATAATGGAATGTAGAATGTTCCCCAGTCTCACTGGTCAGACAACAGTGCATGGGAAATGGCTAAATGCCTTGCTATGATTGAGAAGGAAGATTTGAAAGAGTGTGTAAAAAATGTAAAGTTTATCTCTTTGTCAATTGATGAAGTGACCATTGTTGACAACACCGCATGGGTATGTATCCATGTTTACACTTTATAAAATCATATGAGGACTCCACACCTATTGGGTGTTCAGAAAATGGTTGAAAATTGCAATGCAGAAAACCTATATAAACTAGTTATTTCTCTTTTGAAAGAAATTGCTGGCATGACTACAAATGAAATTGCTACGAAGTTGGTATGTGTGGGAGCAGATGGGGCATCATTCATGCAGGGTCATAGAACTGGGCTATGTGTTTGATTGCAAACATCAATCACCCCTTATATGCTAGCAATTCATTATATGGCTCACATAATGAATTTAGCATATAAAATCATTAGCAAATACAAAAATGTTGCAAAAGTAGAAGACCTTATAAGAGAAATGCATGCCTATATGGCAAGCACCAAAAGTGATTTCTTGGGTTTCAGAAATTTTCCATAGCTATTACAGATGGAAAAAAACTTCTGAAGGATGTTGAGACAAGGTGGATTTTGATGTATGAGCCTGCATGCAGAGTGTGTGAGGAGTATCTTTCGTTGGTTGGTTTCATGCACAAATATCATCATGAAATTGATAGGGAGAGGGACTTGTTGTTTTGTCTAACTGATTTGGAGACATTGCTTACATTGGTAGGCATTCTTCCAATGCTGCAGGAGATCAATGCATTGATGAAACATGCACAAGACAGATTAACCTATATTGTTTATTTTATACGGATGAGAAAAATGGTATGTAATTCTACAGATGCAAATATTGACTAAGGAGGCTATTTTTGATTTGTAGTTATCATCAAAGATGTTACAGGTATGTATATTTACATTTATTCAAATACCATCATTTACTAAAATCAGATTTATTTCATTGGTATTTTTAATTTTCAAACCACTTTGATGTTGTATTTTGCAAGGTCTTCAAAGCTCAGATACAGTTGTTGTCCACTCAGAGTGCATTCTTGATATTTGTGTCGCCTTCGATATGAACAGGTTAGATCTAGATTCTACATTTTAATCTCTTCATTTCATTGATGTTTATGAAATACGTGAGTTGACATCCATCCAAGGAAGCTCTCGCTTCTTGGGACTGAGATTATCAGGCAACTCACCCATTTTTATTCTAATCCTTATCCATTTTTTATGTTGAATTCCGAGAATCAAAGGTCCCCTAGCTTGCTCAAGAAGACAAGAGGTACCTTAAACCCTATCTTAGCCATAGTTTTAAATGTGAAGTAGAATTTACGGTATTAAGATATTTGTGTCATACCACATTTTTTTCCTTTGAGTTTTTTCATTTCAATTCAAATTAAATGTGAAGAAATGATATACATATTAAAGAGTTTGAAATTTAAAATATAGAGAAGAAGCCCTTACTATATTAAGATGTATCTGTCACACCACATTCTTAATTTTCTTAAAACAATTATCCATTATCATCATCTAGTCACATACAATTCATCATCATCCATATCTACTCTAATTTCATTATCAACATCCACATCCTATTTCCACATAACACCACATTCTAAATGAATAAATGGATGATCCATTCTAATGTCATAAAAATATTAGATGTCATCACCCACATGTAATGATAAATGTAACTATGACCTTCATTGCAAGCAGAGATAATATTGCATACAATTCATTTGGTCACATACAATTCATCATCATCCATATCTACTCTAATTTCATTATCCACATTCAAATGAATAAATGGATAATAACTATAACCACATCTACTCTAATTTCATTATCCACATGCAAGCAGAGATAATATTGCATAAATTTTAAATCCATGTATCATGATTATGCATCATACATCAATGAAATATCCGTATAGAAGTTCTATATAAAAATATAAGTGCATACAATTCATCTGGTCACATACAATTCATCATCATCCATATCTACTCTAATTTCATTATCCACATTCTAAATGAATAAATGGATAATTAATAATAATTATAACCACATCTACTTTAATTTCATTATCCAGACATCCACATCTAATGATAAATGTAACTATGACCATCATTGCAAGCAGAGATAATATTGCATAAAGTTTAAATCCATGAATCATGATTATGCATCAAACATAAACACCATCTACAATATAGAAGTTATATATAAAAATATAAGAGCATACAATTCATCATCATCCATATCTACTCTAATTTCATTATCCACATTCAAATGAATAAATGGATAATAACTATAACCACATCTACTCTAATTTCATTATCCACATCTAATGATAAATGTAACTATGACCATCATTGCAAGGAGAGATAATATTGCATAAAGTTTAAATCCAAACTTCAAATTAAACAAATATCCAAGTATCAACTTTCATTCTTCTGTATATAAAATATTTAAAGTTTCAATTTTGAGGTTCCCCAATCCTCAAGGCTCAACCCTTAACATTTTCACCAGACCCTACTGTATTCCTTCCCTCAATTATCCCCGAACTAATCAGATCCTCAGCAGTCATTTCTAGGTTCTTGATGATTGCTTCTTCTTCCTTTGTAGAATCTCCATGGGATGTCAAAGAAGGATCTGCCGCTGCCTTTGCTTTGAATAAAATCTCAGGGTCATAGCCATTCTCTTTAATTATCCGCTTAAGTGTATTGTTTTGTTTATTAACCAAAACAATATTTTCTTTCATCTTAATTGTTGCGGATAAATTGTTCTTGGCCGTTTCCAAGTGAACTTGGAACACCTTAGCTTGACTCTTTAAATTTTCATATTTCAGCTGCAACAAAAAGAGTGAAGTCAATTAAACATATTAAAAACTAATTTTAATTGAAATTAATAAAAAAAATTCAAACTGATTAGGGAGAGGACCCCATAATTGTGCAGGGACCAATAATTGTACATTGATTTTCACTATTGGTTGTTGAAAAAATGACTAATAGTTGTTCACTATTTGACTAATGACACTTTTTAAGAGCCAATGACAATGTGACACATAAGGCGCTCAGTCATTGGTACCTCTTTCAAATGCTTTATATTATTTTTTTTCATTTTAAATCAATTCAAAAACTACTTTTCCCTCCAAATAAACACGCGAAACGAAAATGCTGATGTGGCATGATGATACGCTATACGATGATATAATTTTTTTAGTTGACGAGATCCCTACATATATCTGCGTGCCCCTAAAGTTAGGGTGCACGGTTATGGGGTCCTCTCCCCTATACTAACGATAGCTTTATCTCTTTCGAAGGTTTGTAATCAATGCCATATCCTTGTCCTTAAACCATTTATTGAAATAGGCCTGGGCCTTAGCACTGATATTTTCCAATTTATTTAATACTTTATCTAAAATATTGTCGTTATAGGTGTTGTTATATGCAACAGTCCCACTTTTAGCTCTGATGAATAATGCATCCATCTTCGCTGGGTTGATTTTTGACTGTTGCAAATAAGCTCTCTCTTTGCCAATGGTTGTCATAACGACTTACTATCTTAGATATTAATACTTTTTCCCTTCTCTCCCATTGAATGAGCTCACTGATTTGAGGCATGATAAATTCATTCATGTGGGATTGACAATCATAGCCAATCAAGTTCTCCAAAGGAAATGTTGGCAAGTCATCACTATCTGTATCAGAAGAGGATGATTTTGAAGGAGAAGTATGGTGGCTTTCAGTTTGAGCAACATCTACTGCATCTTTTTCCTTTTGGGAGCGCTGATCCTAAAAGTAATAATAGAAATTCATATTAAAATTGAAATTGAAATGTTGAAAATTTAATTAAATTTAAAAGTACATTGAGATGGAAATATACTTGCTGGCCCTAAATCATATCATGTGTGTTGAAAAAACTAGTTGGGTCACTGCTATCAATGCCCAAATAATCTTCATCTAAATTTATTTGATTCAAAATCTGATTGCCCTATTGCAGTGGGACAACCAGCAAGAGAGAGGGTCGGAATAGCGAATGAGGAGGGAATGTTTAGTGTCCCACTAGGGGCCGGAATCAACGGCATGCATTTACCAATGGTCTTTTGTCCTGAACCTCTTGTCGAATTTTGAATCATAATTGTGGGGTTGATTGAGTAGGTGGGTTTGTAGATTTTGAGTGGAAGACAAAGGATTTCTATCAACTTTGAACATCAAGAACCAAATCATTAGAAATTACTAAAAAATATGTAAAAGTATTAAAAAATCACAAAATAAATGAAGTCATACCTTGTTGAATGGGATTTTGTTGTGGTACAAATTGATTTTTGTGACAGAGTTTGAATGGATTCGGTTGGAGTTGATGGTGGTAATTACTTGTTGAGATTCAAAATTACACGAGATTGTACTGAGTGAGTTGGCGATGCTTTCCGCTTTGAAGCATGCGTGTAGTCGAAAGTCCCTGCAAGTGCAGCAACTACATGTCAATTCAAGATGGTAAATCATTATATGGTAGAATCAAAATGTAATGAACCCTACTTTGAATGTTAAGGGTATTACGTCTCTGTCATTTTGTTAATGCAAATACTTGGCCATCAGCTGATGAGTGAACTTCGATTTCAGATTGTGATTCTCCCGAGGCCTCAACATGTTGTTGGCCTCTTCCTCTCGATGCAAATTTTTCATGGAAGTGACTCCAGAAATATTTTCTGCATACAGAAAAGATTCAATCAGAAAAACTTAAAAATGACTACACTTGGTAAATACTAAAGATGGAATATGAATGATTAAAATTTACCTATTGTTCCTCAAGTGGAATTGACAAATTCTTCATTGTCTCGTTTGTGCAAGTTGGAGTTGGTTGATTTTTTAAATTATAGTAAGCCTCATAATAAAGAGCTAGGAGATAGTTGGTTGAATGAATAACTAGTTTTTCTAAAATTGTTGCATTGTTAATGTCTGCCTTTATCTTGTTTGATAGAAATGTGCACCAGTCAAATTTTTGATTTCCGATTGTTGCAAGAATGTATGCAACAACCCAATTTGGAATGTCATTTTGTCGACCTTGCATAATAATTCAGGCTTGAAACAGAGAAATCAAGGCAGCAAGAAAGTGGTGTGCAACATCTTGCGTATCCACTCCACGTCTTGATTTACTGACATGAGCTATAAAAGTCATCAGAATCATAATCAATTTGAATTAATATAAAAAACATTCAAATGAGAGAAAATTATACTTACAATCAACATTGAAACCATAACTAGATTCGAGGAAAATCTTGTCATTGTCAATGAGGGTTGTTTTGGTTGTTACTATCAACACATTTTTAAATGGGAGGCCTGTCAATCGATGGATATCAATAGGTTCAACACCAAAGGAGAATGTATGCCGATCTTCCAATGTAATAGTAAAAGTACTATTTTCTGTATTGTAGGACGAAAGTAGGTAGTTAAGAGTCTGGTGGTCAACCTCAAACTGTGGCATGCTAACAAGCCCTTGGAATTCGGATGCTACTATGGAATTCCTGTATTCTTCATTCATTTCTATAACTCCATGTATGTGGGGCACATGGTGCTTCTGTATTGAATATTTCCCTTGAAGCTCTGGGTGCTAGATCCTGGGGTTCATCTTGGGCACCAAAAGCCATGACTTCGATTGTGATTGATCTCAAAGTACGTACGATACCTACAAAAAAAAGTTCTCGAGAAGGAAAAAGTTTAGTATCCGGGAACATAGCGTGAAAATGAGGGGCTGGGTTGGTATTTATAGTGAAAATTAGGGTTTCATGGTAGTTGACGGCATCAACACAACCTTGCAGTCGTGCGACAACAAGATGTTGTTGATGGGCATCAACAACGGCATGTTATTGTCGCTACGACAAAGAAGGCATTGTTGACACCCGTCAACATCATACTCGCATGCGTGACAATAAGGCATGGTTGACGGGTGTCAACAATATCTTCTTGTCACGCAACAAAAGGCATCATTGTGACAGCATCAACAATATCTTTGTGTCACGCAATGTAAGATGTTGTTGACACCCACCAACAATGCCTTGTTGTCGCACGACAACAGGATGTTGTTGATGCCCATCAACCACATCTTGTTATCGCGCGATAGTAAGGCATTGTTGACACCCGTCAACAACATCTTATTGTCGCGTGACAACAAGATATTGTTGACGCCCGTCAATAATGCCTTGTTGTCGCGTGGCTTTCACACTTGCTTTCGAGTCTCATGGACTGCCAGGCGAATTTTTCCTGTAGAAACCTATGAAAATTTACCTTTGTTGCGAATGCTACCAAAGGAATATTCGTCAGGGATTTTCCACCTCCTTTTTTCTAGAGGCTTCTTAAAGTGAACCCTGGCTAACATTTCTCACTCACAAGTCATGGGACAACATGGTGAGCCTTTTGCAAGCAACAGAACATCATTTCACTTCATTTACTACCTCTTACAAGTGGTGAGAAGACATATTTCAGATTTTCATTTTCCTTCTCTCTCTCTCTCTCTCTCTCTCTCTCTCTCTCTCTCTTCTCAAAATTCTATAAATTGGAGTGTTGGGCTCATTGTAAAGGGAGGTAGTTTTTGGGTAGCAAAACTCGCCAATTTTTTTGTGAAGCCAATGTGTTGTAGGCCCTTGTGGTGGACTCCTTGCATGGTGATCCATGCCCTTATTTTGTAAAGGATTGAACTATGGATTTCAATGCGTATTAGATGCAAGTTTGTGGATATTATCTTCCCTTGCTGTGTTTGGTTTGCATTCTTCTCGCCCCTTTAATCTCATTACATATATATACATGTCAATTATATATTGTTGCAGGGATTCATTATTACTGTGCATGTATGAACTATGGTTGTGAATGCATTTGCTAGATTGTGGAGAACTGTTATCACTCGTTCTATTATGCATTTTGCGTCTGTTTTTCACACATTGGAAAACTATCCTCATTCTCTCCTTTTCTGGTGTATCACCGCTTTAGTGTAGGCTTTGTTTTCATGCAATCTCTCTCTTTCTCTCTCTGGTCCCTTGGAAAGTTAGATTAGGATAGATATTTTTGCCTGCATTAGAGTAGATTGTGACAGGTAGTTTAGGAGCAAGAAGCAACTTTCTCTAGAGGTCTATCTCAAGTAGCAAGTCCCACAACTTGGAGATAGTACCCATGTTATCCAATCATAGTGTGATCTCAAGCACACACACTTGTGCAAACCATAGGGTGCTTTGATTCGGAGATAACAATAACCATGATAACTTTCTCGAAGAAAATCATATTTCAAATAAAAGTTTGCAAGAAGAAAAAAAAAGTATGGAACATAAAATACGAGAGTTGGGAAGAGAAAAAGGGTAGACAACATAGAATAGATCACTTTGGTTGGAAAATCACTTATAGGCGTAGCTTTCCCAATTTTTCGTTGGCTTGTATTCACTCTTCATTTGCTTCCACGGTGACAGGGAAACCTTTTAACCATGTTTCTAGTATTATACTTTTACCAGAGCCTGAACTAGATCCAGAACCACGAGCCCGAGTTTTACAAAGGGAAATAACCAAGTCTGCAGTGGCTCGAATGTAGAAGATTAAAACACAAATAGATGGTTGACAAACACTCAAGTCCCACTATTAGGCCACATTACCCTTCCACCCATACAAAAACATTCTTTCTCAATACTTAAATGGTTTTGCTCACTTAATTGACTATCAAGTCATATTTTCAAAGGTTCAAATCCCGCTGCTATTAGAAATACAATCGAGTTAGATTCTCATTATATATGCAATATAAAATGTGTAAACCACTCATCTCAGAATGGCAATCATGCTCTCAAAAATGATGCAAAATAACTACTAATAGCGTTTTTTTATATACCAAAAAATACTTAATATGAGTACATAACGTGAGTTTGATATAACTACTTGGGGGTAAATACTCTTTACGAAATGCATCGTATCTTAGCTACAAAAACACATAATATTACAGTAATATTGTCAGTAGAAGATGAGAGTTAACTCCATCGTTTTCCCAGCTTGGCCATCCGCATGTTTCATTTTCTTAACAAAAAAATTCATAATCATCGTCCACTGTTATTTTTCTTTTTCCATGTGCAATTGCGTCGATGATTTGCTTGGTAATTCCAGAAGAATAACGTCGCAAGTTTCCCTGTACATCGCGGTAGTGAATTTGTGGTTCAGCTTCAGAAGTTCCCTCTCCCTCTCCCTCTTCATTCATCATACAGAGATGTCATCGATTACTCAATTATAGTAAAGCAATGAAAAAGAATATGAAAGAAATACATACCTCAGAGCTTCAATGATTTTGGATGTGGGGATCTGCTTCCATTTTTAAAGAGATTTGTGGGCACCTGCATCAAGAACCAAACAAAACGGTATGAAACACACTAATTCTCAAGGGTATAAGGGGATCTAATAAACTACTATCAAGCTAAAATGTTCTTCAAAAACTTAAAAAAGGGTATAAGGGGATCTAAAATGTTCTTCAAAACGTCGGAATTTAAATCTCATACGCAGTCTTATCGATAAATCATTTCGCAAAATAACCTCAAACCAACCTCATTTTTGGAACAGGATACATGGAATCTCGATCAGAAGACCGGGGAGAATGGACAGGAGACACACAATCTTCCGCAGTGGACCGATCGCTTGCAGGGTTTCGTTGCACAGGAGCCAACTGCAATCCACCCTGCATAAACCAAAACCAAAAATTTCAAATCCATTCATGAGTTTTGTTCCAATCCCCATATTATTACAAATCAGTATATGTAATCAAATAATATGATCACAGTATTCCTTACTGAAACATTTGCAACTGGGTCGGGATGATTATCCTCAGCAGCAGCGGCAGCAGTAGCAGGAGTAGGAGGGAGGTGTGATGTCAATAGGTCTCGGGCTTTATATTCCTTGGCCTCATTATCACGGTGATTTGGTAACAGACTGAAACCCAACCAATCCTTTGCAATCTTGTGATTGTCATCTTGATTGCCATCACCATTAGAATTCTCTGCGAGACTTAACAGAAAGATCAATCCCCATGAGCCTATCAAATCCCTCACCATTTTCTCTCAATCTGCAAAATTTCTGTAAAAATGGAAGCTTGTGCTCACAAATCTCTGTAAAAATGGAAGGTTCTGCTTCAATGCTTTTGGATGTGGGAATCTGCGGTGTGCTTATCCTGTTCCGCATAATTTGAAATGCTTGGGCGGACCAATGTCTATTGTAATTTGAAATGTCCAGGTGGGAATTATCAAAATTTAAATTCAATCCAAATGTCATGTCTCGCCAGGTCAAACCCGAATGTGGTGTCTCCCACATCGAACAATGTTTGTGCATCACATCATGATTTCCGGTGGGAACCGGTAGAGGCAATAGGCTATGACAACACATGGCGCATTATCTTTTTACCCACATGCATAGGGGCAAAATAAGTGAAGGATAGCCGCTGTCTGAAATAACAAGGTCAACAGCGTCGATATATATCGTTTTGTTAATAATGTCGGTCATATTTTTCGGCAATCCAAGTTCCAACAAGCATCCATCCATACGTGGCACCTTGGCGGGGTTTCTGACTTATACCAGTAATGTACAGGTGTCCCTGCTCACGTTAAATCAAGGAAAAGCTGGATTACTTAATCTATATTCTTGACTCTTCTGAGCACCGCGAACACGTCTCTGCAACCAGTGCGCTCTTGTTATAAATATTACATTCTTCTTCCTTTCAATAAGCTCACATTTCATCGGCTGTGTGTTTATTTTTGGAATCGGGATCTCTGTGAAACATCGCTTCAACATGGGCGCTGCAACCTGTTTCGACATACTGTTGGCCATAATCTTGCCTCCATTGGGAGTCTTCCTTAAATTTGGCTGCCATGTAATTAACTCTTTGATCTTTCTAAGCTTTGTTTTTTTCCAACGGTTTTCCTTAGATTTATTTGATGGTTAACCAGTAAATGGATGCTGGTATTGCAGGCGGAGTTCTGGATATGTTTGCTGTTGACGATATTGGGTTACTTGCCAGGAATTATATATGCCATCTACGCCATCACCAAGTGACACACTCATTAATTATTGTGATTGTATGTAAATTTAGTTTGGGGCAGCTGCCCTGTTGAATAAGAATAAGTAGTTTTTAGCAGTATTAGCCTTGCTGCAGCCCAACCCTTTTGATATGTAATATCTATTCATTAGTTCACAGAATCGAGTGCTGTAATTGCTTTGTATTGATTTGATTGTAACATACAATATTGAACAGAATATATTCATGAGTCATTAAAATATGTCCAGAAGACTTTTTATATGGCACGAGTTCAATTGCTAAAGCATTAGGTTTTGGTTGTAGAGATTTGCGTTCAAATTTTGTTGCATATGTTAAAATTAGGTAAGCTGTCTCTTCCCAGACATGATAAAATTGTAACGATACAGGCAAGATTAGCATGACCCCGGGGCAATAAAATTAGGTGAACAACCACATTCAATTTTAGTTGGTATTTGGTTCTTATTAAAATTAAATTCAAATCATATCGTTTCTAATTCAACCGTGCTGATGATTGTATAAGTGCTTTATTGACTATCTATCAAAATATCAATTAGATAGGAAGGTATTAAAAAAAGTGAGGTTTGTTTCAGTACATAGAATAGATATTCCTCAATATTAAATATTGAATAAAATCTTAAATAGATTGATTTCGTAAGTGTAGAAATATAAATGGCCATTTAATTTTAAGGTTGTTTCTACATTTCAAAATTGGGAATAAAATCTGAGCAATAATTCATAGAAACCTAATTTGTTATTGACTACTAACCTCCGTTTAGAGCAATGGCACCTTCCAATACTTCCACATTTACCACTTTCATCTTTTCCAGAACATTTCCTCTTAGAAGACGTGCTAGGTATTCACTCTTGAGCAGGAACAATGGACTGATATTGCACCATTTGCTTGTCATTGGCTACACTACCATCCATGCTTAAGGATGACATAAATGACTTTGTACAAGAAAGTGTGGGCGTGCAACTATTATGGTAGTATGAGTTTTCCAATTTCATATATGCATTCCTAAACATTTCTTTAACAACTCATAAAAATCGATGAAACTACCCTTGCACAAATAGGATTATAGTTTATGCCATGTGGATTATTTAGTTTTCGTACCTAATTTGTTATAGACTACTAACCTCCGTTTAGAGAAGTGGCACCTTCTAGTACTTCCACATTTACCACTTTCATCTTTTCCATAACATTTCCTCTTAGAAGACGTGCCAAGTATTCACTCTTGAGCAGGAACAATGGACTGATATTGCACCATTTTCTTGTCATTGGCTACACTACCATCCATACTTAAGGATGACATAAATGATTTTGTAGAAGAAAGTGTGGGCGTACAACTATTATGGCAGTATGAGTTATCCAATTTCATATATGCATTCCTAAACATTTCTTTAACAGCTCATAAAAATCATGAAACTACCCTTGCACAAATAGGATTATAGTTTATGCCACATGGATTATTTAGTTTTCACCTAATTTGTTACAGACTACTAACCTCCGTTTAGAGTAGTGGCACCTTCCAGTACTTTCACATTTACCACTTTCATCTTTTCCATAACATTTCCTCTTAGAAAATGTGCCAAGTATTCACTCTTGAGCAGGAACAATGGACATATATTTCCTCTTAGAATAAGCCCTGGTTCCCCCATATGATATAGACCTATAGGAGCTATTGTTGGACACAATTGAAGAGGAATTAAAGCTAGGAGAAAATGCATTTAGGCTCATTTGCGCCATTGGTGTGCACAGCGATTGGGCATGTAATGATGATGCTTTCTAGAGGTTTCAGGGCTGCTAAACACAATAATTATTAGATTTTTGAGATTATTTTCACAGGTTTGTTTTTTTAATAAATATATCTGGAAACATTTGTGTTCATATTATAAGGGGTATACATACCTCGCAAAATTATCTCAAATGCATCCAATAAGGACATGGCCGAGGGTAAAAATTTCAAACACCGTTGCAAGGGCTTTGCAGTGGAATTTATTTATCAGGATTTATGCGGTTTCAAAATAGAATTTCATAGGGGTGACCTTAATTGACATCCATTCAAAACTTGAGGGTTTTGAATAATGGTTATTCATATAGAGCCTCACTTTTGTATAAGTATTGCATGCCACTGAACAGGGGTCGGTTTGACATACTTGCACCACTTAATGTTCTGAACAAGGGTTTTGAAGAAAAATACAGATCTGTTACTTACCAAAAGGGTCTTCTGTTTACACGTGGATCTTGTGCTCAACCTGCAATCGACCTCGCTCTCTTTGGATTTTTGTAAATTGTGAAAATGCTAAGAACAATATAAAGCTAAAGAGAAAATAAATCGAGAAAGAGCAGACAGTGAGGGGTAAGGAAAAGTGGATAAATGTATTGTTTGTATTTATAGAAAATGTAGGCCAGGGCCTCGATCTCTCCAATAGAAGAACCAGCTTCCTTAACAAAACCACGAGCCACACCCACATTCAATTTGCAGGAAAAAACATTGAACTAACCCTAACAGATAACGGTCGCAAAGCCGAGGAATGGGTAACAAAAGTAACGGAACCGCTCAAATTCATTAGAAAAAACATTACCATTCGAAGAAAATACGGGACCACTGCAAAAAAAATTACCATATCCAATACCATAGATCGCATAAACCTTCGAGAAAAAATCTAGACCGATGACCAAAAGATAAGTGGAGGTTTAAAGTAATGTTTTAAAGAAAAACTATTGAAAATAGATGGGAAAAGTGAGAACGTGAACAAGGCCATCATAACTGTCATTCCACCCATCAAAATTAATCACCTTGGAAAAACATCCGGGAGGCCGTCAAATTTAACATCATTGCAGAAATGTCCGGAAGGGCCTTTCCCATAGGGGAACACCTTCGGCATAATTAGTTATTTAAATAGAAATAATTCTATTTATCTACTCACACTCCACTTCACTATCCTAGTCACTCCACTCCTGCATATTCTTTCCTTGAGTTTTTAAAAAAATTGTATATTTTTATGCAAGAAACATATTGAACCAAATTTTGGAGATTTTTAGTCAAGTAAAAATTTGGGTATTATAAAGGGAAGAAGGCATTTTGTTACTGTTGAAGCCTTCTCACCATCACAAGATCCTGATCATGCCTTCAATTGCAAAAATGGTAAAAGGGATATTGTTGTAAAACCCCATATGCTATGTGTAGTCTTTGTTCTAGAATTATTTTGAAAAGCCCAGCCCATCCAAAACCAAGCATTTGCATAACCAATTTGATGTTTATATCGAGCATTTTGAAGGATAAATATAAATTAAATGTATTTAACTAGAGAATAACATATTTCAAATGAAATAAAGCATCCAAAACTTGTGATTAATGTGTAAACCACTTATTAAAGCCTTCCATTAGTTAGAATGATTTAACCATGCAATACCTTACCTATAAATTCCTCCACAAAAATGTATAAATTCTTATGGGAGGAGCCTCCTTGAGTAGCTTCCTTTCTAGCAACACGTCTGAGTCTCCTTATCTTTATCCTAGCTTTCCTCCCTTCTTTTCCATGCATCAATGCCTTCACCTTCTTTGCAATCTCTTTTCTCTGAAGTAATGTTCCATTAATACCACCATGTTTTACCTTCAAGGCTTCAAAGATATATCCATCTCATCTGATATAACTTTGCAGTTTGTGTATTGATATGTATATAGAGGAAATCCTAAGAATGGAACACCCATGCACAGGATCTGTGAAACTGAAATCCAATCATATTGGGTGAAGAAACCACCAATAGCATTAAGTGATAACAATGTGTAATGTAGATGCTCAGACCAATTTGGGACAACAAGACCAATACCATCATCTTCAAGCTGCTCTAGAAATCCACAAGGGGTAAGATCTTTGTGAAGGTAGCATTGTTGCATATTATTGCATGATTTACATGAGAAAAGCAATAAATGATATGTAGATTAAACCAAATTCTTCATTTGGTGGATGGTTATCAAAATATGCAGATGTTAAGAGGGGTCCTAACAAGCAAAGTGGTGTAGCAGAATGGAAGAAAAATTTCAGGTGTTAGAATGCATTACTATTAGAAAGTTATAAATTCAAAACAACAAATAATAAGCACACCTGCTACGATTGCATTCCACGAGATAACATTCTTCTTGGGCATTTTTTCAAACACCTTGAATGCACAATCCAAGCTTCCACTTTTGGCATACATGGTAATGAGAGCATTCACCACTGCTATATCCCATACAACCTCAATTTTAATTATATGTGCATAACTAACTTGCCCTGATTAATGGCTTCTAAGTTTGCACACACACTAAGAATACATGAAAATGAAAATGGGTCAGCCTCTAAACCTATTTTCTGAAGTTGAAAACACATTTCCAAGGCTTCAATATCATAGCCATTAAGTCCATACCCTGCGATCATAGCATTAAATACTACCAAATCTCCTTGAGGCGTTTTGTCAAACACTTTCCGCACATCCTCTATATCATGATATTTTGAATACATATCAACAAGTCCACATGTTACAAATTCCTCACCCTCAAATCTTGTTTTGATATTATAAGGATATTCATAATAGTTCACCCTAGTCAACGTGAGCAGATATACATATCTGCATTGACCTCCCATTAAACAAGACGTCCAACTATCAACTAGACCCTATGTTTTCATTTGAAAAACAAATGTTCAATGGTTAGCTAGACCCTATTAAAAAGGAGGACAATGATTTCTTAATTTTTTAACTCATAAGAGATTTAACTCTACACAACAACCGAGCATGTTTAATACCTATACAGGACTTGGCCCAACTACCTTCTCCAAATAGCAAGGATTCACCATCAAGTGTCTCACTGAACCATGGCACAAAACGAATGACTGTCACAGTCTTAAATTATATTCTCAAGCCCTACAAAAAATCAAGAAAATATAAGCCCTATGCAATATCTAATAATCACTAGACTACATAGTTATACTCGGCACATATCACAAGCGTTGCGCAAAGAATATTTACTTTGTTGGAATAGAAGGAATGACTGCCACAATTTTAAATCATATTCTAAAAGCCTAAGTAAAACTTGGAAAATCTAAGCACTGCGGAAATATATATAATGTTTATAATTTGCAATCCATGATTTATCAGTGATTTGTTCCATGCTTATGATATGCTTTGGGCTTAATTTTGCAAAATTATAAACATTTACTCTGTTTTCACACAGATTCAACTGTCAAGCTACAAACCTTTATTAATAAATTATGGAATGCAAATTATAAACATTTAATATGTACTCGACATTTACGAATATTCAGCATAACTCAAGTTTTAAAACCTTCTATCTAATAATAATAGTTATTTGTGTAGACAAATGGTTTTATGTATTGAGAACTGTAGTAGATTTTTGTTGTTCTCTGTTTTTAACTTGTGATAATTGGACTATGCTATAGTTGTGTTTTTAATCAGTTTGAACTTTTATTTTTGTGAATAAATGTTCATACGATTGTTTCTACGAAAATAAACATTTCCCGACTGCGTTAGGTGTTTTTTCATCAGACGATTGTTTCTATGAAAACAAACATTTCCCTGTTTTTCATTCGATGAGTATTTCCGTGAAGATTAGGATTTCTAGATGATGTTGGTATGTACGTTTCATTGTATATGTTGATTCCATTGGGGGTATCCAATGTGAGCATCCTTTTTAACTGTGTTGATAGATCTTTGAGCATGATTAGATTCATTCCCTGAATGCCTGTCTCTCAGATGCTGCTTTGCACATTCTACTGCAATGTAATTTGGGTTTTTGGGTTTTTTTAATTATTTGATGCACCTTCCAGCTTGGACAATGTTTTCGCAAATGCCTGAACTGATTCCTTACATATTCTAGTTCATTTTTGTCACCTTTTGTTGCTTCCATCTTATAGTTGTGTTGCTTATCGATTCAGTTCACCTTTGTTTGATTTATAGAACTTATAGAGGGAAAATAAGTATGTTAGTGCACCAAGATGTTCTTAGGTATGACAGGAAGCTTTAAAATCCTTTTCATTGATCAGTCTAACATCCAACTTGGGACGATTTGAAATGGCCTCATTGGGAGCGATCCCCTCAAAGACATAACGGATCTTCTCATTGACGAAGGCACGTGCCCCCAAATGTCACTTCGGAAAAAGGTTTGGAGCCAACTACAAATATAAATGGAACAATCCAAACCAAATAACATGAAAACTCTCTACAATATTTTGTTAGTCCATAACATGCAATAAAAAAACAATTGAATAATTACTTCAATCAATATTGAAAACCACCAAAGTCCTGCCTAAATACAACACTCTTTTCTTTACCATCGAGAAAGAGAATCACAAATATCCTGCAAAAAAATGGAATAGGAAGTTAATAAAACTAAATGTATTTGTGAATTCAAAAGGAGGGACTCCTCCTTTAAATTTTTTCTATATTTTCAATTTCATTCTCAGTTATACTATAAAAAAACCAAAAAGATTATAAAGAGTTATTAAAAATTGTATATTAGTAGAGGCCATACATAAGAAGATAGTAAATTGTATTTTTTTATTATGGTTTAGAAGAAATTGCACAAAGGTTTATCTACAAAATAAAATATTTCCCATTTAGTTTTTGAGTTTTAGTTTACATCCATAAACTTGAAATTCATGTAATTAACACAATATCATCTCAAAAATAAGAATAGCCAAACATAACCAGCCATATCTATTTTTTATTCTTTCTAATTTACCCAAATAATGTAAATATTTATAGTGAGTACCCATGAATTTATGTTATACTCTTTGGCTTGCCTGTTGTATTGAAGTTCTGTGGTACCACAATAGAAATTAAGGAAAAAACTACCACATTCAATCGATTTATATTATAATTCATCAGGCACTTGTGGGATTTTCAATATACTATAATTTGGATTAGAGCACGTCAAAATTTGAATTCTGGTACTATATACCATCACCAACCCTGATCCACACCTAGATCCTGAATATTATCAAAATCCAATGGAGCCAAGAAAGGTTATTAAGAAATTACTAGAGGCAGGGAAGTTAAGTTAAGTTCGAATATGCCACTCTTCATCTGATTTATGTAAATGGATGCTCTTTCCTTGATCCTCTATTACGTCCCATGTTCCAGGAAATAGTAAAAAATGCTCTATAATAGTACAACAAATTGTAATCCCATTTTTGTGTCATAGGAGCATAAATATATCTATAAGATCTGAGACTGGTGGTTGAGTCCTAAGATTTTTTTCACAAATAAACAATGTATGGCCATTAGCAAAAGCCTCTATTGTAGAAGCTATTCCAGCTGTTAGTTCACATGAAAATGCATCTGCAATGATAGAACGAGAAGAGGAAGAGCATAAAAAATAACAGAAATGCATAGATCAAATTAGACCAATTAAGATAATGTATATTGACTGCAAATACTTTGTGCAATTGTGTAATTTTCAAAGGTTATAGCTGGACATGTTGATTTTGCATCTGATAAATGGTCAAAAACCATAAACATCTTATGATGGTCATGGTAAGTGCATATTTTGAGAACTGGTTCTTATCCTAATTGATGGTTTGTGCAGAGTACAGAAGAGAAATACTTTATCCAAAATCATTTGACATATGATGTAAAGTTTCACAGGGACATGAAGACTGATATTGCACTTATTGTTGGTTTTGAAGTCACACCTTTCAGGTAGCATGTTCAAAAATTTCTATCCATTGTATTGTTGGTTTTGCATTGCTCTGAAATCTTTGAAAATATACACCATAGAACTTAGATCATTTGAGAAACTGTTATTCTAACCACTGAAAATCCTAACCAAAATTACATGAAAAATAGACGAGTATTTAATATTTATAATGCACAGAGGCTAATGGTAACAAATTTTAAATGTATAGATAGAAACTTTAAATGTAATGCTTCATCTATATTCCTACACTTACAAAATCAAACACACCCCTTATGAACATCAATTACAAAAGTAATAACTATCCCTCTAAATCAAATAACATAAACCGTTTGGCATTTACATTGCTACAAATTTCAAATTTTGAAAGGCCAAAGTCCAAACTAAAACCCTAAGTGACTCACAAGCACTTATTAAACCTACAAACTCACCTTCAAGCCACAATTTGATGACTTCATGTCATATTTATAGAGAAGGAGAACTGAATCTAGTAATTGTAGGAACATTTGATGCACCCAAGAGATGTTGATAATTGAACACTACCAATACTGTTCATATAAAAGTTGAAAGTCTTTTTGTAAAGTAACATACATAGAATCACATATAAACTATTTGACCGATTCAAGAGCACTCCAAATCAATGCTAAAATATACTTAACTAAACTCTTAAGCAACATGGATGCTCTGAATATACTTAAATTTTCAAGCCTTTTTGTAAAGTTCTAGAACTTGCACAGTATTATCATTTGGAAAATAAGTATGGACTCAGCGAGAAATGACAACATGGATCAAAAATCATTAAAAATTGCCCGAAAACATGAAAAATGTGCAGACAGGTTGTCAAAAATCAAATTTAAGACAATTGCGAAACATCCGCAATGGCCTTTCCCATAGGGGGGACGCCTTTGGCGTAATTATATAGATCAAGAATTTATTTGTTTCCAATCTTCAATTAAAAATATTAAATATTGAATAAATATCTCTCAATCTTAAATATTATATAAATAAATTTGTTAATTTTTTCAAACTTTTAATTATAAATAAAGATTTTTTTATAAAAATATAATTAAAAAGTCAAATTTATGACTTGATCATATCACTTTAATTTAAATAAAAATTTCAATATAAAAATAAAAATTGCCATCTCTTTGTGGTGACTAGTGGTGAGATAAAACATAAAAACCAGATATAAATCTAACCTACAATAATAGGTTGAATAAATATTTAAAAAAATAGTGTCTAAACAATAAAGATAAAAATCTAACCTATAATAATGAGTTGAATAACAACAAACAATTAATATCCAACTAGATAAAAATTTAAAAGCAAAAGACTAGAAGACCCACAACTAAGAAACAATAACCTTGTCATCATAGATATATGGGCTCTACTCGCTGCCCTATTTCATCTCATATGGGAGATTAAACTAGCAATCACATGTGAAATGTGCAATGGAAACACCAAAGGGGATGTGTTGAAGAATTTTAAATTAAGGAGATGAGCATTAGAGGAGGAAGAGAAGGTATGAAGAACGAGATTCAAATAGGAGAAGTGTATTGGTGTGGAAACCGGCTAGGGAACCTACGACCTATGCAAAAATCTCCTATTTATGTCAATTGTGTGAAGTAGAAAGGGGTGTTAAGAGGTAGTCATTGAGCAGAGATATATATCTATGTGTGTGTGTGTGTGTGTGTGCGTGCGTGCGTGCTTGTGTGCATGTGTGTGTGTGTGTGAAAGTAAGGTATGGTTGATGAATAGTTTGAAGGGAAACTTGCACATGTTTGAATGTCAAAAGTACATATGTTTCACACTAAACCTCTAAGTTTACCATTCGTCATGTCATCGATTACATGCATAATTGCTAAAAAAGTTTCTATTAAGTGAACAAGGTAACAATCGGGGTTTCCTGTCATTAGTAGTGTTGTTGAAAATTTCTAACAGAGCTCACCGACACAAAGCCTTGTCCTCTCATTTTCTTGATTCATGTTAAGAAAAGTTACCGAGAATCATATTTGGAATTTCCTAATATCATAATGAATTTTGTGAAAGATTTGGTGGAAAAGTAGCTGACAAACTTCCTTCTTGTTTTATCATACACTTTGAAGAGCACGGTGAATTTTCATATGAGAATATAGTGCTGATTGACCTTGAAGGACATCATGCCATCTCTCCCAGTGTTGTGGAGGCCATCAGTAGAGCTTGTTATGAATTATACACAAGGAGGAGTGGATAGCCTGCACATGGTTGTTGTTGTGCTGCAATAATGCCCAACACTCGAGATCTCTAAGTTTTTAAGATGTCTAGCCAATTTATTTAGAAATTCACAAGTGATAACGTCTTATGGATAAGAGAGATAACAACAATAAGGCCATGCAATTGGTGATTTAAGTGGTTTATTCAGGGGTCATAATATCTATGCTAGAAAAAGAGGGAGAGGGTTGTCCATCTAGATAAAGACTCCCAACAACATATTCCCTATATCATGTTTGTAATATGTGTCATCGTAATATGTAATTAGTAATATGTGTCATCATTTAGATTGGGTCTCCATTAAATACGATCGAGAAGTATTATTTGGCAGCAATAACGTATGAAGTGTATAATGTCGAGAAAGGCTTGCAAAGATGGAAGGCTATTTTGATATTAAAACAACCTAAAATGACCTTTCCGTTATCGACTTGTTTCATAAAGGTGTCAATAAATTATGTGATTGATGACTTGCCTCGATTGAACCCCTAATTTTTTTGGAAAATGCATTCTATCAACTCAAATTTCACGCATAATAAAATAGTAGTAACCAGATAGAAATGATGAGGCGGGAAACACATTTTAATATAGACCAAGTAAGTATACTTGCTTCTTGTGGCACTTTGTAACCCCCCTTTTCAATTATGAGGTTGAAACTTAAAAATAAATTGATAGTGTCCTAATACTAAGGGAACAAATTCCTAAAGAAAAACAATTGCAAAAACTGACCATTCTTGCTTAAGTTTTATAGGTAAATACAAAGATCAAACATTTAATGCTAAAGATTCAAATGTGATGAAATTAAATCATAAATCATTGGTGATTTCGTTGGAAAGCCTTGGTTTTCAATATGATCAGACATGTTGACTGTTTAATTACATTGAAACAAATTGTATAGTGTTTATCGCAGTGTAAAATATGAAATGTCGTATCCAAAAATGTAAATACTGGGAAAACACTGCATTAAACTCTGGAAGCAACATAAATATGACATTCATCTTTGGTTGTAAGGAAGCATCGCATCCAACTCTTGATTTTGAATGCAACTTAAAAACTAAAATACCGTATCAAAAACAGTTAAAATTGGGTAAAAGCATTTAGCTTTACATGTTGGGTAAAATACCACATCTAACTCTTGATGTAGCACCAAATATTGAAACCCAAATTTAAATGCAACCCGGATGTACTTTGGATGAAGTTCAATTCATTGCATGTAGTGTAGAAAAATGAAAACCAGAATATGGCCGTATGTACTTTGGATGAGGCGCGATGAGAATTGAGAGTCGTCCAATTTCAATGTATTTCTGGCCATATAATCTTTGTCGTCCACACAACCATATGTGTCAGATTCGGCGAGTCTTGTATCATAGGGAAAACACGTCCTTATGGCGTAATTATCTTAGAGTACTAAACACAAGCAAGAACGGGAGAATAATATCACATTCAATCCACGATTGTGTATCACATGGAACAAAGAAAATAATTGTAATGCCCCATTGGGCATCGACTTCGCTTCGTCACCTTGCCCCCTTTGCTTTTCATTGAACGTTTATTTGAGCTCCCTTTTTATCGTCAGGTGACTTTGACCTTATTGCAGAGTTATTTTGGAATAGTTTCTTCCCTTCTTTCGCTTTGTCTCGCCATCTCGTTCTGTCGTAAGTGCGCTTTTGTTTCCGAGGGTCATTTCTAACTTTCGTCTAGTGAGCTTATCATGCTTTTGATCGGTGAAATGCGTAATGAATTTTGTTGTTAAAAGTTCTAATAGAATATTAAAACCTTTTCAAGGCATTTGGGCATGTTAGTAGTCTTTTCCAGCCTTGGTTTACGTGGAAGGGGAGAGAGGTTGGGTGGTGGCGCCTTTGAAGGTGGGGACTATGTTTTATTTTTTATGTTGAAGGACCCTTGATAATTTCTAAAATTAATGTTTTTATACCAGCCTTGTTTCTCCCGGCAAGCGGCTCCGTCCCCAAAGCGTGGGGCTCCAAAAAATAAAATAAAATAAAATTTATGCTATGGTTAGTCGTGGTGGATGGGTGACATTTCTTGTCACTTCTTAAATGAACTTGTAATTTCCTATTTGGCGTGAGTCGGTGGGAGACTCGTATTTTATTCTTTTTGGTAGGGGTATTGATTGGTAGTGGTTGAAGCGCCTTTTCTCCCTAGTTGGTGGCGGATAGCATTGAGTTGGATGGTTGGCTCATTAATTTGCTGCCATGACTCCCAGTCACTGTATTTTAAAAAATGACCAGGCTTAGATGGACGAGCTTGAGCAGGAAAGTTCCTCTGAGACAAGTAAAGCTGAGACCCCTGACCTCGGAAAGAATTTGAAGAGCCCGTGATCCAGCATAATGCCAAAGGCATTGGATGATGCAATGGGTCAGCGTGGACTGAGCTAAGTGTGAGCTTGTGTTGGAGAACAGAGTTGTAGGGTGGAGTCTCTGCCGTGGCTTTGTTTAGCCTGTCCAATGATCTCAAACTGTTACACTTCGTGCCCATAGGATCTAGTGTGCAGTAGAAAAACCAAAGCGCTTCAACTCAACAAGATGAGCAAGGCCAAATCAATTAGAAGGAAAAATTATTCCACTTCGACGCTGAAGGAAGTGGTCAAGTTTGTAAATTCTTCCGAATGGTTTGCAGCCTCCTACTCCCTTCCTCCTTGCTCGTGAAGTTCAGAGAAAATATTATAGTGGGGTGCAGTAATGGGTTTGATACGGTGGCTAGATGAAGCTGCAAGCTAAAGAAAATGGTTTTCACCTGTGTGTGTTGCTCTCCCGAGTTCGTGGACGTGGTTTTTTGTTGTTTCCGGATGCGTTTGGGGAGAAAGGAGCGCTGTCTTCTTTTGCTGGCCGCGCACAGCTACCAGCTAGTGAGGTAGGCGTGTTTCCTCCACTTTCATTGGGTGTTGCGAGGGTGTTCTTCTTGGGATCCACAAAGAACAAACATGCGGCGAATTAGCCGTGTAACAAGTATGTTGCAAGATATAGTCGAAGCCTTTGTAAGCGCTTCCAACAAGCAGGTTGTCCAACTATGTTGTTATCTGTTCTGTATCAATGCATCCTTAGATTCGGGTTTCTCCTTCAAGATATTTTTATCAAAATCGACTATGTGACAGTGAGAGTGTTACCAGGAGACCTGATGAAGTTTATTGCAAAGATTCTCTATTGAGACCTTACTGGTTTTACGATGTAACTCATGGAAGAGAATCTCATAGGCGTGGATCTGTTTCATATCAGAGTATTCATGAAGCACAAATTGCTTTGCAATTATGAACTTATTAGGAGATCGATGAAGGATAGAGGAATTAAAAAGAAACTTGGATGTAGTTGGATTAAAGGCAATAAAATGGTGCATGCTTTTTGTGCGGTGTGATGATCACACCCACAGCACGGAGATCTATTCAATGTTGGAGAAAATGTCTTGGGAGATGAACGTAGCGGATATCTTTCAGATTCGAACATGTACTTGAGTGAACGGGAAATTAAAAGTATTCCTCTTCCACCATAGTGAGAAGATGGCAATTACATTTGGATTGTTAAGCCTTCCTTGTGGGAAAAATCTTAGAGTTGTCAAGAACCTTAATGTATGTGCTGACTGCCACACTGCACTAGGTTTTGTCCAAGATTGTTGTAAAGAAAATTGTTGTGAGAGATGCAAAGCGGTTCCATCACTTTAAAAAAAAGGAAAATGTTCTTGTAGAGATTATTGGTAATGCCATGTGAAGCAATCTGCAGACATAGTCTGGCACTGTGCCAAGTCTGCAGTGATAAATAAGAGACCAGATTTTATTTCCAGCTTCTTAAATGGGCTCCAAAAGTGGATTTTCCATTGTGCTGGATGGATGTCCATGTTCCGCTGTAACTTTCCCTTTTGACACACATTGGGAGGATGTTGGAAAGTATTTTAGACCACCCACCCTGGCCGTGAACTCCTACCTGTGCCAACGTGAAGATGGTCGATGTTTGGGCGCCCAACGAGCTTGAAGAAAATGGAATTAGGCTTGGGTTGTTGTTGCTGGTCCTAGGCGGTGTCCATGAAACCTATTGAATCTGAGGAAAAAGGCAAGATATTTCTACACCTTTCTACTATTATTTTATTTAAAATTATTGTGAAATCGGACCACTTTTTCCTTGCATTGATCTGTCAGTGGGATGTCATGATGGGAGATTCCCCCTTTCTTCTTGCTTCTTCTTGTTTTAGCTTTTATCGTTGTCAGTATGTTGGTCGAAAGGATGCGTGTGCCCTCTCCTCTAGGTGTTATGTTTCTATTGCTCGAGTGATAGACCTTCGTCTGTTTGTTTATGTATTTATTCTTCTCTGTGATTGAGTTGCAAGTTATTATGTTGATCAAACTAGTATTTTCGATATCATGGAAGTAAGTTTACGATAACTATGAAGCCCCTCCCTAGCACCCAAGTTTGTCTTTGACATTTTTTTTGTTAGCTCCTTCACAAGTCCCTTTGATAACCTTTTGGCATCGAGAAAGGAAGGTTGTAGGATTAGTGTGAGCAATGTGTGGGCTAGCCAACTTAGAGTTTCAGTATTAAAACTTTTAGAATGAAAAGGTTTGTGTGAAATGTGTTTTCCATCTCGCATGTTTAGAATCTTATATTATCTTTCATCTTCTTTCTAGGATTTTAAGGCCATCCTTAAGAAGTACCTTGACCATCCCTATCAACTTGAACCATAACTAGCTTTTCGGATCAACTAAACTCGAGGTTTCATTGTGCGAATCCAGTACTTCGTTGACACTAGAATAGTTTTGGTCTAATCCCCTCTCGAATTGTTGTTGTTGATGGCGCTCTTCTATTTTTCCTAACTTGCATTATTTCTCCTTTGTAATGTTAACGCTATTAATTAATATTGGTCGGTTTTTATGCACGTAATTACCTTAATATTTTTGTGATGGAAATCTCCTTAAATGTGATTAATCTTCGGGAAAACTCCTCTTTCATTTGATAGTCTTATGGATTCATAGCGGAAGGTTTTGTTTTGATAATGTCACTTAGAAATTATGTTTGTACCTATGTGTGACGGTTGTTGATCGTATTACCAAGGGTTGCCTTAAATATGGTTGTTTTGGGAAATGGGTAATTTATTTTAAATTAACCAAACATTAGAATTGTTGTGGAGGTTTGCAAATCTTTAGTGTTATAAAATTTGTTGATGACATTATTGTATACTCTTGTGTGACGGAACTCCCTTCTTCTCTCGCGTGTTTTCTACTAGCCTGTAAGACTTTGACCCTTCTTGGATGATTGGAAAATCTTTGTAGTTAATGGTCAAAACTAGTATACTTACCTTCGCTTTGAAACTTAGGTTTTGTGTATACTCTAATTGATTTCTAGTTTGAAACTCAATTATACATGGCTTTTTGTGTTAATTTAAAACCCGTGGTTCCCCTTTCTTGGGCCGATCAACTCTTGTTTTTTTAGAGATATTATTTTAGCCTATGCATTTGGTACCTTTGATAAATTTCTAGATGGTTGGTATATATATCAAATCTCAATCTTGTAGTTATTATTTAATTACTTACTTGATGGGAATTCTGTTTTTCTAGATTGTTTAATTCTACTTATAGGGCGGGCCATTCTCATACGATTGCTTTACTTTCATTGCTTTTACTCCTAACTAAAGTACAAGGTCTTCTCCTTCTTTGATTGGCATGATGGAGACTTTATTATATCTTTATGTGTTGATAGTGTTTAGAGGTTTGACCCAATTCTTGTAGTAAAGTGCTTCCTTTTGTGGTATTGTTAGATACTAGTTATGGTGGTTTTGTAGCCTTATCTTGCTCGCCTCGCGAACCGACTCTTGTGGAAAACTTTGTTGCAGATGGAGTTTGCGAGTAGATGAGGGATAGAATTGTATATTTTTACATCAACCTCGGTTGAGAAGTTCTTTTGCATGAATCCTTTTTATATTGTTCATGTAATGCCATGTTCTACGTTACACTGCTCACCCTTCGGTATGGCCGAGTGCTAAGCATGGAATGTCATTGTGCCCTCGTCGATCATTGGTGGACTTCACCTTGGTCACAGGGAATACTCAATCATCTCCCTCTTCATCGTGTTTGCTGGTGTCGTGTTGTTGTTGTCATTACTGGCCCTTACAACGCCTGTTACGATTTCCTTGTTAAAGGAAAATCATGTTCTCTTTTACCGTGCTTGTTTGTCGGCCCTTATTAATAGGATTAATTATTATTATTATTATTAGGTTATAAAATAATAATAATAGTATTATTATTTTAGTTGTCGAATAACAATTACTATTATTATTATTTATTTATTTATTGTGTCGATTTCAGGAATATTATTAATTACCTGTAAGTTACCTTATTTATTTATTTTATCGGCCGCTCTCGAAGACTGAGCCCCGATTCACGCATGAGGAGGACCTTGTTCATGGGTGATGCCATTGCTTAGGAAGTGGTGTTCGTTCTTAGCGTTTAACATTTTATTGTGGCCGTCCGGATCTCTTTGTGTGCGGTGTATACATACTTTCTTTTTCGGTTAGTGTTTTGGTTGTATGGGGGCATCCACCCACCCCAACTAAATTTTGTTACCCTTGCTGGCCGCGTACACTTGTTTCCCTTTTGTTGAAAGACCTGGCCTTTATTTATGCATGGAGGAAGATCACTTACCACTCATTCTTCTTTTAGGCAAGGCGTGTTGGTCCTTCCTTTGGTTTGAATGCCAAGTGGGGGCATTGGCCACCACCCTTTTCAAATGACCTTTCAACCACTTGCACTGTATCTTTATGACCTGCTCTACTTTCTTTGACTTCCTGATGCCCTTGTTTGCCGCGTCTTGGGGGAAAGAAACCCCTGTTTTGGGAGGTCTGCAATTCTGTGGTTATAGAATTGTTTCTGTTTTGGTTCAAACGAGCAGAGAAGAGTAGACAATGCATCTTCCTGGGAATCAAGGACAAGAGGGGAAGTAGATGAAGATGGATGATAATCTTTTATTGCGATGGTAGAATCCTGTTGAGCGCTTCCAACAAGTAGGATGTCCAGCTACGTTGTTATCTGTTTTGTATCGAATGCATCCTCAAATTCAGGATTCTCAGTGTGTATACCCGATGTGGATGTTGCCTACGTATTTTATTTGGAGCGTTTGATATCTGATAGCGGATACTCAGCGTGGATACCCTTGTCAATTGCAGTATACTCATTATATATCATTTTTAGTTGCATTGTTCGTATGGTTGAATCCGGATGCGGATGCTGCCCATGTATCCGCACTGTCTGTACTGAGGAGAGGAATTTAATTATAGTGCCGAGGGAGCTGATTGATGGGTCATGGGCATCTGTGTCTCCAGAAGATCAAAAGTAGACACTTCTATTACTAGCACCGGTACTCAATCTGCTGAAACAAAAATCCCAATGACAAGAAGAAACCGTTGGCTATTTCCGAGACAAATTTTCTAGTGGCACCTCTGCGTATACAGAAAGCATTCCATCTACTCCCAAGGTGGAGAATGAATTGATATTGTCATCCAAGTTGAAAAAAATTTCCTTCAGTGAGCTGAAGTCTGCCACTAGGAACTTCAGGCCGGAGAGTGTCCTCGGTGGTGGGGGTTTGGCTATGTCTTTAAAGGTTGGATAGAAGAGAATGGTACAGCTCCTGTCAAACCGGGACTGGCCTCACTATTGCTGTCAAAACACTGAATCCTGATGGGCTGCAGGGTCACAAGGAATGGCTGGCAGAAGTCAACTTCCTAGGCCAACTGCACCATCCCAATCTTGTCAAACTTGTTGGATACTGTATAGAAGATGATCAAAGGTTACTCGTATATGAATTTATGCCCGGAGGCAGTTTGGAAAATCACCGTTCTTCAGAAATGGCTGCAAAAACATGGTTTGAGGTCAACAATCTCATCCAGAATTACACGCCCTTCAAATCTACTTCAAACCACAAAGAAATCTCCGTCGCAGAAGAAGGGCAATTTGAGACGATCAATACATGGGAACTCATGGAAGGGTTAGAAGATAATACTGGAATAGTCCTTTGGTTGTGGTTAACGAGATTGCCATGAAGAAATCATGTGGATCGAACGCTAGACCGGTCATTTTCTTTTCACAGCATCAAGGACGTCGAACAGCTTGCCAGAGACAAGCCCAAACGCTCCGTCTGGCACAGAGTTACTCCCGGCGTGAAGCTCACCGACGAAAAGCTCAAGTTTTCGTCCAAAGCAATGGAAGAGGCAGGAGGGCGAAGCTGAATCTGGAGAAAAGGAAAGATATTTCTACACCTTTCTACTACTATTATATTTACAATTATTGCGAAATCGAACCACTTTTCCTTGCATTGATTTGTCAGTTGGATGTCATGATGGGAGATTTCCCTTTCTGCTTGTTTCTTCTTGTTTTAGCTTTTATCGTTGATAGTATGTGGGTCGAAAGGATGCGTGTGCCCTCTCCTCTGAATGTTATGTTTCTCTTACTCGAATGATAGACCTTCGTCTGTTTGTTTATGTATTAATTCTCCTTTGCGATTGAGTTGCAAGTTATTATGTTGATCATCTAGTATTTTTGATATTATGGAAGTAAGTTACGATAACTATGAAGCTCCTCCCTAGCACCCAAGTTGTCTTTTGATGCTTTTTGTTAGCCCCTTCGCAAGTCCCTTTGATAACCTTTTGGCATCGAGAGAGAAATGTTGTAGGATTGTGTGAGCAATGCGTGGGCTAGCCAGCTTAGAGTTTTGGTATTAAAACTGGTAGAACGAAAAGGTTTGTGTGCAATGTGTTTTTCCGTCTCGCATGTTTAGACTCTTATACTATCTTTCATCTTGTTTCTAGGCTTTTAAGGCCATCCTCAAGATGTACCTTGACCATCCCTATCAACTTGAATCATAACTAGCTTTTCGGATCAACTAAGCTGGAGGTTTCATTGTGTGAATCCAATACCTCGTTGACACTAGAATAGTTTGGTCTAATCCCCCTCTCAGAATTATTGTTGATGGCTCTCTTCTATCTTTCCTAACTTGCATTATTTTCTCCCTTGTAATGTTAACGCTATTAATTAATATTGGTCGGTTTTTATGCACGTAATTACCATAATAGTTTGTGATGGAAATTTCCTTAAATGTGATTAATCTTCGGGAAAAACTCAGCTTTCGTTTGATAATCTTATGAATTCATAGCGGAAGGTTTTGTTTTGATAATGTCACTTAGAAATTATGTTTGTATCTATTTGTGCGACGGTTGACTGTGTTACCAAGGGTTGCCTTAAAATATGGTTGTTTCGGGAAATGGATAATTTATTTTAAATTAATCAAACATTAGAATTGTTGTGGAAGTTTGCAAATCTTTAGTGTTATAAAATTGTTGATGACATTATTGTATACTCTTGTTTGACGGAACTCCCTTCTTCTCTCGCGTGTTTGCTACTAGCCTGTAAGACTTTGACCCTTCCTGGATGATTGGTAAATCTATTTGTAGTTAATGGTCAAAACTAGTATACTATGCCTTCACTTCGAAACTTATGTTGTGTGTTTACTCTATTTGATTTCCGGTTTGAAACTCATTTATACATGAATTTTTGTGTTAAATTTTGGAACCCGTGTTTCCCTTTCTTGGGCCGATCAACTTTTGTTCTTTTAGAAATGTATTATTTTAGCCTATGCGTTGGTACCTTTGATAAATTTCTAGATGGTTGGTCTATTTATATCAAATCTCAATCTTGTAATTATTGTTTAATTACTTACTTGATGGGAATTTGGTTTTGCTAGATTGTTTGTTTTCTCCTTATAGGGCCAAGGGCCATTCTCTTACGATTGCTATACTTTCGTTGTTATTACTCCTAATCAAGTACAAGGTCTTCTCCTTCTTTGATTGGCATGATGAAGACTTTATTTTAACTTGATGTGTTTATAGTGTTTATAGGTTTGAACCAATTCTTGTAATAAAGTGCTTCCTTTTCGTGGTATTGTTAGATAATAGTTATGGTGGTTTTGTGTAGCCTTATCTTGCTCGGGCTCGTGAACCGAATCTTGTAGAAAATTTGCTACAGATGGATTTTGCGTGTAGATGAGGGATAGATTTGTAGACTTTTGTCATGAACCTCAGCTTGAGAAGATCCTTTGCTCGAAACCTTTTTATGTTGTTCAACTATTGTTAACGTCCAAAGGGAAAGTTTAAAAGAGGATTAATGTCTTAGTATAAAGTATTGTGGACTTTGTCATCTGAACTTTGGAAACCTTGTATTGTTTGACCATCATTGAAATTATAAGAAAATTTGGTTATTGTTATTGAGTGACTTTGTTGGAGTATCGTTTTTTAAGAATTGAAGTAATCTTGTTTTGTTCTTGTAAATGAGTGTTGCTACAACTTTGCCTTGAGAATAAATTTTGAGTTAAACCTTGACATGACTTAGTAATAAAGTGCCATAAGTAAACTAACTTGGGATTGTTTAATACTTCTGGAAGTTAAATTAAAATTTGTATTCAAATAAAGTAACATAAGGGTCACCAACTTGAGAGCAAGAAATTCTTTAAGTAATCAAGGGCAAGACTATCATTGCAGTAAACTTTATAACATGATAACCCTAGCTCCTCTAGTGAAACATTATTCCTTTTATGGTAAAATTTGTAAAATAACCCTAAGGTGAAATGAACTCAATTGTTTGAAGACGATAAGATTTAATAAGCCGTAGAAAACAAATTGGAGACCTCACCATATTTCTCACGCCATTTGGAAAGTAAATTTTTACTCCTTGTTAATACTTTTAGCGAATCCTAAGTAAAGTTGTTGATAATTCTGGTTAAGAGCCCTAGCTTAAATTAAATACTGGCAATAACTAATGAGGTCCTAAAGATGTTTCATCTCGACCTTCTCCCTCTAACCCTTTTTCAAGGCACCTTGTATCTCTTCTCTTAAGTGTGTTGAACTTAAAACCATGTTGTCTTGTGGGCAAGAACGAATCTTAGTAGCATTAGTAGTGAGCAGATGGCCTTGTGGAATTTAAATACTCCTTTTTCTTGATATACGAATTAAGCAAATAAATGTCATAATAGAGAAGATTTAAAGATAATTACTCAGTGTCAAAGGAATAAACTTAGCTTGGTAAGAGGAATTGTACGAATCATATCTTGAGCCTCCTTGAAAATGTAAGCTAAGAATTGCAAGATGTCCTTTTAAAATAAATAACCCTCAAGAATATCTCCTTGTGGTTGGCCCTAACTGTAAGTGTGTTCTGTGATTGTACTTCTATGTTGTCTTGTCAAAAAGAAAAGTAAATTGTCCTTGATATGTGTGAACGTTTCCGTGCTGCCTTTATGGCCATCCTTGTATCAAGTTGTTCACAGTGTTAGTTGTATACTTGGTGACGACATGTTGCATCATGTTATGTGTCAAGCAAGTCAAAAAAATTATCCTGTATTTCACTGTGTTGTTCATGTGTGGATTTTTGGTCATTACAAGTCAACTATTGATAACATCTAGTGGAAAAATTAGAAGAGGATCAATGTCTTAGTATATTGTATCGTGGATTATGTCGTCTTAACTCTGGAACCTTGAATTGTTTGACTATCTTTGAAATTATAAGAAAATTTGTTTACCGCTTGTTGAGTAACCTTATTTTCGTTTTCGTAAGTGAGTATTGTTAAACTTTATCCCTACGATTAAATGTTGAGCTAAATCTTTCTAAGACTTAGTAATAGTGTGTTATAAGTAAAATAAAATGGGTTGTTTAATACTTATAGAAGTTAAACTAAAATTTATATTGCAAATAAATTTGTGTAGAGGTGACCAACTTGAGAGCATGTAATTCCATAAGTGATCAAAGATGAAACTATCCTTTGTTAAATAACATTATATAACCTGATATCCCTAAATACACTAATGAACACTATCCCTTTTATGGTGAAATTCTTAAATGAACTTAAGGGAAATCTATGGTTAGATCTGGAAGATAATAAGATTTAATAAGCAGGAGAAAACAATTTAGAAACCACGCAATCTATCTCTCACCATTGGAAGGAAAAAAATTTATTTTTTATAAAAATCTTTTAGTAAAGCCTAAGTAAAATCTTTAATAATTCTGGTTAAGTTTTCAAGTCTCAATTATATCTTGGTAATAGATAATGAGGTCTTGAAGATGATTTCAACTCAACCTTCTCCCTCTAACCTTTTTCCAAGGTGCTTTGTCTTTCTTCTCTTAAGTGTGTTGAACGCAAACCCCACATTGTCATATGGGCATGAACAAGTTCTAGTAGCGTAAGTGTAAATAGATGGCCTTGTGGGATTAAATTACCCCTTTCTCTAAATAAACGAATTAAGCAAATAAATGTCATAATAGAGAAGTTTTAAAGATGATTACTCAGTGTAAAAAGAATAAACTTAGCTTGGTAAGATGAATTATATGAATCATACCTTGAGCCTCCTTGAAAACGTAAGCTAAGAATTGCAAGATGTCCTTTTAAGGCAAATAACCCTCAAGAATATCTCATTGTGGTTGGCCCTAACTGTAAGTGTGTTCTGTGGTTGGACTTCTATGTTGTCATGTCAAAAAGAAAAAGTGTATTATCCTTTTGGGTGTGAACGTTTCCGTGCTGACCTTGTGGTCATCCCCCGTAATGTAAGTGGTTCCTAGAGTTGGTTGTAACTTTGTGATGACATGTTGTGTCGTGTTATGTGTCGAAGCAAGTCAAAAAAAAAAATCCTGTCTTTTACTGTGTTGTTCATGTGTGGAAATTTTGGGTAGCTACACTTGGTATCGAGTGTAGGTTCATGCTCTCGAACCTATGGGCCGGATTGGTGTGGTATGATGATGTTACATGATGGTGATGGTGTTACATGATATTGTTTCATGGAGATGATGGTATTGCATGATGATGATTTATATTGGAAGAGTAATGTGCTTTAAGCGTGATGTGATCCATGTCGTAATTGTGATATTGTGAACGCACGTGATGTGTATGTCACTCAGTGCGTATTTGTTATCATATTGATGTGCTGAGGATGGGAGTATTCTCTCTCCTTCTTGTGGATTCTATGAAGAGTTCACGTGTGAATTACTGTTTGTGGCGTGTGAAAATAATTATAATGTGGATGACATAGCGTTGGAGCATTGTGACATATTGTGATATGTAGGTGTATCAATGTGTTGTATGACTAGATTGATGTTAAAAGAAATGAGTTGTATCATGATGTTTTTACCATGTTTTGAAGAAAGTGTGTACCACCTTGTTATGTAGCAATGGATGTTATGTTGTGATGTACTATGTTCATCGTATGTATGATTTGTGCAAACATGTAATGCTTCATGTTATGATTTGGGGTCATACGGTGAGTGTATGAACCCTATCGTATGGTGATTGCACTTTGGGTGCGAGAATGTGGTAAAGTGATGTATTACACCCGGTGAAGGTATGATTGTGATCTACCTTGTACATGTACCACCATTGTGTTAGTAATGTAGTTTTACTTGTTATGTTGTGAACCTTACGCTAACCGACCCCGAGGGAAATCGGTAGAAGTGTATGTTGAGAGTGAGGAATGGTGTACCATGGGTCAATAACTCGAGCCAAAACTTGGTTTAGTAGATAAAATGTGATTTTTTCCTCTCTCTATGTGGTTGTATGTACGCAACCTAAGTGCAACTATGACTATGTTTAGCCTTGTCGAAGTGGTGGCGGGATGATTCAGATAGAGGTGATGACAGTTGTATTATTGATATGTATTTTGCGAGCAAAGGCTCGATGTTTCAAGTGCTAGAACTCGTTGAGTACCCCTTTGGTGGCTAGATAATGCCACACAGTTATCGTAATGTGACATTATTATAAGTTGATTTTATTCGTAAATTGAGCTTTTTACTTTATTCTGTAAGGACCAGCAGCTTTTCTTGATTGCCATGCTTTACAATTTTGGGCATTTCCTTGGTTTTGGCACTAACATGTGGATTTTGACACTAACAATGGCTATTTGGCCATTTATTTTGCTTGGTTTTGGATCTTCTTTTAAATTTTAAGATTTTACCGCCTTGCCCAAGGCTTGTACTTTGCCACTTGGCACTTAGATTGGATTGTTATGCTGGTTCTATTGTCGTGATGTGTGGAATAGGGTCATGGGATGCACCATGAAATGGTTGGACCTATGGACCCACTTCGTTGTATAGGGGTACGCCCCAAGGAGTTATAGATAACTAGCGGGTTGTTGAACCACGCGTTATTATGTCACTTGGGTTAGGAGTGTTCGAACTCTATGTGTCATAGGCCATAGGGTCAACCGGCCTCCTTGAGGGAGGCATAAGAGTTTGAGGGAGGCATAAGAGACTTGAGGGAGGCATAAGAGTTTGAGGGAGGCATATGATATTTGTGTGTATGGTTGATGTTTCGGGATATATGTTGAGTTATTGTGATGTTTGGTAGTGGTATTTTGATGTATGTGTTACTCATGTCAGATGGATATGTGTTGTGATGTTGTGGTTATGTCATTGATGCCCTTGTGGACCCTATGTACATGTAGTTTTTATGAGTCATGGAAAATCCTCATACGTAGAATTGAGGAAATGTCTGGTGGATTGTAGTACTCTTTTGTTTGAGTATTTGGTATGTCAGTCATAGATGTGTGACGAGTACTATGTTATGTGGACTGTGCCTAATCCATTCCGTATTTGAGTAACCTTTTGTGGTGTAATACAATCATGAAGAATATACTTGTGTGCTTGTGAATCCGTAGTGTCCTTTTGAACCTGATAGAGTATTGTGTTAGCAGTTCATGTTGGGCACCCACAATAAGAAATAAACATAAACTCTTCAATGATGAAATTTTAAAAGAAATTAAACTAAGAATAATGCTAATGGAAAGGAACTAATGAAAATAAATAAATAAGAGGGAACTACCAATCTTCACAGAACATTGAAAGTTAAAATTTCTACCAAATGTTCCTAAGGCTACCCTGTGGCCGTGCTTTAACCAACTAAAATTTTAAACCATAGGGTGTACTTTCTCCTTTACCTGTTCTTGTTTGCGTACCATTTCTTTTCCGCTATGTTATGTTGCATCGAGGACGATGCTTTCTTAAGGGGAGGAGAATGTAATGCCCCGTTGGGCATCGACTTCCGTTTCTGCCACCTTGCCCCCTTTGCTTTTCGTTGAACGTTTATTTGAGCTCCTTTTTATCGTCAGGTGACTTTGACCTTATTACGGAGTTATTTTGGAATAGTTTCTTCCCTTCGTCACGCTTTGTCTCAACATATCGCTCATCGTAAGTGAGATTTTGTTTCCGAGGGTCATTTCTAACTTTCGTCTAGTGAGCTTATCATGCTTTTGATCGGTGAAATGCGTAATGAATTTTGTTGTTAAAAGTTCTAATAGAATATTAAAACCTTTTCAAGGCATTTGGGCATGTTAGTAGTCTTTTCCAGCCTTGGTTTACGTGGAAGGGGAGAGAGGTTGGGTGGTGGCGCCTTTGAAGGTGGGGACTATGTTTTTTATTTTTTATGTTGAAGGACCCTTGATAATTTCTAAAATTAATGTTTTATATACCAGCCTTGTTTCTCCTGGCAAGTGGCCTATCCCCAAAGCGTGGGGCTCCAAAAATAAAATAAAATAAAATAAAATTTATGCTATGGTTAGCTGGCGGATGGGTGACATTTCTTGTCACTTCTTAAATGAACTTGTAATTTCCTATTTGGCGTGAGTCAGTGGGAGACTCGTATTTTATTCTTTTTTGTAGGGGTCTTGATTGGTAGTGGTTGAAGCGCCTTTTCTCCCTGGTTGGTGGCGGACAACATTGAGTTGGATGGTTGGCTCATTAATTTGCTGCCATGGCTCCCGATTGCTTTATATATTTTGAAAAACAATGCCTTTCTTAGATGGACGAGCTTGAGCAGAAAGTTCCTCCGAGACAAGTAAAGATGAGACCCCGACCTCGGAATAATTTGAAGAGCCCGTGATCCAAAGATAATGCCAAAGGCATTGGATGATGCAATGGGTCAATGTGGACTGAGCTAAGTGTGAGCTCACGTTGGAGAGTAGAGAGTTGCAGGCGGAGTCACTACCATGGCTTTGTTTAGCCTATCCAATGATCTCAAACCTGTCACACACTTCATGCCCATAGGATCTAGGTGCAGAGAAAAACCAAAGCGCTCCAACTCAACAAGAAGAGCAAGGCCAAATCAATTAGAAGGCAAAATTATTCCAGTTCGACACTGAAGAAAGTGGTCAAGTTTGTAAATTCTTCCGAATGGTTTGCAGCCTCCTGCTCCCTTCCTCCCTACTCGCGAAGTTCAGAGAAAATATTATAGTGGGGTGCAAGAATGGGTTTGATACGGTGTCTAGATGAAGCTGCAAGCTAAAGAAAATGGTTTTCACCTATGTGTGCTGCTCCTGAGTTCGGGTGGATGTGGTTTTTTGTTGTTTCCAGATGCGTTTGGGGGAGAAAGGAGCGCTGTCTTCTTTTGTTGGCCGCGCACAAACTACCAGCCAGTGAGGTAGCATGTTTCCTCCACTTTCATTGGGTGCTGCAAGAGTGTTCTTGCTGGGATCCATAAAGAATACTGCACGATCGTAATTAGCCAGCAGCAAGGCATTTTGCAAAGATAGTCGAAGCCTTTGTAAGCGCTTCCAACAAGCAGTTGTCCAACTATGTTGTTATCTGCTCAGATCAATGCATCCTCGTATTCGGATTTCTCCTTCAAGATATTTTTATCAAAATCGACTATGTGACAGCTGTTGAGAGTGTTACCGGGAGACTGATGAAGTTTATTGCAAAGATTCTCTATTGAGACCTTACCGGTTTTACAAGGTAACTCATGGAAGAGAATCTCATAGCGTGGATCTGCTTTCATATCGTAGTATTCATGAAGCACAAATTGCTTTGCAATTATGAACTTATTAGGAGATCGATGAAGGATAGAGGAATTAAAAAGAAACTTGGATGTAGTTGGATTAAAGGCAATAAATGGTGCATGCTTTTGTGTAGGTGATGATCACACACCCACAATGTGCACAGAGATCTATGCAATGTTGAGAAAATGTCTTGGGAGATGAAGGTAGCAGGATATCTTTCGATTCGTAATGTACTTGAGTGAACGGAAAGTAAAATATTCCTCTGCCACCATAGTGAGAAGATGGCAATTGCATTTGGATTGTTAAGCCTTCCTCGTGGGACAAATCTCGAGTTGTAAAGAACCTTAATGTATGTGTTGACCGCCACACCGCACTGTGTTTTTGTCCAAGATTGTTGCAAAGCAAATTGTTGTGAGAGATGCAAAGCGGTTCCATCACTTTAAAAAAGGAAAATGTTCTTGTAGAGATTATTGGTAATGCCATGTGAAGCAATCTGCAGACATAGTCTGGCACTATAACAAGGCGCACTGTGCCAGGTCTGCAGTGATAAATAAGAGACCAGATTTTATTTCCAGCTTCTTAAATGGGCTCCAAAAGTGGATTTTCCATTGTGCTGGATGGATGTCCATGTTCCACTGTAACTTTCCCTTTTGACACGCATTGGGAGGATGTTGGCAAGTATTTTAGACCACCCACCCTGGCCGTGAACTCCTACCTATGCCAACGTTAAGATGGTCGATGTTTGGGTGCCCAACGAGCTTGAAGAAAATGGAATTAGGCTTGGGTTGTTGTTTGCTTGTCCAAGGTGTCCATGAAACCTATTGAATCTCGAGGAAAAAGGCAAGATATTTCTACACCTTTCTACTGTTATTTTATTTAAAATTATTGTGAAATCGGACCACTTTTTCCTTGCATTGATCTATCAGTTGGATGTCATGATGAGAGATTCCCCCTTTCTACTTGCTTCTTCTTGTTTTAGCTTTTATCGTTGTCGCATATGTTGGTCGAAAGGATTTGTGTGCCCTCTCCTCCTGGTGTTATGTTTCTCTTGCTCGAGTGATATATCTTCGTTGTTTGTTTATGTATTTATTCTTCTCTGCGATTGAGTTGCAAGTTATTATGTTGATCAAACTAGTATTTTCGATATCATGGAAGTAAGTTTACGATAACTATGAAGCCCCTCCCTAGCACCCAAGTTTGTCTTTGACATTTTTTTGTTAGCTCCTTCGCAAGTCCCTTTGATAACCTTTTGGCATCGAGAAAGGAAGGTTGTAGGATTAGTGTGAGCAATGCGTGGGCTAGCTAGCTTAGAGTTTCAGTATTAAAACTTGTAGAATGAAAAGGTTTGTGTGCAATGTGTTTTCCGTCTCGCGTGTTTAGACTCTTATATTATCTTTCATCTTGTTTCTAGGCTTTTAAGGCCATCCTCAAGAAGTACCTTGACCATCCCTATCAACTTGAACCATAACTAGCTTTTCGGATCAACTAAACTCGAGGTTTCATCAGGCGAATCCAATACCTCGTTGACACTAGAATAGTTTTGGTCTAATCCCCTCTCGAATTGTTGTTGATGGCGCTCTTCTATTTTCCTAACTTGCATTATTTCTCCTTTGTAATGTTAACGCTATTAATTAATATTGGTCGGTTTTTTATGCACGTAATTACCTTAATATTTTTGTGATGGAAATCTCCTTAAATGTGATTAATCTTCGGGAAAACTCCTCTTTCATTTGATAGTCTTATGGATTCATAGCGAAGGTTTTGTTTTGATAATGTCACTTAGAAATTATGTTTGTACCTATGTGTGACGGTTGACCGTGTTACCAAGGGTTGCCTTAAATATGGTTGTTTTGGGAAATGGGTAATTTATTTTAAATCAACCAAACATTAGAATTGTTGTGGAGGTTTGAAAATATTTAGTGTTATAAAATTTGTTGATGACATTATTGTATACTCTTGTGTGACGGAACTCCCTTCTTCTCTCTCGTGTGTTTTCTACTAGCCTGTAAGACTTTGACCCTTCTTGATGATTGGAAAATCTTTGTAGTTAATGGTCAAAACTAGTATACTTTTCCTTCGCTTTGAAACTTAGGTTGTGTGTATACTCTAATTGATTTCTAGTTTGAAACTCAATTATACATGGCTTTTTCTGTTAATTTCTGAAACCCGTGGTTCCCCTTTCTTGGGCCGATCAACTCTTGTTTTTTTAGAGATATATTATTTTAGCCTATGCATTTGGTACCTTTGATAAATTTCTAGATGGTTGGTATATATATCAAATCTCAATCTTGTAATTATTATTTAATTACTTACTTGATGGGAATTCTGTTTTGCTAGATTGTTTAATTCTACTTATAGGGCCAAGGGCCATTCTCATACGATTGCTTTACTTTCGTTGCTTTTACTCCTAACTGAAGTACAAGGTCTTCTCCTTCTTTGATTGGCATGATGGAGACTTTATTATATCTTGATGTGTTGATAGTGTTTAGAGGTTTGACCCAATTCTTGTAGTAAAGTGCTTCCTTTTGTGGTATTGTTAGATAATAGTTATGGTGGTTTTGTGTAGCCTTATCTTGCTCAGTTCTCGCGAACTGACTCTTGTGGAAAAAATTTGTTGCAGATGGATTTTGCGAGTAGATGAGGGATAGACTTGTAGATTTTTACATCAACCTCAGTTGAGAAGTTCTTTTGCATGAATCCTTTTTATATTGTTCAACTATTGATAACATCTAGTGGAAAACTTAGAAGAGGATCAATGTCTTAGTATATCAGACGTGGATTATGTCGTCTTAACTCCTAACGCTGAATTGTTTGACTATCTTTGAAATTATAAGAAAAAAATTTTACCACTTGTTGAGTAGCCTTATTTTCATTTTCGTAAGTGAGTATTGTTAAACTTTATCCCTATGATTAAATGTTGAGCTAAATCTTTCAAGACTTAGTAATAGTGTGTTATAAGTAAAATAAAATGGGTTGTTTAATACTTATAGAAGTTAAACTAAAATTTATATTGCAAATAAATTTGTGTAGAGGTGACCAACTTGAGAGCATGTAATTCCATAAGTGATCAAAATGAAACTATCCTTTGTTAAGTAACATTATATAACTTGATATCCCTAATGCGACACTAATGAACACTATCCCTTTTATGGTGAAATTCTTAAATGAACTTAATGGAAATATATGATTAGATCTCGGAAGATAATAAGATTTAATAAGCAGGAGAAACAATTTAGAAACCACGTAATCTATCTCTCACCATTGAAGGCAAATTGTTTTATTTTTATAAAACTCTTTTAGTAAAGCCTAGGTAAAATATTTAATAATTCTCGTTAAGTTTTCAAGTCTCAATTATATCTTGGTAATAGATAATGAGGTCTTGAAGATGATTTCAACTCAACCTTCTCCCTCAAACCTTTTTCCAAGGTGCTTTGTCTTTCTTCTCTTAAGTGTGTTGAACGCAAACCCCTGTTGTCATATGGGCATGAACAAGTTCTAGTAGCGTAAGTGTAAATAGATGGTCTTGTGGGATTAAATTACCCCCTTCTCTAAATAAACGAATTAAGCAAATAAATGTCATAATAGAGAAGTTTTAAAGATGATTACTCAGTGTAAAAAGAATAAACTTAGCTTGGTAAGATGAATTGTATGAATCATACCTTGAGCCTCCTTTTATAAGAAAACGTAAGCTAAGAATTGCAAGATGTCCTTTTAAGGCAAAATAACCTCAAGAATATCTCATTGGGTTGGCCCTAACTGTAAGTGTGTTCTGTGGTTGGACTTATATGTTGTCATGTCAAAAAGAAAAAGTGTATTATCCTTTTAGGTGTGAACGCTTCCGTGCTTTGGCCTTGTGGTCATCCCCGTAACAAGTGGTTCCTAGAGTTGGTTGTAACTTTGTGACGACATGTTGTGTTGTGTTATGTGTCAAAGCAAGTCAAAAAAAAAAATCCTGTCTTTTCTTGTGTTGTTCATGTGTGGAATTTTTGGTAGCTACAATAATATCCGTTGCTTCAAATATAATTTTGATCTTAATTTAGAAATAAAATTTATAATTATAATTTAAAATTAGTTCAAAAAGCATGGAAACAATGGACAACTCATTAAAAACACGTCCTTTTTTTTTTAATTATTAAAATGAAATTCCCATAACTAACTTTGATACTTTGACACTCAAGTTTGTATATTTGTGATGGGCTCCTCTTGCAAATCCTAGCCACTCCGATTCCCCAAGCTCCTATCCGGTTCTTGCGTTAATGGCTCTTCTTTTAAAGCTACGCAAACATGTCTTGATCCTCATTTAATGTGCAATCTTCCCGGAATGGTTGTGGTCAAAACAACCGTGAATATTTTGAAGCCTTCACAAAAGTTTTTGTGCAGATTAGTGACATTCTTGTGGTGCATGACGACTTTTTTGATCAAAGACAAAGGGGTCGATGATGGTGGCAATATTTGGTCCAAGGAATCCACTCATATACAAATAGATTCTCAATGTGATAAAAAGGATGCAAAGCCAACTCTATGTATGGAGGCGAGATTTGGTCCGGGGCTATTCCCATTTCACATCCCTATCTCGGTTCATCCCGGGAGACCTCTTATGGCTCTATTGTAGCGAAAGAAATGCGAGAGTCTACAGTGCTCCAATTTTTGTGTTTAAAATTTTAGTTCGTACTCTTTTCGATAATACTTTGCCCCTACAGCTCCATCTAATTTCTAATGGGTTGGATTTGAAAGGTACTCTTGCCCAAAAATTAGGCTATAAGCTTGGCTCTTTTGGCCTCATTTTTTCAGGAAAACTACATGTGGATAATTTTCCTCTCTTCTCCTCCGGGATAGCCAGGGATTCCTTTATTTTTTGACTGGTTTTCTTTTGGGAGGGGCCAAGAATTGAAGTGATGTCTCCTTCAAGAAGGCACTATCTAATAACGCCTCATCCTAAAAATTCCCATCAACACCTTCTCCCCTCCCCTATCTTACATTGTTGAGCAAGCCTCACAAACCCCGGGTCTCCATCAAGGATGAAGAATATTTAATCTCGCTACAAGACATAAAATAAAAAGCCCTAATTTGTAATTTTGATGGTGTCTGCTTCCAAAGTTACAACCAAAATTACTCTGTGGATACTTGAACCACTTGTTACAACACAAAGGGGATATTTTTTTTTTGACTTGCTTCGACACATAACACGGCCAAAGTTAAGGTCACAAGGTCAAGACGGAAACGCTTCACACCCAAAAGGATAATACACTTTTTTTTTTTGGCAGAGAACACATAGAAGTCCAACCACACGACACTCTCACAAACTAGGGCAAGCCACAATAAGAAATGATCAAGGTTATTTATTTTGATAAAACACCCTTTAACTCATGACTTATGTTTTCAGAAAGATTCAAAATATGATTCGCACAAATTCATCTTACCAACTGAGTTATTTTCTTATACACTATAGAGTAGTTCACTTAAAGTCTTCTCCTACTTGCTAAATCTTATTATCTTCCAGAACTAACCATTATTTTCCCTTAAGCTTGTTTAAGAGTTCACCCAAAAGGGGTAGTGTTCACTAGTTTAGCTAGGGATATCAAAATTATAAAATTTTACTTTACAAGGATAGTTTCTCCTTTGATTATTTCAGGAATCTATTGTTCTCAAGTAAGTCATCTCTACATTAATTTATCTGAATATATATATTTTAGTTAACTTCTATAAGGGTTAACCACTCCATTTAATTTTACTTATATCACATCATTACAAGGTGTCAGAGAGTTTTGACTTAACACTTTATTCTCAAAATCAAGGTTTTACAATACTTATGCCAATGTAATGATTGAATATCATTTCTCACCAAGGTAAGTTACTAGTCTAACAACAAAAGGGAAAGAACACTTCACCACGTAGTTTTCCAAACATACCAAGACAAGAGATCTTCTAAACTCCTTGCAAGAAAAGTTACAAAATTTACAACGCATTGAACTTTCTACAAAGAACTTCATAATTTGAACTGATGAAACTTTTACACTCTTTTCCTTTAATCTACTCGCATAATCCATCTGCACAAATATTTATTAGAGTCAGTTCGCTAGAACTGAGCATGATAAGATATAAACCTCACCTAATAATTTATGCCATCTAGCATTTAAATAAATGAAAGTTTGCAATGCTCCTTATCAGATAAATTTCTAACATACATTTAAAACTTAATTGCACATCTCATGACAATACATTTCCTACTCATTAATGTTCACTTCTTTAAGATCTTCTTACATAAGGACACAATTCCAAGTGACTAGATATACAACCTTAACCATGCAATAAATCATACTTAAATTACAGTAATAATAATAACGCTCACCTAATACCCTCGACCTACTTCACATATATAAGTATCCAACAATATTATCTTTCAATTAAATAAAAGCACCAACGACATTAAGTTTATATAATAAATACAAGTATCAATCTTATATTATTCATCGATATTACCCAAGTATCAAACCTTCATAGAAAATCAGTGATATGTAAGTATAATTTGGATATTTATCTCACAATTTTAAGGATATATTTATGTTAACAAAGATTCCACCAATCCACAAGTTCATATATTATTTAGGTATCCTTTTGGTTGCTTATTCCATGTCTTTATATGTTTCTATTAGTACAAGGGTCCAACTCATTGGAATGAGTTACGATCAACAAAATTGTCATGTTTTGCTAATATGTCAAGGATATATTTGACTAACTAAGATAAGTAAGCGTGGTCCAAGCCACTATAAATACAAGTATCAACATTATCTCAACTCCCAATTGAGATGCAAGTATCAATTTTTTTAGCTAACATAATAATCATCGTAAATGCCAGAAAATATTCCACTCGTTAACCAAGTATTGAAATAACATATTTATCCTTACTGGTTACCTGATAACATAATATACCCTGTTATATAATTTAACCTCCACTTGCATACCCCAATTTATGGGTATTAATTATTGTTCTATAAAATGAAGTTAAATAATTTCAGTGTGACTTATATCCTTATCATCATACATGGTATGCATAGGTCCCCATTATGGTAGCTGTCACCTTTACTTAAGGCTATGCATGACTCCATTTTAGGGTAGTTATCTTAACTTCCCTATTCATCTGTTTTCCTACCAAAAGTCTTTCGACAAGCTTCAAGGTCAAAGTATAAGATAAATTTATAATTTCATATTTCAAGCATTGCCTGAATTCATATGCATGAGGACATCACATATCAATCAAACTTGAAGAATGTCGACATTCATGAGAGTTCGATGTATCCAATATTACTTTAACCGATTCAAAGATCCAAGTAGTGCCTCAAAATTAAGCCAAAGAATTATCCACACAGGATAATGACTTGCGTGCATAACATATTCATAAAGGTCATAGAAAACCCATTAACGCATGCTTCAGGAGGGTTCCAATCTAATAATAAGCTCATAGTAATAATAATAGCAGAGGGCCTGGTGAGGGGTTTTCAATAATCCCCAAGGTAAATGATAATCGAATGACTCAGATGGAGCTATCTAGAAAGACCAATAAAACTAGTATGACTCTTCCCAAATAGAAGCCCCCAATCCTAATGGGAGTTTATATTATTATAAATCCACAGTAAAATCCAAATACAAATACATATCGAAAATTCCCTTTTTCAAGCCATGTTCTACATAATATAAACAATACAAGAAAAATTATTATAAACCTCATTCACGCTCCATACTATTTTCTACGTAAAACCATCATTCAAAGGAATAATCAAGGCAAAAAGATAAACCAACATTATAAGATCAGTAGGCAAGAATCGATGTAGAGATTTCTTCTACTCAAACAGTAAATAAGATAAACTGTAAAGGGGGAGAGAGATCAGTTCATGCAATTATGATTAAAAGTCATTTGGAACCCATCTCTTTCTGGGCATCTCTTTCAAGAAAGAGTCAATATATGTAAATGCATGTTATATAATATCCAGAGTCCAAACGCTATTTATTTAGTAAAACAAAAACACATCAACATTCCAAAAGAAACCCACATCTACAGTAGTCAAACAAAATTGCAAAGGTCGATTTATCCAAATGCTAAAGGAAATAAAACATTAAGAGAGAGGGTTAGTCTTATCATGCCTGTTTGGGGCTTCCTCAATGCAGCCACGTCGAACCAAGGCTCCAGCAGCTACAACACATTCCAAAAACATTCATTTTCCTCAACACGTAGATCTCTCATGCAAGCTTCATGGCAACGCCTGGTACAGTCAGGGAGAGGGCGGCCACCATGTCTAGATCTTACAAGTGCTTAGAATGCTTAGAATATATATATATTATTATATAAAGAAACTGAAATAAAATCGGTCCCTTATTTATCACTTTGCGACTGCATAGTGCGCCTTGTTATAGTGCCAGACTATGTCTGCAGATTGCTTCACATGGCATTACCAATAATCTCTACAAGAACATTTTCCTTTTTTAAAGTGATGGAACCGCTTTGCATCTCTCACAACAATTTTCTTTGCAACAATCTTGGACAAAACCTGGTGCAGTGTGGCAGTCAACACATACATTAAGGTTCTTGACAACTCTGAGAGTTGTCCCACGGGGAAGGCTTAACAATCCAAATGCAATTGCCATCTTCTCACTATGGTGGCAGAGGAATACTTTTACTTTCCCGTTCACTCAGTACATGTTCTGAATCTGAAAAATATCCTGCTACCTTCATCTCCCAAGACATTTTCTCCAACATTGCATAGATCTCCTGTGCCTGTGGGTGTGATCTGTCACCTACACAAAAAGCATGCACCATTTTATTGCCTTTAATCCAACTACATCCAAGTTTCTTTTTAATTCCTCTATCCTTCATCGATCTCCTAATAAGTTCATAATTGCAAAGCAAATTGTGCTTCATGAATATTCTGATATGAAATAGATCCACGCCTATGAGATTCTCTTCCATGAGTTACATCGTAAAACAAGTAAGGTCTCAATAGAGAATCTTTGCAATAAAATTCATCAGGTCTCCTGGTAACACTCTCACTGTCACATAGTCGATTTTGATAAAATATCTTGAAGGAGAATCTCGAATTTGAGGATGCATTCGACACTGAACAGATAACAACATAGTTGGACAACCTGCTTGTTGGAAGCGCTCAAAAAGGCTTCTACCATACTGCAACATGCATGCCTGCCGCTAAACTAAATCCTGCTGCAGCCGTCAGCTTGCTGGCTCTCCGACAAGAACACACCTCGCAACACCCAATGAAAGTGGAGGTAACACGCCTACTACACTAGCTTGTAGCTTCATCTAACCACCATATCAACCCAACATTCACGCAGCAACCAAGAGGCAGAGAAAACGTGCCAGGAGAAAAAAAAAAAAATGCCCATACGCAGAGGAGGAGAAAACAAAAGAAAGAAGAAGGTTCGTGGCAGGAAACAGGAACAAAACAAGAGCAGGTCAAAGAGGCAATGAAAACAGGAATGCATCCCTCCTTCCAATGCCTGCAGCCCAAGAAAAACGCGCCCAACACTCCACCTATACGCATTGAATAAAAGAATCAAAATGAGATCATGGTGAAGGAAGTCAAGACTCCACCGACTCCCATCTCCCTCACGCAAGGTAAAAACATAATGGCCATTACAAAATTCATGGCAACATACTATCAAGATTTTGTTTTGAAGAAGAGAATCCAATGCATGTGCTTTAACAAAAACATTTAAGGAAAAGACATGAGTCCATAACTTCCCACCAACCGCCAGCTAACAACCCAGTTTAATTGCAAAGTTAGGCAAGGGAGCAGGAATGGCGCATAGGCTAGGAAGAGTAAGATAAATGTTTTCTTCATTGAGTTGGGTGGAACGCATTAACTGCACAAGACTAGCCACAACGACCTCCTCCTCCTCCATCTCATGCCCGAGAAGAAACACGCCCTTAAAACATTATTACGTGTGGAAGCGGATTACTTAAGGAAACTATGGTTTTGCGAAGAGTTATACATGTTGTAGAAGGTGCAAAATTCTACCATAAGTTTAATGTCAAAGCTACTTGATTTTACCCCCCTTTTTAATAAGATGTTATCTAGTTTGAAAAGAAATGGGACAAGACAACCCGATAAGATAGGATCGCACACAAACGACCAAGCAAGAATGAGCAAGAATTAATTTCTCCATTACCCTAAATGATAAAACAACATGATCGCCAATCGAAAATTACTTTTGTAATACTATTATTACCATAATTTATTATATATATATATATATATATATATATATATATATATATATATATATATTTTTTTTAGGATTAAAATAAGAATAATGATAATAATTAATCATATTAATAACAATCAACAGGAAAGATCGAGAAAGCAACAACAATATTTTCTTTTAATAGGATAATCGCAAGGAAAGTTGCGTGGGCCAACAACAGAAAACATCGACACCAACACAAGTAGGAAAGATGAAGAGGGAGAATTGCAATTGTTTTCTCATGACAAGGGCGAATCCAATAAAAGATCAACAGGATCCCAACAACGTTAAACGCTTCGCAACACGGTCGTCCAAGAAGAAAAAGAGCAATGACGAACGGGGCATTACATTCTCCTCCCCTTAAGAAAAGCATCGTCCTCGATGCGACATAACACAATGGAAAAGAAATGGTTCGCAACCAAGAACAGGTAAAGGAGAAAGTACACTTTATGGTTTAAAATTTTAGTTGATTATAAGCACGGTCACAAGGTAGCCTTAGGAACATTCGGTAGAAATTTTAACTTTCAAGGTTCTGTGAAGATTGGCAGTTCCCTCTTATTTATTATTTCATTAGTTCCTTTCCATTAGCATTATTCTTAGTTTAATTTCTTTTAAAATTTCATCATTGAAGAGTTTTGGTTTATTCCTTATTGTGGGTGCCCAACATGAATGCTAACACAACACAACTATCAGTTCAAAAGACACTACAGATTCACAAGCACACAAGTATATACTTCATGATTGTATTACATCACAAAAGGTTACTCAAATACGGAATGGAGTAGGCACAGTCCACATAACATAGTACTCATCACACATCTATGACTGACATATTAAATACTTGAACAAAAGAGTACTACAATCCACTAGACATTTCCTCAATTTGCATCGATGAAAAAATTCACATAACACCAAACAAATGCTACAGGTACATAGTGTCCACAAGGGAATCAATGACATAACCACAACATCACAACACATATCCATCTGACATGAGTAACACATACATCAAAATACCACTACCAAAACATCACAATAACTCAACATATATCCCAAAACATCAACCATACACACAAATATCATAAGCCTCCCTCAAACTCTTATGCCTCCCTCAAACTCTTATGCCTCCCTCAAACTCTTATGCCTCCCTCAAGTCTCTTATGCCTCCCTCAAACTCTTATGCCTCCCTCAAACTCTTATGCCTCCCTCAAGTCTCTTATGCCTCCCTCAAACTCTTATGCCTCCCTCAAGGAGGCCGGTTGACCCTATGGCCTAAGACACATAGAGTTCGAACACTCCTAACCCAAGTGACATAATAACGCGTGGTTCAACAACCCGCTAGTTATCTGTAACTCCTTGGGGCGTACCCCCATACAACAAAGCGGGTCCATAGGTCCAACCATTCCATGGTGCATCCCATGACCCTATTCCACACATCACGACAATAGAACCAGCACAACAATCCAATCTAAGTGCCAAGTGGCAAAGTACAAGCCTTGGGCAAGGCGGTAAAATCTTAAAATTTAAAATAAGATCCAAAACCAAGAAAATAAATGGCCAAATAGCCATAGTTAGTATCAAAATCCACATGTTAGTGCCACAAACCAAGGAAATGCCCAAAATTGTAAAGCATGGCAATCAAGAAAAGTTGCTGGTCCTTACAAAATAAAGTAAAAAGCTCAATTTACGAATAAAATCAACTTATAATAATGTCACATTACGATAACTATGTGGCCTTATCTGGCCACTAAAGGGGTACTCAACGAGTTGCTAGCACTCGGAACATCGAGCCTCAGCTCGTAAAATACATATCAATAATACAACTGTCATCACCTCCATCTGAATCATCCCGCCACCACTTCGACAAGGCTAAACATAGTCATAGATACACTAAGGTTGTACCCATAAAACAACCACATAAAGAGAGAGAGAGGAGCACGGTCCACCATCTACTAAGCCTAAGGTTGGCTCTATTGATTGGTCAACTGTACACCTTTCCTCACTCTAAACACACACTTTACCGATTCCCTTTAGGGTCGGTTAGCGTAAGGTTCACAACATAACATACAACAACATCACTAACATAATGGTGGCACACACATAACTACCATAACGTCTTACATATGGTACATATACAGGGTAGATCACGATCATACATTCACTGAGTGTAACACATCACTTTACCACTTTCTGCACCCAAAGTGCAATCACCATACGATAGAGTTCATACACTCACCGTATGACCCCAAATCACAACATGAAGCATTACATATTTGCACAAATCATACATACGATGAACATAGTACATCACAACATAACATCCATTGCTACATAACAAGGTGGTACACACATTTCTTCAAAACATGGTAAAAACATCATGATACAACTCATTTCTTTTAACATCAATCTAGTCATACAACACATTGATACACCCACATATCACAATATGCCACAATGCTCTAACCCCCTGTCAACCACATTAGAATTCTTTTCACACATCACAAGCAGTAATTCACACGTGAACTCTTCATAGAATCCACAAGAAGGAGAGAGAATACTCCCATCCCCAGCACATCAATATGATAACAAATACGCACTGAGTGACATACACATCACGTGCGTTCACAATATCACAATTACGACAATAATCACATCACGCTTATACCACATTACTCTTCCAATATAAATCATCATCATGCAATACCATCATCTCCATGAAACAATATCATGTAACACCATCACCATCATGTAACATCACCATACAACACCAATCCGGCCCATAGGTTCGAGAGCATGAACCTACGCTCTGATACCAAGTGTAGCGACCCAAAAATTCACACACGAACAACACAGTAAAAGACAGGATTTTTTTTTTTTTTTTTTGATAAAACTTGCTTCGACACATAACACGACACAACATGTCGTCACAAAGTTACAACCAACTCTGGGAACCACTTGTTACGGGATGGCCACAAGGTCAGCACGGAAACGTTCACACCCAAAAGGATAATACACTTTTTTTTTTTTTTTTTCGACAAACACATAGAAGTCCAACCACATGACACTCTCACAACTAGGGCAAGCCACAAAAGAAAAATGATTGAAGGTTATTTATTTTGATAAAACACCCTTTAACTCATGACTTATGTTTTCAGAAAGATTCAAAATATGATTCGCACAAATTCATCTTACCAACTGAGTTATTTTCTTATACACTGTAGAGTAGTTCACTTAAAGTCTTCTCCTACTTGCTAAATCTTATTATCTTCCAGAACTAACCATTATTTTCCCTTAAGCTTGTTTAAGAGTTCACCCAAAAGGGGTAGTGTTCACTAGTTTAGCTAGGGATATCAAAATTATAAAATTTTACTTTACAAGGATAGTTTCTCCTTTGATTATTTCAGGAATCTATTGTTCTCAAGTAAGTCATCTCTACATTAATTTATCTGAATATATATATTTTAGTTAACTTCTATAAGGGTTAACCACTCCATTTAATTTTACTTATATCACATCATTACAAGGTGTCAGAGAGTTTTGACTTAACACTTTATTCTCAAAATCAAGGTTTTACAATACTTATGCCAATGTAATGATTGAATATCATTTCTCACCAAGGTAAGTTACTAGTCTAACAACAAAAGGGAAAGAACACTTCACCACGTAGTTTTCCAAACATACCAAGACAAGAGATCTTCTAAACTCCTTGCAAGCAAAGTTACAAAATTTACAACGCATTGAACTTTCTACAAAGAACTTCATAATTTGAATTGATGAAACTTTTACACTCTTTTCCTTTAATCTACTCGCATAATCCATCTGCACAAATATTTATTAGAGTCAGGTTCGCTTTAAACTCCGAGCATGATAAGATATAAACCTCACCTAATAATTTATGCCATCTAGCATTTAAATAAATGAAAGTTTGCAATGCTCCTTATCAGATAAATTTCTAACATACATTTAAAACTTAATTGCACATCTCATGACAATACATTTCCTACTCATTAATGTTCACTTCTTTAAGATCTGCTTACATAAGGACACAATTCCAAGTGACTAGATATACAACCTTAACCATGCAATAAATCATACTTAAATTACAGTAACAATAATAACGCTCACCTAATACCCTCGACCTACTTCACATATATAAGTATCCAACAATCTTATCTTTCAATTAAATAAAAGCACCAACGACATTAAGTTTATATAATAAATACAAGTATCAATCTTATATTATTCATCGATATTACCCAAGTATCAAACCTTCATAGAAAATCAGTGATATGTAAGTGTAATTTGGATATTTATCTCACAATTTTAAGGATATATTTATGTTAACAAAGATTCCACCAATCCACAAGTTCATATATTATTTAGGTATCCTTTTGGTTGCTTATTCCATGTCTTTATATGTTTCTATTAGTATAGGGTCCAACTCATTGAATGAGTTACGATCAACAAAATTGTCATGTTTTGCTAATATGTCAAGGATATATTTGACTAACTAAGATAAGTAAGCGTGGTCCAAGCCACTATAAATACAAGTATCAACATTATCTCAACTCCCAATTGAGATGCAAGTATCAATTTTTTTTTAGCTAACATAATAATCATCGTAAATGCCAGAAAATATTCCACTCGTTAACCAAGTATTGAAATAACATATTTTTCCTTACTGGTTACCTGATAACATAATATACCCTGTTATATAATTTAACCTCCACTTGCATACCCCAATTTATGGGTATTAATTGTTGTTCTATAAAATGAAGTTAAATAATTTCAAGTGGACTTATATCCTTACTGTCATACATGGTATGCACAGTCCCATTATGGTAGCTGTCACCTTTACTTAAGGCTATGCATGACTCCATTTTAGGGTAGTTATCTTAACTTCCCTATTCATCAGTTTTCCTACCAAAAGTCTTTCGACAAGCTTCAAGGTCAAAGTATAAGATAAATTTATAATTTCATATTTCAAGCATTTCCTGAATTCATATGCATGAGGACATCACATATCAATCAAACTTGAAGAATGTCAACATTCATGAGAGTTCGATGTATCCAATATTACTTTAACCGATTCAAAGATCCAAGTAGTGCCTCAAAATTAAGCCAAAGAATTATCCACACAGGATAATGACTTGCGTGTATAACATATTCGTAAAGGTCATAGAAAACCCATTAACGCATGCTTCAGGAGGGTTCCAATCTAATAATAAGCTCATAGTAATAATAATAGCAATAGAGGGCTCCGGTGAGGGGTTTTCAATAATCCCCAAGGTAAATGATAATCGAATGACTCAGATGGAGCTATCTAGAAAGACCAATAAAACTAGTATGACTCTTCCCAAATAGAAGCCCCCAATCCTAATGGGAGTTTATATTATTATAAAACCACAGTAAAATCCAATTACAGTCATATCGAAATTCCCTTTTTCAAGCCATGTTCTACATAATATAAACAATACAAGAAAAATTATAAACCTCATTCACGCTCCATACTATTTTCTACAGAAACCATCATTCAAAGGAATAATCAAGGCAAAAAGATAAACCAACATTATAAGATCAGTAGGCAAGAATCGATGTAGAGATTTCTTCTACTCAAACAGTAAATAAGATAAACTGTAAAGGGGGAGAGAGATCAGTTCATGCAATTATGATTAAAAGTCATTTGGAACCCATCTCTTTCTGGGCATCTCTTTCAAGAAAGAGTCAATATATGTAAATGCATGTTATATAATATCCAGAGTCCAAACGCTATTTATTTAGTAAAACAAAAACACATCAACATTCCAAAAGAAACCCACATCTACAGCATTCGAACAAAATTGCAAAGGTCGATTTATCCAAATGCTAAAGGAAATAAAACATTAAGAGAGAGGGTTAGTCTTATCATGCCTGTTTGGGGCTTCCTCAATGCAGCCACGTCGAACCAAGGCTCCAGCAGCTACAACACATTCCAAAAACATTCATTTTCCTCAGCACGTAGATCTCTCATGCAAGCTTCATGGCAGCGCCTGGTACAGTCAGGGAGAGGGCGGCCACCATGTCTAGATCTTACAAGTGCTTAGAATATATATATATATATATATATATATATATATATATAAATATGAAATAAAATCTGGTCCCTTATTTATCACTGCAGACTTGGCACAAAGTGCGCCTTGTTATAGTGCTAGACTATGTCTCAGATTGCTTCACATGGCATTACCAATAATCTCTACAAGAACATTTTCCTTTTTAAAGTGATGGAACCGCTTTGCATCTCTCACAACAATTTGCTTTGCAACAATCTTGGACAAAACCTGGTGCAGTGTGGCAATCAACACATACATTAAGGTTCTTGACAACTCTGAGAGTTGTCCCACGGGGAAGGCTTAACAATCCAAATGCAATTGCCATCTTCTCACTATGGTGGCAGAGGAATACTTTTTCTTTCCCGCTTCACTCAAGACATGTTCAATCTGAAAATATCCTGCTACCTTCATCTCCCAAGACATTTTCTCCAACATTGCATAGATCTCCTGTGCCTGTGGGTGTGATCTGTCACCTACACAAAGAGCATGCACCATTTTATTGCCTTTAATCCAACTACATCCAAGTTTCTTTTTAATTCCTCTATCCTTCATCGATCTCCTAATAAGTTCATAATTGCAAAGCAAATTGTGCTTCATGAATATTCTGATATGAAACAGATCCACGCCTATGAGATTCTCTTCCATGAGTTACATCGTAAAACAAGTAAGGTCTCAATAGAGAATCTTTGCAATAAAATTCGTCAGGTCTCCTGGTAACACTCTCACTGTCACATAGTCGATTTTGATAAAATATCTTGAAGGAGAATCTCGAATTTGAGGATGCATTCGACACTGAACAGATAACAACATAGTTGGACAACCTGCTTGTTGGAAGTGCTCAAAAAAAGCTTCTACCAAACTGCAACATGCCTGCCGCCTGGCTAAATCCTGTTGCAGGCCGTTGCTGAGGCTCTCCGACAAGAACACACCTCGCAGCACCCAATGAAAGTGGAGGTAACACGCCTGCTACACTAGCTTGTAGCTTCATCTAACCACCATATCGAACCCAACATTCACGCAGCAACCAAGAGGCAGAGAAAACGTGCCAGGAGAAAAAAAAAAAATGCCCATACGCAGAGGAGGAGAAAACAAAAGAAAGAAGAAGGTTCGTGGTAGGAAATAGGAACAAAACAAGAGCAGGTCAAAGAGGCAATGAAAACAGGAATGCATCCCTCCTTCCAACGCCTGCAGCCCAAGAAAAACGTGCCCAACACTCCACCTATACGCATTGAATAAAAGAATCAAAATGAGATCATGGTGAAGGAAGTCAAGACTCCACCGACTCCCATCTCCCTCACGCAAGGTAAAAAAACATAATGGCCATTACAGTCCTTGCGGCAACATACTGTCAAGATTTTGTTTTGAAGAAGAGAATCCAATGCGTGTGCTTTAACAAAAACATTTAAGGAAAAGACATGAGTCCATAACTTCCCACCAACCGCCAGCTAACAACCCAGTTTAATTGCAAAGTTAGGCAAGGGAGCAGGAATGGCGCATAGGCTAGGAGAAGAGTAAGATAAATGTTTTCTTCATTCAGTTGGGTGGAACACATTAACTGCACAAGACTAGCCACAACGACCTCCTCCTTCCATCTGTCCAGAGAAGAAACACGCCCTTAAAACATTATTACGTGTGGAAGCGGATTACTTAAGGAAACTACGGTTTTGCGAAGAGTTATACATGTTGTAGAAGGTGCAAAATTCTACCATAAGTTTAATGTCAAAGCTACTTGATTTTACCCCCCCCCTTTTTTTAATAAGATGTTATCTAGTTTGAAAAGAAATGGGACAAGACAACCCGATAAGATAGGATCGCACACAAACGACCAAGCAAGAATGAGCAAGAATTAATTTCTCCATTACCCTAAATGATAAAACAACATGATCGCCAATCGAAAATTACTTTTGTAATACCATTATTACCATAATTTATTATATATATATATATATATATATATATATATATATAGTATATAATATTATATATATATTAATAATAAAGAATAATGAAATAAGAATAATTAATCATATTAATAAACATCAATCAACACAAGTAGAAAGATCGAGAAAGCAACAACAATATTTTCTTCTAACGATAGGATAATCGCAAAGGAAAGTTACATTACTTCAACAACATGATTAAAAAGTCATCGACACCAACACAAGTAGGAAAGATGAAGAGGGAGAATTGGCTTCTTTCGATGTTGAAATTGCATAACACCGAGTCATCTCCATGTTACCTACCCCCAAAAGAAAACCCAGGGCACCACGTAGAAAAGGAGCAATCACCAAGCATTGAGAACTCTAGATTTAGAAGAAGAAGATTTTTCAGAGGATGAAGACAATGCTGACTTGGAAGATCAAAGAGTTCCAAATTTACAACTCCTTCAACCAGAATTTTAGCTACAGCTCCCTCAAACTTGCAGCCTACAACCCTTTTTATTGTAGAAGTTGTTTTCCAAACATGTGTAAGCCCTCCTAATTCAATGCCTTTTACATAGGTTAGGTAGTCACTGGTTATTACTCCCTCTTTGTCTCTCGGTGCCAAAGCAGCCCCATGAATCGATCACTCGATTTAGATAAGGATAATGACCTCCCTTGCAGAACCTCATACTTGGACTTAACGAAATATAACCTCGCATTTATGTGATTAGTATGCAAGAAAAATGACAATTAGTGCATTCAAAGAAAGGGAAGAAGGGAAGGCATTGATTTCCCTTGTTTCTCTCTTCCCTTCACTTTCCTTCGACTCTCTTTCTCACTTTGTAGCCCCCTAGGATGCAGCTTCCTTTGTTCATTTCTCTTTCTTTCTTCTTGCATTGGGTATAGCTATTCTAGAAATGCTTCTTTTCCTTCTAGTTTGCTACAACTAGTTTTTGCTTTTAGACAGTTGTTTCTCCTTTCTTCCTTTTTGGTGCTTCTTTCCTCTTTGTGTTTCATTGGGGTCTCTGTTTTGGTCCTTTGTTTCCTTTACTTTTGGGCATCTTCTCTTCTTTGCTGCATTGCTTTATCTCGGCCTATGGGGCTCCTTGTAAAATTGGATGTGGGTCCTCTCAACACCCTCAACATTTACCAAATTCCAAAAAAATGAAAGTCCCATAATTCAAATAAAATTTTCAGGGTTATTTGTTTATCGATGATAAATTTACTTAAATTTTATAGAGTTGAACTTCCTTTGTAATGAAAAAATATTATCAATTTATTTTCTCAAGTAATTTTTTTAGTGGAATGCATCAATATATTATTGATAAATATAATATGGTTGCAATAAAAATATGGTGAATAAATTACACTTCAAAAATATTGGAAAGGCAATACAAAACTTAGAAATAGTATTTGAAGAGCTAAAATAGGTAGCAGAGGCACATGGCACAAAAAATACTAAAAAGATGAAAAACTTTCATCAAATGGGCACAAGAAATTCAAGCATATGAAACAATAACACTTAGGGGCAATGGCAGATCATCTTTGGAAAGGAGGGCCTCAAACGTGCTAGAAAGGCCATTTGGTTCTTCCATCAGAAGATCAGGTGTATCTCAACCATTGGGATTCCAAAAATTGACCAAAAGAGTTAGAGGAACCACTATCACCTATCTTGGAGGTGGAGAGCCAACCATAGTAATGCCAACTAGATTCAAAGTTGGCCAATGAGATGAACCAAAGTGATAACCTTACTTCGAGGAGGTGGAGAAATCCAGCCACCATGTTAAGGAGGCCAACTCTAACTGCCCCATTGAGGTGGAAAAGTGAGGACTAGCCACATAAGGAAGAGGAAAAGTGAATGTGAGAATGGCTCCATCTATGCCTTGTCATTGCAGGTGTAGGGCTTAACCTCATAGAACAGGATATTCTTGAATCATAGAAATTTTTGATAAGAATTGATTAACCGTATTAATGATCAATAAAGAATCCCATTTAAATATCATTTACTTAATCCAATATCAATAGTTTATTAGTGACCCAATGGATATTGAGAGAATATATTTTTAGAGTAATATTTTCTTCCCGTATAATCCCGAGCCATGAAATCCTGTGGATTCTTTTTGAGGCACTATCAAGTGAAGAATTAATAATCAAGTACGGGAGAAGTCCATTAGATATGTTCTTTTTTTGTCTCATAGAGTTGTCATGTTCTCAACTTGTCAAAGGAGATTCCATTTTACAAGAATGTGTTGTTAAAAGCTATAAAAAAATTATGAGGCATTTAAACCTGAGATATAAATACTTTTAAATAGAATTATTTAATTTAAATAAAAATATTAGGATGGAAATAAGTATTTTTTGAAATATTATGTTATTTCTTTATTTCAATAAGCTTTAGGCTATGAAGGACCCAAAACCTACCAATTTTGGATATGTTGATGAATATTTTTTGGATAACACCAATTTTTATTCATCTTATTAAAAATCATGACCATACTTTCCAAACAAAGGTGGAGTGAAGTAGAAGTCGGTTTTGGTTTTTTTATTACACTTCACATGAAACAAACATGAAGGCCCATGGAAATATATCTTTTGAATTTTGTCCCATATGAGGATCCCTCTTTTCATAACATACTAAAGAAAAAAATTACCCTTTGGTATTCCTTTAAAACACCAAATATTTTTGGTCTAAATTTTATTGTACAAATTCTCAACAAGCTTGGAATACCCTTTTTTAAGTAATCACCTAAGGCACCTACCATTCCAAACAAGATTATTTGGTTTGTGGAGAGAGATATTGATATACATTACATAAAAAGGTGGATCTAAATGAGACTTTGTGTATGTGGGATAAGAAGGTATATATGTAGCCCCAATGTGATAAGAAGGTATATAGATTATTCTCTTTCTCTTCTAAAAATTATATAATATGATATATAAAGAAGACCATACTAGGCCCTACCCACAAGCCAAGATATAACCAAAGGGTTGTAACAGCCATGAACATGTACAAGATGATAATGCACTCTCTCACCGAAGGTAGAGGGTTCCAAATTCTAAGTCTAAGAAGTTATTTAAGCTAAATTGAATTAAACCTTAATTTTAGAGTAATCTGCTATAACATATGATATTATTAGAATTATATACAATATACACAAGCAATAAGAATTTAACAATGTAAAACCTTAAACAAATGAGAGGGGAAGATGACTTATCTCGATTCTACGCAACCCGCGAGCGATCCGGACTACGTATTTGTTGGATCTAGCTGGAAAAATTGTCGTCAAGACTCGATGAGGGTTCGGAACCCTAGAAACATTAGGGACACAAGTGCCCACAAGAGGATAGGAGCACCCCAGGCGCTAGTGACTAAACTGGTCACTTATTTTCACTCAAGTTCTCGTGTTCTGTTAGAGGAGCTTCATTGTTGATCTCTTTTTCACTCTGGTTTTGTTGTAATGTCGTTGATCATACCCGTAATATACAAAATAGATGACTACCTGCACATACCCACAAACCACATCAAATATAATAAAAAATATGTAGAATGGGAGTCGACCGACCCAACAAATCAACCAAAGAGTAAACTTATGAATAAGTGTTGCACTACATCTTCGACTACATGTAGTTCTCTCAGCTTATGTGTGAAATGATACCCTAGGTTTCCCTTGTGCAAGTTGCACTATGATAACAGGATAAATGTATATTGTACTGAGTATGTAGAGTGTGTGTGATGGAATAAAATAAACTCCCCTCTTATGATGTGTATGCAGACTTCCTATAGATCCTTACATACAACACCGATGCCTAACACAATACCTTCTACCAGTCCCACCAAGGCTCCTGGGGGCATCTGCTTTCTCACATAACATGTGTTATTGTTCTATTATATACTACTTTTTATTCTTATTAGCACATCACTTTCAATTGATCTATACATGATTTGACATAATTTTTATTTTTCTAACATGCTAATGGGTGCTTCATGTGCAACATTTGCTTTGCAGGACTATTTGCCACCATAGTCATCTTATTTATCTTACTTGTTATTGTTTTCACTGTATGTTATTGTTTACGGGCTATGCCATTTGTCTTGTGTGCATAGTGTATGATTTTGGCTACTTTGGCCTGATTATCTTGTGACATTGTGAGCAATGTCCCATGTTTGAAACCTACTTTTCACGGTCTATTTTGTTTTCTTTCATGTTACATTGTCTTCTACTACATGTTTTATAGTTTTTTCTATTGAATCATGTATAGAGTCACCGCTTTTTAATTTCCTTTGGTTTCTACAGCACATTTCCCTCCTCCGCATGGATACGCTTTAGATGAATTTCAGGTCCTCTCCTTTGGACTACATCCTCTTATCAGCTTCACATGCATCCCAAATGAGGGGGCATACATTGGGTGAATTAGTCACCCGATACAATATCTCAAAGCTATAATATGGGCATGCCTAGTACAAGAATAAAACATAATATAGTTATAGAAACAACCCAACATCTTACTTGGGTCCTCAATTCAACACAAAATCCAATGCCTAGATACATACACTAGCACTTGGGAGTCATTGAAATTTCCTAGAACCTATGACCAATGGAAATTATAGTTACTTTCTCATATCAACACAATTCACAAAGAGTTCACATATCTATTTTCAAAGTATAGACATAATCCCCAACAAGTAGAATGCATTATTTCTCCATTTCAACTCACTACAATACATAACTAAACATGAAACAACACGGGATGTACCATTTGCAGTGGTGCTTATTCGGGAAGCATACATGGAAGAAGGGTATCTCTAGACCTCTCCCCCTAACACTCTTCTTTCGTGGTGTGAGATCACCCAAAAAACTCACACTTTGTGTGAGATTGCCCAAAAAAATCTCTCTTCTAGAACATTTCAGAAAATTTCTATCCTTTTTCACTCTTCACGATCAGTGTACACTTTCCTTTTTACATACTTTTACATGCCTTTACAAGAGTTTTTATAATTCATAAATTTGACTACTCTTTCGATCTTCTATTGCAGGTTTTTCCTTAAGACATAATAAGAAGCAACCCTTCATCAAGAAAAACAATAGGTACAACATGGTACAACACCATATGCTTCACCCCTAGGGTCACTTCCTCTTCTTAGCTTCCACATTTCATTTTTATCACTTCACACTTTCACTTGTCCACTCAAAGATGCTTTCACCATCAATCTACAAGGAACAAAAGGTACACATATTTTCTAACTACTTTATGTTATCGAGTATTCACTCAACAACATAAAGTGGGGGAAAATGTAGACACAAAATCACACACTTGGGTACATTTCTAGGTCCTAAAAGCATACTTGCATTCATATGATTCCTAAGTGAGAAAACTAGTAATTGACAACTATCTTTGGCCTCTTTTCTTTGTTTCTTGTCTTATTTATGGTCTTTCACACCCTATAGCCCAATCGGTACTTTATTTTTTTATCTTTTATGACTCCAGACACCAACGCCTAAGCGCCCTCATCCCCTCTAGGAGCCCTTGTCATCTTTACACCTTACTCGCTCTCTTTAAGTCTCTATTATATTTTGGGCATCCTATTTTCGTATGGGTTAGCCTTCCAGCTTGTCAATTACGTTATTCAACTAGGGGAATCATATAAATACAAAGCTACGTGACCAAAATAAAAGGCCAAACTTTAAGCATATACTATCATCACCTAATTAGCTTGTATCCAACGGCATCTAAGAGCACTAAAGGCATCCATCTAGCATCCATTCAAGAGACAAGGGATTGTGTTTTCTACATACACTTCATAGGAAGTGGAATCTCATTTTTCCATTCACACATCTATTTATATTGGCACATCTAGCTATTGTCCGCTATGAAGTGCACTTGCACAAGGGCTTCTTAGGGCACAATTGTTTCACACATGTACAAGAAATACATGGAGTCTGAGATGTATTGCAGCACTCGCCATAACTTCACTCGGTTGGGTGATTGCGAGGTTAGTCTCGTAAGATCCCCTTTCCAATCGAAGACCCTTAGCCTATTTTGTCTACCCGATGGCTACTTGGGAAGAAAATAAGGGTGACTTAAGTTTTAATATTTTATTATAAAGTGCAAAATAAAATAAAATAAAATAAAATAAAATATCATATGCACTTATAATAAATTATTATTAACTTAAAAATAGAAAAAAACAACATAAGGCAAAAAACATTTGGCATTAGTTATCCATCCTAGGGAAAAATGTGACTTGCCTAATGTGAGAAGGTTAGTGAGAAAAAAAAATGAAATTATGTAAAAGCATATGGGCCAAAGTTATTCACTCTAGAAAAATGTGACTTGCATTAGGAAGGCAAATGGGTGGTGAAAGAATTTAATGAGGAAGGAAAATGTGATTGGTTGTTGGAGGTGGCCATTAGGCCCAATTCTTCTATTTAAGCAATGGGAATTGCTTGGAGAGGAGGACTTGATTATTTTCTCTCATATCTGATTTTGTATGAAGCTTTCAAGTTTGTCTATTTTATTTCTAAAGATGAAACCCTTTAGAAATACCCTCTTGAGGATGAAAACCCTCCAAGAGTTTGTGAGGATTCTCTACACAAGGGTTTCCATTGTGCTAGCAAAGATTTTCAGTTTATTTTTCCAGCAGTTGAATGAAGGAGGTTTGCAGATTTTTGTCAAGGGTTTGAAAGAAGATATTGCCATTATATTGTATGCCCTTATTTCTGGTATAAGGACTACCATTGGGGATGATTCAGGTGATCTAGGGCTGCTTTGGAGCTGCTCATAGCTACTATTATCTTCCCTTATTTTCTAAATTTTGGAGGCTTGGAAACATTATGTATAGTTGTGTGTATGGGAAATATGTCCACAGATTTAAATAAATTATTTCAACTTGATTTGGAGCACTATTAGGGTGTTTATTTAATGTTTCTACCATTATAAATAATGGTGAATAGTTTGGGATAAATTTCATGATTCTAAGTCAGCTTTGTATGGGTTTTATCTTATATACCTAGTCGCATTTTCTAAGTGTAGTGCCCGCATCCCTTCGACACCATTTTGTTTTGTTGTTTTTTCGAGACTGATTACTTCACTTATGGATTATTATGGCTTCTTGATTTAGCATGCTAGTAGATATCATAGAAATTGGACTCGTTAGTGATTTGATCTTTATATGATGCATATGGTTTACCGTGGACATTTGATGAGGATATTTGTATACTTTTGACAGGTGGTTATTTATCTTTAATTATGACATGTGATATGTTTAATCATTTTGAGTAGAACTTGATAATTGGACTAATGTGATGATCGCTTTGACATAAATGAAATGTGGAATAGAAATGTGCTAGAAAGTGTTAGTGATATCGTACTTTGCATAGATGATAGTAAATCATGTGTCGTTTATTTTAGATTATATTGTATATTTGGAATGAATGTTTTAATGCGGCCAACAGGACGAAGGAGGTATTCTGTTTGTAGGTATATTATATTCACAACAATATTGGGGAGTGGAGACCAACCACATCGGAATTCGAGAAGAATCCAACTAAGGTCACCATGGCAACAAGTAATTGTGTGTGTGTAGAATTATCTGGTAAAGGGAAAATTGTGACCTAGGGATCATGTGTTGTTTTGTTTTAATTTTTCCTTTTATTATGTTAGTATGTGTTGCTCTTAGTAAGTAAAATTTTACTTGTGTTATTATTCATATTCTTTGATTGGAGTTTACCCCTTTGTTAGCCATGGGTTGTAGTGGGTTAATTAAGTTAATTTGAAATTGTCTAAACTAATTAAAAGATGTGACCTAAGAGAGTTCATTTATTAGGATTTGATTTACTTGGGATTTTGTGTGGATTGATGTGTTTTGAGTTTGAGTGTAGCAGACTCTACCCCATATGGGAAACTCGAATTTGGCCTTGAGGCCAAATTTCAAAGCTTGGGACAAGTCAAACTTGTCCCACACCTCTTAAAACCCCATGCCAACCCTACCTATGGGTTGGAATGCCAAATTTAGGGTCTTTTAGGTTTTTGGGGGATAAAAGAGTAAAATATTCATTGCACTTTCCTTCAAATTTAATGGGGAAGTGGGCTTAGTTGGAGTGTGTAACGTGCTTGCCTTTCTTTCAACCACTTATTAATGGTGCATTGGAATTTGATGTTGACCAAATGATGTGGAGTGGAGGGAAAAGGAGGTGGCATCCTACTTAGAGCCACATCATCCCTCCCTCTCTTTTCTCTATTTATTTGATCCTCTTGTTTGTTTTGGGGGTTGGAAGTTTCATTTTTAGTCTTTTATATTTTGGAGAGGAGAGGATTTGGAAAGAGTTTGTGGATTTTGGAGCTTGTTGATACTTGTGGGAATTTTGTTGGAGCTTGTGGATGCTTGCTTGATCTTTGGAGGGATTTGAGACTTCATACTTGGAACAAGCTCTACCATGGAAAGGTAGGAGCTTCACCTTTGTTGTATTATGTTTTCTTCTTTTTGTTATATGAATGAGTACATATGTTGTATTGAATATTGTTGTTTGAGATGATTGTTGGGAATGGGTAGAATGCCTAAGTTAGGGAGTGGGAGGAGACTATGGGGAGTTTAATTGAGGGAGGCATAAGAGATCATTTCTTGAGGAGGGAGTTTGGGTTAGGTGCCCACCTTGTAAGAGAAATGCTTGCATTTTCTTCTTGTTTTACTTGAGGGAGCCATAAGAGTTGAGGGAGGCATAAGAGTGGATGGAGGGATAAGGGGTACTTGAGGGAGGCATAAGAGTTGTTTGGGGTATTGTTTTTGCATTGGAGGCTTTTAGGTGGCACCCATTCCCATTGGGAGGCATAAGTGGCCTCCCCATAGGTCTTACTCTTATGGCTTTCTTGATAAGCCTTGTGACTTGTTGTTGTGATTGTTTTCCCTCTTGTTGTGTTGTAGATCTTGTTTTGAAGGATTATGGAATGAATGTGAAATGTTATGTTTAGTTATGTGGAAGCTAGTAGTTGCCATGAGTTGGATTTTCTCCCATTGTGATGTGGTTGGGGCTCGGGGGCCAATGGAGAGGATGGCTTCTCTTCTCCATTGGGTATCTTGGTTGGGAGGAGAGCGTTGCCTCTCCCCTTATTTTGTTGTGAATCAAGAAAACTATGGAGGAGCCACCTTGTTGATATTTGGAGCATTGGAACCTTGTTGATGACAATGTGAAACCACCATGTATTTTACCCACCTTGAGTGGAGGAAAAATGTAAAATTGCTTTGTATTTTAGCTTCCATTATTGTAAATTTGTTTCCACATGAAGTAGAAAGTGTTGTAACAAGATGTTGAAGGAAATTTGTTTTGAACTTCATTAGTAAGGTTGTAATGTGGATGGAATCAAAAGTTGAAAGGAAGACAATCTATTTATTCTCCTTCTTACTTGGCTTGGAACCTCTTATGAATAAGTTGATCTTGTTGAAATGCTAGTAGTTCTTGCTTTAAAACTTAATGGAAAGATTGTTGAAAACCCTCTTGGGGAATGTTGGGAAATTTAATTTAAAAGAATATATACTTTAAATTCCATTTTGTTGTTTAAAGGAGATGTATTGAAAAGTGAGAATATTAGTGCATATTCTCTTCTTGTAGTGTGGATGGATAGAATTAAGTTTTATTTAATTTCCATTGTGCCAATAAAGTAAATTATGTCCTAGCTCTACTATGTTTTATCTTCATTTAAGAATCCATTGTAAACTTTTGCAATCGTAAAAGGAAATGAAATCAAACCTTCTTGAATTCCCGTCAAGGCTTATTAATTGTGTAGAAGGAGATCCTTAATGCAAAAGTACTAAGCTTAATGAGTTAATTACCCATATTTCCTCAATGTTTAATAAGGAAACCAATATTGTAAATATTTTTTTCATATGTAAGTAATATTAAAAGTAATGGATTTACTATTATTAAATCATATTAATACCAATATACTACTGATGTCTCTTTTATATTAACAAAGTACATTAATATGAACCGCAACCAAGAAATTTTATCAATTATATATGAAATGGAACATACGCATGTACAAGTAATGTATGTGCCTCCCTAGGTCCTTGAATGATCTTATTTTTTTTTGGTTGCGTAGCAAATTGTGCTCCATGAGTATTCTGATATGGAACAGATCCACCTCCTTGTGAGTCTTCTCCATGAACTACATTGTAAAATAGGCGAGGTCCCGATAGAGAATCTCTGTAATAAATTTCTTCAGGCTCCTCGTAACACTCCCTCTGTCCCTCGCTCGTTTTAGACAATAATGTCTTGAAGGCGGATCCCGAATTTTGAGGATGTATTCGATACTGAACAGATAACAACATAGTTGGACAACTGCTTGTTTAAACGCCCTCAAAAGGCTTTGCTTTTTTTCTCTCTCCTGGCCACCGTTACTGGCGCGCGCGATTGCCGGATCCACGCCAAGCACACACCTTGCAGCACCCAATGAAAGTGGAGGTAACTCGCCTATCTCACGCGCCATAGCTTCATCTTCGACCACCATATTGTTTCCACGCGTGGCTATAACAATATAAAATAAGCAGGACAAAATCACACTATGGAGTATTGATTTGCAAAAATCTAAGTGATTAAATGTTATGTGTGCGGCCCAGAGGAGCTAGTTAACACGCAAGGAGAGGTAGAAGTCTTAATTTTTTAGGTGGTTGTTGAGCGACCCACCGCCCCAACCATAAAAATTTAAGCATAGTTCGAATGCTATATCTTGACAAATAAAGAACCAACATTCAAATAGGAGGTCTTATATTTGAGTATTAAGCACTTATAAAATAGTAAATTCAATATTCAAATACGAGGCCTATGTTTGAACCCTAACTAGTCCATAAAAATACAATTAAAATCTCCAACACTTTCTCTTAAATTTTGTTTAGTGTCCTTTACTACTATTCATATTTTATATTATAGTATAACTTTTCAAGACATTCCACTTGATATCTTTCTAACAATTATAAATGAATTTAGAAAAGCCTCTTTTTAAAAATTCTTATTTTGCAAACTCGTATTTCTCTTAACTTATTACAATTAAATCAAAGTTAAATCTGAATTAGTTTTTGTTTACTTCTAACTCCATATATGTTTATTAGTTTTTATATCAATAAGTAGAAAAGTGTCTTGTCTAATGTTAAATAAGTTTTCCCGTTATAAAGTTTTTCTTATATTAGATGGCATTAAATGAAAATATCCATTAACCATTTTTATACCTAATTTAAAAAAATTGATGTCCTAATTTAATATTCAAATATTAATCGCAATATATATTTAATTTTTTAAAATATTGATTATTATAAAACATTATAATTTGAATTTGAATATCCCAAAAAAAAAATCGATGTCTCATTCTAATATTCATTTCATAATAAATTATATCATACTCTAAGGTTAACATCTAGAAATATTGTTATTATGATATTATCAGACATTAGACTAATTAACTCGAAAGACGACCCTTCTTAACTTTAGTGAAACGTCGAATGAGATAAATTTAAATATCATTGACCTTGAAGCATTATCGTGACTTTTGTAGTTTCGAGCCTGTATGCGGGCACACCCTTCAAAAAAAAATTATTCCATAATTTTTTTCTAACTAAATCTAGGTTGTTCTTGAGTCTCTTGCGGGCGTTCTTGGGCGTTACATTTTGGTATCGAGCCGGGGTTCAAGCTTGGACCCTTGGGCAACACGCAAAAAAATGAAATAGAACATTTAACTTAGTGCAAAGTTGACTTCTTTTTTAAATATAAAACCACAATGTTGATAATTATAGGAAACAACAAATTTAGAAAATCGGCACAAGACCTAGAACAATGAACTAACTCTCACCTTGATCTCGGCAGAGGAGGTGCGGATTGGGCGAGGGTCTCTTCATATAGACCTAGACATACCACCGCCGCAGCAGCCGTAGCAGCCCATCCTACCTCGATCTCGCACACTCCAGGGATGTCAATGCCGCTATACACGGAGAGCCCTTGGGAGGACGACTTGCAAGACATAGTTTGGAGCCATCAGTAGATGCCTAGGCATCCCCTCGACACAACGAGGAGCACAGGCCAGAGAACTTCCGTGCAGAGTCGGCTAGGGCAGAGTCACCACAGAGAGGACATGGGGACAGGATCTCAGGACATAGGGACAGGTCTCGGAGCCCTAGACAGAGGGAGGAGCATGCAGAGAGACCTAGGATTCATCATACGTCAGCTGCAGACCATATCAGGGAGATCCTGAAGCTACGACCATCTCACTATTCGGGTGATACAGGTGGTTTTCAGGCAGAGGCCTGGTTGGTGAGCTTTAGCGGATGCTTCAAGCTCTAACACACGAAAGCTCATGTTGCAATCCATCTTCTCGAAGGATGGAGCAGAGTCTGGTGGAGGACCGAGGAGCAGAAGCTCCATGTTGACTCGAGACGATTACCTGGGAGCTATTTGAGGAGCGTTTCAGGAGCAGGTATTTACCTAGGAGATTTATACAACAGCGGATAGATGAGTTTCATGACCTCCGCTCGCATCGATGATGATGAGTGGCCGAGTATGAGAGTCGATTTCTGGACCTACTCCAGTACGTCGACTATATGCAGGATGAGCAGGTATGGATTCACAGGTTCATCCGGGGCCTAAACTTGGATTTAGGTGGTGCAGTGCGCATTCACTACCCACAGACATTAGCAGAGGCCGTGGAGAAGGCCTATATTGCAGAGGAGACACGGGGAAGACGCAGCAGGCTAGAGACAGAGTTCGAGCCGTATCCAGCAGATGCAGGATGGTAGGTCGAAGGGGTCAGTTCCTCCTCCACGGGGTGGATAGAGTTCAGGGCAAGCTTCATTCAGGCCACCACAGCAGCAAAGCAGGCAGCAGACCCGCCCACCTTACCGACCTCCTCAGAGATTTGATGCACAGAGAGGACGTAGTATGGGGCCTCCTCCTAGGGGTCCCATCAGGACACAGGGTGCACCGAGAGCTCAGTCAACAGGAGCTCATCAGCAGAGACCTCAGCAGTCCATAGCCGGATCGTCAGGATCTGTATCTCAGTCATCTAGAGTACCAGCTGGAGCCGCTTCCCACCGGAGGGGACCAGTAATTTATGGTTGTGGTGTTGTGGGACATCATTGGAGAGATTTCCCACATAACCCTAACAAGGGTAAGACACAGAGCTCAGAGCCTACTGTTGGAGATATGGCACGGAGTCATCGGATCTACGCAGCGGTCGAGAACCACCAGGCTGAGCATTAGAGTACTGTGATTGAGACGACAGGTAGTATTGGTGGTATTTCCACCTCTATATTATTTGATTCTGGTTCTTCTGATTCTTTTATTGCACCATCCTTAGTAGAGCGTTGTAGGCTGGTGGTAGTTAGGCAAGGCCATAGTTGGGACGTTGAGATGGCTTCTGGAGCCAAAATTTCTATAGACTCCTTAGTTAAGGAGTGTGTAGTGGATTTGGGACCCTTCACCACTACTTCTGATCTTCGGATCCTTCCATTAGGATCTTATGGCATCATTTTAGGCATGGATTGGTTGTCCGCTCACAGAGCTAGAGTGGATTGTTACCATAAGACTATTGCTTGCATAGATGATCTTGGAGTAGAGTCAGTGATATCAGGAGTTAGGAGGGCCGTATCCATTCGCACCATCTCCGCTATGCAGCTTAAGCGGTGTGCGCGCGCGAGGGTTGTCAGTTGTTTGCTATTACGGTCCAAAGGATGTGATCGATCGAGGATGAGTCCAGAGGACCTTCCCTCGATGACCATCCCATCTTGTCAGAGTTTTCTGATGTGTTCCCAGGGGAGCTACCGGGATTACCTCCCCCACGTGAGATCGACTTCCATATAGATCTAGTTCCGGGCGCAGAGCCTATCTCACGAGCACCCTATCGGATGACTACTCCTGAGTTATGTGAGCTCAAGTTGCAGCTTGAGGACCTTCTGGAGAAAGGCCTAATCCGTCCTAGTGTATCCCCTTGGGGTGCACCAGTGATCTTCGTAAAGAAGAAAGATGGATCTCTTCGGTTGTGTATTGACTACCGTCAGCTGAATAAAGTAACGATAAAAAATCGTTACCCCCTTCCACGCATTGATGATTTATTTGATCAGATGAAGGGGGCTATAGTTTTCTCTAAGATAGATCTTAAGTCAGGGTACCATCAGCTCAGGATTGCGGAGACGGATATTCACAAGACAACATTCCGTACGAGATATGGCCACTACGAGTTCACAGTGGTACCTTTCGGTTTGACGAATGCCCCCGCAGTGTTTATGAGTTTGATGAATGGGGTATTCAGACCTTCCTTGATTTCTTCATGCTCATCTTCTTGATGACATTCTAGTTTACTCACACACACATGAGGAGCACGAGGAGCACCTTCGCCAGGTTCTTCAGTGTCTTCGCGAACAGCGCCTTTACGGGAACTTGGAGAAGTGTGCGTTCTTTCAGCCTGAGGTGCAGTATTTGGGCCACATCATTTCTAGGGAAGGTATCGCAGTCGATCCTTCCAAGATTCGAGCCATCATGGATTGCCAAACTACCTAGTGTGACCGAGGTGCGTAGTTTCATGGGTCTAGCAGGTACTACAGGAGGTTTGTTGAGGACTTTTTCTCAGATTACGCACCCTATCACTTCTCTTCAGAGAAAGGGAAGAAGTTTTTATGGTCAGATAGATGTGAGCAGGCTTTCAGTACACTGAAGGAATGCCTCACAAGAGCACCTATTCTTGCAGCGCGGATCCTCGGGTGAGTTCTACGTTTGCACGTATGCTTCCTTGGCGGACTTGGAGGTGTGTTAATGCAGAGGGTAGAGTAGTTGCCTTTGAGTCTCGCAAACTCAAAGATTATGAGCTCAATTATCCGACCCATGACCTTGAGCTTGCAGCAGTGGTACATGCCTTAGTGCGGTGGAGACATTTTCTTCTTGGCCGGAGATTTACACTCAGGACTGATCACTTGAGTCTTCGCCACCTCTTCACGCAGCCCAATCTCAACGCTCGTCGGCGGCTTGGATGGAGTTACTCGTGAGTATGACATGGAGATAGAGCATGTGAAAGGGAAGGAGAATGTGGTTACAGATGCCTTGAGTAGACGGAGACATGTGGCTATGGCCACCTCAGTGGGCACGATTTGCGGAGTAGATCTTGCAGCAGCTTCCTCATGATAGTTTCTACCTTGCAGCCAGAGCAGAGATTGAGTCTCAGAGACCCCTTGAGGGGAGATTTGATGGATTTTCATTAGAGGCAGATGGTCTTCTCAGACATAGAGGTCGGATATATGTTCCTAGAGATGGAGGCTTGAGACATGACATTTTGACAGAGGCTCATCGTGCACCTTATTCAGCCCATCCCGGGGTGAAGAAGATGCACGCCACCCCGAGAGACAGCTTGTATTTTTGGAGAGGACTTCGGAAGAGTGTAGCTTTGTTTGTGTCACGCTGTTTAGAGTGCCAGAGGGTGAAGGCCAAGCATCAGCATCTAGCTGGCCTTCTCTATCCTCACGCCATACCAGAGTGGAAGTGGGACACCATTTCCATGGACTTCATCGTTGGGTTACCTACGTCGAGATACCATCACGACACCATCATGGTCACGGTGGATAAATTGACGAAGGTAGCTCATTTTTCTAGTAAAGATGACCTATACAAGTGCAAGTGTTGTGCACGAGTATACCTTGATGAGATTGTCAGATTACATGGGATTCCGCAAAAGATCATTTGTGACCGCAACCCTTTATACACTTCCCATTTCTGGACCACCATGCAGTATGCCCTCGGGACGAGGATTAATTTCAGCACAGCTTATCACCCTGAGACATATGGACAAATAGAGAGGGTGAATTAGATTTTGGAGGATATGCTCAGGATGTACGTGATGGATCATCACCGAGATGGGAGGAGTATCTCAGTATTTGGTGGAGTTTGCCTACAATAATAGTTTCCAGAGTTCTATAGGCATGGCTCCTTTTCAGGAATTATATGGTAGAGAGTGCAGGACACCTCTTAGTTGGGACAGGATTGAGGATAGGGTTTCCTCGGGGGCGCATTATTACAGGATATGGAGCAAGCAAGTTACCTTGATCGAGACAGAGATTAGGAGGCGCAGATGATAGAAAAGAAGTATGCGAGACCAGATAGGACAGATCGATCGCAGCTTTGAGGTAGGCACGAAGGTGTTTCTTCGTGTCAGACCGCATAAGAGCCCTATCCGTTATGGAAAAGGTTCTAAGCTTGCTCCTAGGTTTGTGGGTCCCTTTGAGATCTTGGAGCGCCTCGGTCCCTTGGCCTATCATCTAGCATTGCCACCTAGCTTATCTCGCGTCCATGATGTGTTTCACGTTTCTGTGCTTAGGAGATATATTTCTGATCCTTCTCATGTGCTAGATTGGACCGCATTGCAGGTGCAGGATCAGGGGCAGGTGATGGTGGAGCCCGTGCGCATTATAGATCGCAGGACCCTGGGCCTTCGCGGCAGAGAGATTGATCAGGTTCGGGTCCAATGGGACAGGTATGATGAGACTGCAGCTACTTGGGAGGATGCTACTTTGTTACGAGGACAGTTTCCACACCTTTTCCAGTGACTTCCAGGAGGAATTCGAGTCTAAGGGGAGGGGGATGTAGTGCCCACTTCCCTTCGACACCATTTTGTTTTGTTGTTTTCGAGACTGATTACTTCACTTATGGATTATTATGGCTTCTTGATTTAGCATGCTAGTAGATATCATAGACATTGGACTGTTAGTGATTTGATCTTTATATGATGCATATGGTTTACTGGTGGACATTTGATGACGATATTTGTATACTTTTGACAGGGTTATTTATCTTTAATTATGACATGTGATATGTTTAATCATTTTGAGTAGAACTTGATAATTGGACTAATGTGATGATCGTTTTGACATAAATGAAATGTGGAATAGAAATGTGCTAGAAAGTGTTAGTGATATCGTACTTGCATAGATGATAGTAAATCATGTGTCGTTTATTTTAGATTATATTGTATATTTGGCATGAATGTTTTAATGCGCCAACAGTCAAGGAGGTATTTTCTGTTCTGCAGGTATATTATATTCACAACAATATTGGGGAGTGGAGACCAACCACATCGGAATTCGAGAAGAATCCAACTAAGGTCACCATGGCAACAAGTAATTGTGTGTGTGTTAGAATTATCTGGTAAAGGGAAAATTGTGACCTAGGGATCATGTGTTGTTTTGTTTTAATTTTTCCCTTTTATTATGTTAGTATGTGTTGCTCTTAGTAAGTGAAATTTTACTTGTGTTATTATTCATATTCTTTGGATTGGAGTTTACCCCTTTGTTAGCCATGGGTTGTAGTGGGTTAATTAAGTTAATTTGAAATTGTCCTAAACTAATTAAAAGATGTGACCTAAGAGAGTTCATTTATTAGGATTTGATTTACTTGGGATTTTGTGTGGATTGATGTGTGTTTGAGTTTGAGTGTAGCACACTCTACCCCACATGGGAAACTCGAATTTAGCCTTGGAGGCCAAATTTCAAAGCTTTTGGGACAAGTCAAACTTGTCCCACACCTCTTAAAACCCCATGCCAACCCTACCTATGGGTTGGAAGGCCAAATTTAGGGTCTTTTAGGTGTTTTGGGGGGATAAAAGGGTAAAATATTAATTGCACTTTCTTTCAAATTTAATTTTGTCCTTTGGGGAAGTGGGCTTAGTTGGAGTGTGTAAGGTGCTTGCCTTTCTTTCAACCACTTATTAATGGTGCATTGGAATTTGATGTTGACCAAATGATGTGGAGTGGAGGGAAAAGGAGGTGGCATCCTACTTGGAGCCACATCATCCCTCCCTCTCTTTTCTCTATTTATTTGATCCTCTTGTTTGTTTTGGGGGTTGGAAGTTTCATTTTTAGTCTTTTGTATTTTGGAGAGGAGAGGATTTGGAAAGAGTTTGTGGATTTTTGGAGCTTGTTGATACTTGTGGGAATTTTGTGGAGCTTGTGGATGCTTGCTTGATCTTTGGAGGGATTTGAGACTTCATACTTGGAACAAGCTCTACCATGGAAAGGTAGGAGCTTCACCTTTGTTGTATTATGTTTTCTTCTTTTTGTTATATGAATGAGTACATATGTTGTGTTGAATTTTGTTGTTTGAAATGCTTGTTGGGAATGGGTAGAATGCCTAAGTTGGGAGTGGGAGGAGACTATGGGGAGTTTAATTGAGGGAGGCATAAGAGATCATTTTCTTGAGGAGGGAGTTTGGGTTGGGTGCCCACCTAGTAAGAGAAATGCTTGCATTTTCTTCTTGTTTTTACTTGAGGGAGCCATAAGAGTTGAGGGAGGCATAAGAGTGAATGGAGGGATAAGGGGTACTTGAGGGAGGCATAAGAGTTGTTTGGGGTATTGTGTTTTGCATTGGAGGCTTTTAGGTGGCACCCATTCCCATTGGGAGGCATAAGTGGCCTCCCCATAGGTCTTACTCTTATGGATTTCTTGATAAGCCTTGTGACTTGTTGTTGTGATTGTTTTCCCTCTTGTTGTGTTGTAGATCTTGTTTTGAAGGATTATGGAATGAATGTGAAATGTTATGTTTAGTTATGTGGAAGCTAGTAGTTGCTTGCCATGAGTTGGATTTTCTCCCATTGTGATGTGGTTGGGGCTCGGGGGCCAATGGAGAGGATGGCTTCTCTTCTCCATTGGGTATCTTGGTTGGGAGGAGAGCGTTGCCTCTCCCCTTATTTTGTTGTGAATCAAGAAAACTATGGAGGAGCCACCTTGTTGATATTTGGAGCATTGGAACCTTGTTGATGACAATGTGAAACCACCATGTATTTTACCCACCTTGAGTGGAGGAAAAATGTAAAATTGCTTTGTATTTTAGCTTCCATTATTGTAAATTTGTTTCCACATGAAGTAGAAAGTGTTGTAACAAGATGTTGAAGGAAAGTTGTTTTGAACTTCATTAGTAAGGTTGTAATGTGGATGGAATTAAAAGTTGAAAGGAAGACAATCTATTTATTCTCCTTCTTACTTGGCTTGGAACCTCTTATGAATAAGTTGATCTTGTTGAAATGATAGTAGTTCTTGCTTTAAAACTTAATGGAAAGATTGTTGAAAACCCTCTTGGGGAATGTTGGGAAATTTAATTTAAAATAATATATACTTTAAATTCCATTTTGTTGTTTACAAGGAGATGTATTGAAAAGTGAGAATATTAGTGCATATTCTCTTTCAGTAGTGTGGATGGATAGAATTAAGTTTTATTTAATTTCCATTGTGCCAATAAAGTAAATTATGTCCTAGCTCTACTATGTTTATCTTCATTTAAGAATCCATTGTAAAAATTTTTTGCAATCGTAAAAGGAAATGAAATCAAACCTTCTTGAATTCCCGTACAAGGCTTATTAAATTGTGTAGAAGGAGATCTTAATGCAAAAGTACTAAGCTTAATGAGTTAATTACCCATATTTCCTCAATGTTTAATAAGGAAACCAATATTGTAAATATTTTTTTCATATGTAAGTAATATTAAAAGTAATGGATTTACTATTATTAAATCATATTAATACCAATATACTATTAATGTTTCTTTTATATTAACAAAGTATATTAATATGAACCGCAACCAAGAAATTTTATTAATTATATATGCAATGGAACATACGTATGTATAAGTAATTTATGCGCCTCCCTAGGTCCTCACGAATGATCTTTTTTTTTTTTTGGTTGCGTAGAAATAGTGCTCCATGAGTATTCTTAATATGGAATAGATCCGCCTCCGTGTGAGTCTTCTCCATGAACTACATTGTAAAACAAAGTAGGTCCCGATAGAGAATCTTTGTAATAAATTTCTTCAGGTCTCCTCGTAACACTCCCTCTGTCCCTCAATCATTTTAGACAATAATGTCTCTGAAGGCGAATCCTGAATTTTGAGGATGTATTCGATATCGAAACAATAGTTGGACAACATTTCAAAAGAATGAAAAGGCTTTGTCTTGTTTAAATGCCCTCACTAAGATTTGCACCCCCACCGTGTAGCGCGATAGTGGATCCATTTTGTTTGGTTTCCTAACTCTTCTTCTACACCCTTCAAAGCACCCAATGAAAGTGGAGGTAACTCGCCTATCTCACGCGCCATAGCTACGTGGCTTCATCTTCAACCACCATATTTTTTCCACGCGCCAGACAAAATCAATAGCAATAGCAGCCATTGTGTGGAATCATATGATTTGCAAATCTAAGTGATTAAATGTTATGTATGCGCCCAGAGGGAGCTAGATAACACGCAAGGAGAGGAGGAGTCTTAATTTTTGTCAGGTGGTTGTTGAGCGACCCACCGCCCCCAACCATAAAAATTTAAGCATAGTTTGAATGCTATATCTTGACAAATAAAGAACCCTAACATTCAAATAGGAGGTCTTATATTTGAGTATTAATTGGTACTTGGAAAATAGTAAAGCATTGTAATATTCAAATACGAGGCCTATGTTTTGAACCCTAACTAGTCCATAAAAATACAATTAAATCTCCAACACTTTCTCTTAAATTTTGTTCAGTGTCCTTTACTACTATTCATATTTTATATTATAGTATAACTTTTCAAGACATTCCACTTGATATCTTTCTAACAATTATAAATGAATTTAGAAAAGCCTCTTTTTAAAAATTCTTATTTTGCAAACTCGTATTTCTCTTAACTTATTACAATTAAATCACAGTTAAATCTGAATTAGTTTTTGTTTACTTCTAACTCCATATATGTTTATTAGTTTTTATATCAATAAGTAGAAAAGTGTCTTGTCTAATGTTAAATAAGTTTTCCCGTTATAAAGTTTTTCTTATATTAGATGGCATTAAATGAAAATATCCATTAACCATTTTTATACCTACTTTAAAAAAATTGATGTCCTAATTTAATATTCAAATCTTAATCGCATATATATTTAATTTTTTAAAATATTGATTATTATAAAACATTATAATTTGAATTTGAATATCCCAAAAAAAAAAAATATTCATTTCATAATAAATCGATGTCTCAATTCTAATATTCATTTCATAATAAATTATATCATTTCATAATAAATTATATCATACTCTAATGGTTAACATCTAGAAATATTGTTATTATGATATTATCGGACATTAGACTAATCTAACTAAATCTAGGTTGTCCTTGACCCTTCTTAACTTTAAGTGAAACGTCAATGAGATAAATTTAAATATCTTTGAAGTGTGCCATCGTAAATCAAATGAAGTCACTCTTTCCCTCTCTCGCACTTAAGGTTTCATATATATCTAATTTATTGCTTGTGTCATCTTATATCTAGCAATTTCTTATCATATTTTACATACTTTACTCTATAATATCTAGGGTTTAACATTAAACATAATTCTATATTTGTTAAATCAAATACAATCATCATCGATTTACAAACTTTTTTATTTTCATACATCCATCTCAAGTAAATCATGAACTAAAATGTAGCAATTGCCTCGATATCATCATCGATTCATCCTCTTTGAAATAAAACCACAACTTTTTAAAATTCTTGCATGATTTTGTGTCATTTTTTATCAACAAAATCTTGTAGAAGGATTGCATTAGATGTATTTTTGGATTAGATTTCACTCATTTTTATAGATTTTAGTTGGTTTTGAACTCGTAACCTATTGGATTTTTGGAATTTTTATTTTTCCCCATTTAACGAAAAATTACACTCATGTGAATAATGTGAGCTAGATCGAGACAATATAGTAGACCTCATTATCCAAAATTCACCCCTCAAGGTAATTTTCATAACATGCATCAAATTCTTTAGTCCCAAGCAAATAGATTGATTTAAGGCCCGAAATCATGTTTTTGGGGCCCTAAACCTTCCTTCTAACTTCCCATCCAAGAAGAAAACCCAACGAGTTAGAAAAGGTGAAAAAATTGCAAGAAAACCAAGCTTGGGGCCGAAAAAATGAAGAAAATCGGCTAAGTCCTAGTCGGGCGCAGCAAGAATTGGGACATCTGGGGCCGTAGGTACGCGAGGGACGCGAACGACGCGAAAAGCCAAAAATAGTCCATTTCGAAAGCGGTTCGAGATATTTGTCCTGCATACAAGAGACAGCTTGAGACAGCTTGGGACGCGGGAGTGCGAACCGGCCGAAAATCCACCAGCACCACAGCAGCGATTGGAGCAGCCGGGACAAAAGGACGCGAGGGACGTGAAAGGCGCGAACCGACCGAAAGTGGAAAAAATCACCAAGTTTTGTTATCGCGCGGTTTGGGACATTTGGGCTGTAGGTACGCGAACGAACGCGAAAAGCCGAAAGACAGTCCATTTCAGGCGGTTCGGAGATATTTGTCCCAAGCAGCCCGGGACAGTTGGGACAAAAGTACGCGAAGGACACAAACCGGCCGATTAGGCCAAAACAGGAAACTTTCGTCCGAGACAGTTTGGGACATCCGGGACAAAACTACGCGTGGGACACGAAAAGCCGAAGCGGCTGAAGGCAAAGAATAAAAGTCAATGTTTGACCCGTGAACTTCAAACGGCCATAACTTTTGACTCCGAGCTCCGATTTTCACAAAAATGGACTTTTGACTCGAAATGCAAGATCCTACTCCGCAAATCTGTTCCTACTGAGGTGGCCATAGCCACATGTCTCCGCCTACTCAAGGCATGAGTAACCAAATTCTCCTTCCCTTTCACATGCTCTATCTCCATGTCATACTCACAGAGTAACTCCATCCAACGCCGCTGACGAGCGTTGAGATTGGGCTGCGTGAAGAGGTGGCGAAGACTCAAGTGATCAGTCCTGAGTGTAAATCTCCGGCCAAGAAGAAAATGTCTCCACCGCAGTAAGGCATGTACTACTGCTGCAAGCTCAAGGTCATGGGTCAGATAATTGAGCTCATAATCTTTGAGTTTGCGAGACTCAAAGGCAACTACTCTACCCTCTTGCATTAACACACCACCAAGTCCTGCCAAGGAAGCATCTGTGTAAACGTAGAACTCACCCTGAGGATCCGGCACTGCAAGAATAGGTGCTCTTGTGAGGCATTCCTTTAGTGTACTGAAAGCTTGCTCACATCTATCTGACCATAAAAACTTCTTCCCTTTCTGCTGAAGGGAAGTGATGGGGTGCGCAATCCGAGAAAAATCGTGAACAAACCTCCTGTAATACCCTGCTAGACCCATGAAACTACGTATGTCGGTCACACTAGTGGTGCTTGGCCAATCCATGATGGCTCGAATCTTGGAAGGATCGATTGCGATACCTTATCCGAAATGATGTGGCCCAAATCGCACTCGGGTGAAAGAACACACACTTCTCCAAGTTCCCGTAAAGGCGCTATTCGCGAAGACACTAAAGAACCCGCGAAGGTGATCTCTTGTGCTCCTCACGTGTGCGTGAGTAAACTAGAATGTCGTCAAGAAAGATGAGCATGAAGAAATCAAGGAAGGTCATGAATACCCCATTCATCAAACTCATAAATACTGCAAGGCATTCGTCAAACCGAAAGGTACCACTTTGTGAACTCGTAGTGGCCATATCTCGTATGGAATGATGTCTTGTGAATATCCGTCTCCGCAATCCTGAGCCGATGGTACCGACTTAAGATCTATCTTAGAGAAAACTATAGCCCCTTCATCCGATCAAATAAATCATCAATGCGTGGAAGGGGGTAACGATTTTTTATCGTTACTTTATTCAAATTGATAAAGAGTCAATACACAACCGAAGAGATCCATCTTTCTTCTTTACGAAGATCACCGGTGCACCCAAGGGGATACACTAGGAAGGATTAGGCCTTTCTCCGAGGAAGGTCCTCAAGCTCCAACTTGAGCTCACATAACTCGGAGTAGTCATCCGATAGGGTGCTCGTGAGATAGGCTCTGCGCCCTAACTAGATCTATATGGAAGTCGATCTCACGTGGGGAGGTAATCCCGTAGCTCCCAGGGAACACATCAGCAAACTCGACAAGATGGGATGGTCATCGAGGGAAGGTCCTCTAGACTCATCCTCTGATCTGTCACTGACCGTAATAGCAAACAACTGACAACCCTGTCGCGCACACCGCTTAAGCTGCATAGCGGAGATGGTGCGAATGAATACGGCCCTCCTAACTCCTGATATCACTGACTCTACTCCAAGATCATCTATGCAAGTAATAGTATTATGGTAACAATCCACTCTAGCCCTGTGAGCGGACAACCAATCCATGCCTAAAATGATGCCATAAGATCCTAATGGAAGGATCCAAAGATCAGAAGTAGTGGTGAAGGGTCCCAAATCCACTACACACTCCTTAATTAAGGAGTCTACAAAAATTTTGGCTCCAGAAGCCATCTCGACGTCCCAACTATGGCGCTTCCTAACTACCACCAACCTATAATGCTCTACTAAGGATGGTGCAATAAAAGAATCAGAAGAACCAGAATCAAATAATATAGAGGTGGAAATACCACCAATACTACCTGTCATCTCAATCACAGTACTCTGATGCTCAGCCTGGCGGTTCTCGACCACTGCATAGATCCGATGACTCCGTGCCATATCTCCAACAGTAGGCTCTGAGCTCTGCGTCTTACCCTTATTAGGGTTCTGTGGGAAATCTCTCCAATGATGTCCCACAACACCACAACCATAACAACTGCCTGGTCCCCTCCAGTGGGAAGCAGCTCCAGCTAGTACTCTAGATGACTTAGATACCGATCCTGACGATCCGGCTATGGACTGCTGAGGTCTCTGCTGACGAGCTCCCGTTGACTAAGCTCTCGGCGCACCCTGTGTCCTGATGGGACCCCTAGGAGGAGGCCCCATACTACGTCCTCTGTGTGCATCAAATCTTCGAGGAGGTCGGTAAGGTGGGCGGGTCTGCTGCTTCTTCAACTGCCGCTGCTGTGGTGGCCTGAATGAAGCTTGTCCTGAACTCTATCCACCCCATGGAGGAGGAATCGGCCCCTTCTACCTACCATCCTACATCTGCTGATATGGCTCGAACTCTCTCTCTAGCCTCGCCGCGCTTCCTCGTGTCTCCTTTCTGCAATATAGGCCTTCTCCACGCCTCTGCTAATGTCTCGTGGGTAGTGAATGCACACTGCACCACCTAAATCCAAGTTTAGGCCCCTGATGAACTCCGAATCCATACCGCTCATCCCGCATATAGTCAACGTCTTTGGAGTAGGTCCAAATCGACTCTCATACTCAGCTACCATCATCGATGCCTGACGGAGGTCATGAAACTCGTCTATCCACTGCTATATAAATCTCCTAGGTAAATACCTTCTCCTGAAACGCTCCTGAAACAGCTCCCAGGTAATCGTCTCCGAGTCAACATGGAGCTTCTGCTCCTCGGTCCTCCACCAGACTCCTGCTCCATCATTCAGAAGATGGATTGCAACACGAGCTTTCGTGTTGCTTCACCAACCAGGCCTCTGCCTGAAAACCGCCTGTATCACCTGAATAATGAGATGGTCGTAGCTTCAGGATCTCCTTGATATGGTCTGCAGCTGACGTATGACGAACCCTAGTTCTCTCTGTATGCTCCTCCCTCTGTCTAGGGCTCCGAGACCTATCCCTATGTCCTGAGATCCTGTCCCCATGTCCTCTCTGTGGTGATTCTGCCCTAGCCGACTCCGCACGGAAGTTCTCTGCCCTGTGCTCCTCGCTGTGTCGAGGGGATGCCTAGGCATCTACTGATGGCTCCAAACTATGTCTTGCAAGTCGTCCTCCCAAGGGCTCTCCGCGTATAGCGGCATTGACATCCTGGAGTGTCTCGCAAGATCTGAGGTAGAATGGCTGCTACGGCTTGCTCTGGCGGTGGTATGTCTAGGTCTATATGAAGAGACCTCTCGCCCAATCCGCACCTCCCCGCATGCATCAAGGCGAGAGTTAGTTCATTGTTCTAGGTCTTGTGCCAGTTTTCTAAATTTATTGTTTCCTATAATTATCAGCATTGTAGTTTTATATTTCAAAAGAAGTCAACTTTGCACTAGGTTAGATGTTTACATTTCATGTTTACTGCGTGTTCCCAAGGGTCCAAGCTTTGAACCCCTGGCTCTGATACCAAAATGTAACGCCCGCAAGAACGCCGCAAGAGACTCAAGGACAACCTAGATTTAGTTAGAAAAAAAATTATGGAATAATTTTTTTTGAAGGGTGTGCCCGCATACAGGCTCGAAACTACAAAAGTCACGATAATTCTTCAAGGTCAAAGATATTTAAATTTATCTCATTCGACGTTTCACTAAAGTTAAGAAGGGTCGTCTTTCGAGTTGATTAGTCTAATGTCTGATAATATCATAATAACAATATTTCTAGATGTTAACCTTAGAGTATGATATAATTTATTATGAAATGAATATTAGAATTGAGACATCGATTTTTTTTTTGGGATATTCAAATTCAAATTATAATGTTTTATAATAATCAATATTTTAAAAAAATTAAATATATATTGCGATTAATATTTGAATATTAAATTAGGACATCAATTTTTTTAAAGTAGGTATAAAAATGGTTAATGGATATTTTCATTTAATGCCATCTAATATAAGAAAAACTTTATAACGGGAAAACTTATTTAACATTAGACAAGACACTTTTCTACTTATTGATATAAAAACTAATAAACATATATGGAGTTAGAAGTAAACAAAAACTAATTCAGATTTAACTTTGATTTAATTGAAATAAGTTAAGAGAAATACGAGTTTGCAAATTAAGAATTTTTAAAAAGAGGCTTTTCTAAATTCATTTATAATTGTTAGAAAGATATCAAGTGGAATGTCTTGAAAAGTTATACTATAATATAAAATATGAATAGTAGTAAAGGACACTAAACAAAATTTAAGAGAAAGTGTTGGAGATTTAATTGTATTTTTATGGACTAGTTGGGGTTCAAACATAGGCCTCTTATTTGAATATTATAATGCTTAAATTTTTATGGTTGGGGGCGATGGGTCACTCAACAACCACCGACAAAAATTAAGACTCCCTACCTCTCCTTGCGTGTTAACTAGCTCCTCTTGGGCCGCACATAACAATTAATCACTTAGATTTGCAAATCCAATACTCCACACAAATGTCGGCTCGCTATTTTATATTGTCCGGCCGCGTGGAAACAATATGGTGGTCAAGATGAAGCTATGGCGCGTGAGATAGGGAGTTACCTCCACTTTCATTGGGTGCAACAAGGTGTGTGCTTGGCGTGGATCCACAATCGCGCCCTTGCACAAAGGTGGGATCCGGCAGCGAATGAGGGCGTTTAAACAAGCAATCTGTCCAACTATGTTGCTATCTGTTCAATATCAAATACATCCTCAAAATTCTGGAATCTGCCTTCAAGACATTATTGTCTAAAACGAGTGAGGGACGGAGGGAGTGTTACGAGGAGCTCAGAAATTTATTACAGAGATTCTCTATCGGGACCTCGCTTTTTTACAATGTAGTTCATGGAGAAGACTCACACGGAGGCGGATCTGTTCCAGATTAGAATACTCATGGAGCACAATTTGCTACGCAACCAAAAAAAAAAAAAGATCATTCAAGGACCTAGGGAGGCGCATACATTACTTGTACATGCATGTGTTCCATTTCATATATAATTGATAAAATTTCTTGGCTGCGGTTCATATTAATGTACTTTGTTAATATGAAAGAGACATCAGTAGTATATTGGTATTAATATGATTTAATAATAGTAAATCCATTACTTTTAATATTACTTACATATGAAAAATATTTACAATATTGGTTTCCTTATTAAACATTGAGGAAATATGGGTAATTAACTCATTAAGCTTAGTACTTTTGCATTAAGATCTCCTTCTACACAATTTAATAAGCCTTGTACGGGAATTCAAGAAGGTTTGATTTCATTTCCTTTTACGATTGCAAAAAGTTTTACAATGGATTCTTAAATGAAGATAAACATAGTAGAGCTAGGACATAATTTACTTTATTGGCACAATGGAAATTAAATAAAACTTAATTCTATCCATCCACACTACAAGAAGAGAATATGCACTAATATTCTCACTTTTCAATACATCTCCTTGTAAACAACAAAATGGAATTTAAAGTATATATTCTTTTAAATTAAATTTCCCAACATTCCCCAAGAGGGTTTTCAACAATCTTTCCATTAAGTTTTAAAGCAAGAACTACTAGCATTTCAACAAGATCAACTTATTCATAAGAGGTTCCAAGCCAAGTAAGAAGGAGAATAAATAGATTGTCTTCCTTTCAACTTTTGATTCCATCCACATTACAACCTTACTAATGAAGTTCAAAACAACTTTCCTTCAACATCTTGTTACAACACTTTCTACTTCATGTGGAAACAAATTTACAATAATGGAAGATAAAATACAAAGCAATTTTACATTTTTCCTCCACTCAAGGTGGGTAAAATACATGGTGGTTTCACATTGTCATCAACAAGGTTCCAATGCTCCAAATATCAACAAGGTGTCTCCTCCATAGTTTTCTTGATTCACAACAAAATAAGGGGAGATGCAACGCTCCTCCCAACCAAGATACCCAATGGAGAAGAGAAGCCATCCTCTCCATTGGCCCCGAGCCCCAACCACATCACAATGGGACAAAATCCAACTCATGGCAACTACTAGCTTCCACATAACTAAACATAACATTTTACATTCATTCCATAATCCTTCAAAACAAGATCTACAACACAACAAGAGGGAAAACAACCACAACAACAAGTCACAAGGCTTATCAAGAAATCCATAAGAGTATGACCTATGGGAGGCCACTTATGCCTCCCAATGGGAATGGGTGCCACCTAAAATCCTCCAATGCAAAACACAATACCCCAAAAACTCTTATGCCTCCCTCAAGTACCCCTTATCCCTCCATCCACTCTTATGCCTCCTCAACTCTTATGGCTCCCTCAAGTAAAAACAAGAAGAAAATGCAAGCATTTCTCTTACTAGGTGGGCACCCAACCCAAACTCCTCCTCAAGCAAATGATCTCTTATGCCTCCCTCAATTAAACTCCCCATAGTCTCCTCCCACTCCCAACTTAGGAATTCTACCCATTCCCAACAAGCATCTCAAACAACAATATTCAATACAACATATGTACTCATTCATATAACAAAAAGAAGAAAACATAATACAACAAAGGTGAAGCTCCTACCTTTCCATGGTAGAGCTTGTTCCAAGTATGAAGTCTCAAATCCCTCCAAAGGTCAAGCAAGCATCCACAAGCTCCAACAAAATTCCCACAAGTATCAACAAGCTCCAAAATCCACAAACTCTTTCCAAATCCTCTCCTCTCCAAAATACAAAAGACTAAAAAATGAAACTTCCAACCCCCAAAACAAACAAGAGGATCAAATAAATAGAGAAAAGAGAGGGAGGGATGATGTGGCTCCAAGTAGGATGCCACCTCCTTTTCCCTCCACTCCACATCATTTGGTCAACATCAAATTCCAATGCACCATTAATAAGTGGTTGAAAGAAAGGCAAGCACCTTACACACTCCAACTAAGCCCACTTCCCCAAAGGACAAAATTAAATTTGAAGGAAAGTGCAATTAATATTTTACCCTTTTATCCACCCAAAACACCTAAAAGACCCTAAATTTGGCCTTAACCCATAGGTAGGGTTGGCATGGGGTTTTAAGAGGTGTGGGACAAGTTTGACTTGTCCCACAAGCTTTGAAATTTGGCCTCCAAGGCTAAATTCGAGTTTCCCATGTGGGGTAGAGTGTGCTACACTCAAACTCAAACACACATCAATCCACACAAAATCCCAAGTAAATCAAATCATAATAAATGAACTCTCTTAGGTCACATCTTTTAATTAGTTTAGGACAATTTCAAATTAACTTAATTAACCCACTACAACCCATGGCTAACAAAGGGGTAAACTCCAATCCAAAGAATATGAATAATAACACAAGTAAAATTTTACTTACTAAGAGCAACACATACTAACATAATAAAAGGGAAAAATTAAAACAAAACAACACATGATCCCTAGGTCACAATTTTCACTTTACCGTATAATTCTAACACACACACAATTACTTGTTGCCATGGTGACCTTAGCTGGATTCTTCTCGAATTCCGATGTGGTTGGTCTCCACTCCCCAATATTGTTGTGAATATAATATACCCGCAGAATGAGAATACCTCCTTCACTGTTGGCGCATTAAAACATTCATGCCAAATATACAATATAATCTAAAATAAACGACACATGATTTACTATCATCTATGCAAGTACGATATCACTAACACTTTCTAGCACATTTCTATTCCACATTTCATTTATGTCAAAACGATCATCACATTAGTCCAATTATCAAGTTCTACTCAAAATGATTAAACATATCACATGTCATAACTAAAGATAAATAACCTCATCAAAAGTATACAAATATCGTCATCAAATGTCCACCAAGAAACCATATGCACCATATAAAGATCAAATCACTAACGGTCAATGTCTATGATATCTACTAGCATGCTAAATCAAGAAGCCATAATAATCCATAAGTGAAGTAATCGGTCTAAAGAAACAACAAAACAAAATGGTGTCGAAGGGAAGTGGGCACTACATCCCCCTCCCCTTAGACTCGAATTCCTCCTGAAGTCATTGGAAAAGGTGTGGAAATTGTCCTCGTAACAAAGTAGCATCCTCCCAAGTAGCTGCAGTCTCATCATACTGTCCCATTGGACCCGAACACGATCAATCTCTCTGCGCCGAAGGCCCGTGGTCCTGCGATCTATAATGCGCACGGCCTCCACCAACACCTGACCACGATCCCGCACTGCAATGCGGTCCAATCTAGCACATGAGAAGGATCATAAATATATCTCCTAAGCACAAAAACGTGAAACACATCATGGACGCGAGATAAGCTAGGTGGCAATGCTAGACGATAGGCCAAGGGACCGAGGCGCTCCAAGATCTCAAAGGGACCCACAAACCTAGGAGCAAGCTTAGAACCTTTTCCATAACGGATAGGGCTCTTATGCGGTCTGACACGAAGAAACACCTTCGTGCCTACCTCAAAATCAAGCGATCTTTGTCCTATGCTTTGTCTCGCATACTTCTTCTATCTATCATGCGCCTCCTGCAATCTCTGTCTGATCAAGGCAACTTGCTGCTCCATATCCTGTAATAATGCTGGCCCGAGGGAAACCCTATCCTCAATCCTATCCCAACTAAGAGGTGTCCTGCACTCCCTACCATATAATGTCTGAAAAGGAGCCATGCCTATAGAACTCTAGAAACTATTATTGTAGGCAAACTCCACCAAATACAGATACTCCTCCCATCTCGACTGATGATCCATCATGTACATCCTGAGCATATCCTCCAAAATCTAATTCACCCTCTCTATCTGTCCATATGTCTAAGGGTGATAAGCTGTGCTGAAATTAATCCTCGTCCCGAGGGCATACAACATGGTGGTCCAGAAATGGGAAGTGTACAAAGGGTCGCGGTCACAAATGATCTTCTGCGGAATCCCATGTAATCTGACAATCTCATCAAGGTATACTCGTGCCACAACACTTGCTGTATAGGTGGTCTTTACTAGAGAAAAATGAGCTACCTTCGTCAATTTATCCACCGTGACCACGATGGTGTCGTGATGGTATCTCGGACGTAGGTAACCCAACGATGAAGTCCATGAAAATGGTGTCCCACTTCCACTGCTACGTATGGCGTGAGGATAGAGAAGGCCAGCTAGATGCTGATGCTTGGCCTTCACCCTCTGGCACTCTAAACAGCGTGACACAAACAAAGCTACATCTTTCCGAAGTCCTCTCCAAAAATACAACTGTCTCAGGGGGTGGCGTGCATCTTCTTCACCTCGGGAAGGGCTGAATAAGGTGCACGATGAGCCTCTCAAAATGTCATGTCTCAAGCCTCCATCTCTAGGAACATATATCCGACCTCGTATGCTCGAGAAGACCATCTGCTTCTAATGAAAATTCATCAAATCTCCCTCAAGGGGTCTACGAGACTCAATCTCTGCTCTCTGCCGCAAGGTAGAAACTATCATGAGGAAGTCTGCTGCAAGATCCTACTCCGCAAATCTGTTCCTCCGAGGTGGCCATAGCCACATGTCTCCGCCTACTCAAGGCATGAGTAACCAAATTCTCCTTCCCTTTCACATGCTCTATCTCCATGTCGTACTCACAAAGAAACTCCATCCAACGCCACTGACGAGCGTTGAGATTGGGCTGCATGAAGAGGTGGCGAAGACTCAAGTGATCAGTCCTGAGTGTAAATCTCCGGCCAAGAAGAAAATGTCTCCACCGCAGATGAAGGCATGTACTACTGCTGCAAGCTCAAGGTCATGGGTCGAGATAATTGAGCTCATAATCTTTGAGTTTGCAAGACTCAAAGGCAACTACTCTACCCTCTTGCATTAACACACCACCAAGTCCTCGCCAAGGAAGCATCTCGTGTAAACGTAGAACTCACCCCCGAGGATCCGCACTGCAAGAATAGGTGCTCTTGTGAGGCATTCCTTTAGTGTATCTTGGCTTTGCTCACATCTATCTCGACCATAAAAACTTCTTCCTTTTCTACTGAAGGGAAGTGATGGGGTCTGTAATCCGAGAAAAATCGTGAACAAACCTCCTGTAATACCCCCGCTAGACCCATGAAACTACGTATGTCGGTCACACTAGTGGGTGCTTTGGCCAATCCATGATGGCTCGAATCTTGGAAGGATCGATCATGATACCTTATCCGAAATGATGTGGCCCAAATATCGCACCTCAGTGAAAGAACGCACACTTCTCCAAGTTCCCGTAAAGGCGCTATTCGCGAAGACACTAAAGAACCTGGCGAAGGTGATCCTTGTGCTCCTCACGTGTGCGTGAGTAAACTAGAATGTCGTCAAGAAAGATGAGCATGAAGAAATCAAGGAAGGTCATGAATACCCCATTCATCAAACTCATAAATACCGCGGGGGCATTCGTCAAACCGAAAGGTACCACTGTGAACTCGTAGTGGCCATATCTCGTACGGAATGCTGTCTTGTGAATATCTGTCTCCGCAATCCTGAGCTGATGGTACCCTGACTTAAGATCTATCTTAGAGAAAACTATAGCCCCCTTCATCTGATCAAATAAATCATCAATGCGTGGAAGGGGGTAACGATTTTTTATCGTTACTTTATTCAAATGTGATAGAGTCAATACACAACCGAAGAGATCCATCTTTCTTCTTTACGAAGATCACTGGTGCACCCCAAGGGGATACACTAGGACGGATTAGGCCTTTCTCCAGAAGGTCCTCAAGCTGCAACTTGAGCTCACATAACTCAGGAGTAGTCATCCGATAGGGTGCTCGTGAGATAGGCTCTGCGCCTAACTAGATCTATATGGAAGTCGATCTCACGTGGGGGAGGTAATCCCGGTAGCTCCCCTGGGAACACATCAGCAAACTCTGACAAGATGGGATGGTCATCGAGGGAAGGTCCTCTGGACTCATCCTCTGATCTGTCACTGACCGTAATAGCAAACAATCGACAACCTGTCATGCAAGACACCGCTTAAGCTGCATAGCGGAGATGGTGCGAATGGATACGGCCCTCCTAACTCCTGATATCACTGACTCTACTCCAAGATCATCTATGCAAGAAATAGTATTATGGTAACAATCCACTCTAGCTCTGTGAGCGGACAACCAATCCATGCCTAAAATGATGCCATAAGATCCTAATGGAAGGATCCGAAGATCAGAAGTAGTGGTGAAGGGTCCCAAATCCACTACACACTCCTTAATTAAGGAGTCTACAAAAATTTTGGCTCCGTGAGCCATCTCGACGTCCCAACTATGGCACTTCCTAACTACCACCAACCCTATAATGCTCTACTAAGGATGGTGCAATAAAAGAATCAAGAACCGAGAATCAAATAATATAGAGGTGGAAATACCACCAATACTACTGTCATCTCAATCACGACTGATGCTCACTCGGCGGTTTCGACCACCGCATAGATCCGATGACTCCGTGCCATATCTCCAACAGTAGGCTCTGAGCTCTGCGTCTTACCCTTATTAGGGTTCTGTGGGAAATCTCTCCAATGATGTCCCACAACACCACAACCATAACAAATTGTTGCTGGTCCCCTCCAGTGGGAAGCAGCTCCAGGCTAGTACTCTAGATGACTTAGATACCGATCCCGACGATCCGGCTATGGACTGCTGAGGTCTCTGCTGACGAGCTCCCGTTGACTAAGCTCTCGGCGCACCCTGTGTCCTGATGGGACCCCTAGGAGGAGGCCCCATACTACGTCCTCTCGTGTGTGCATCAAATCTTCGAGGAGGTCGGTAAGGTGGGCGGGTCTGCTTTGCTTTGCCTTTCTGGTGGTGGCCAATGAAGCTTGTCCTGAACTCTATCCACCCCATGGAGGAGGAACTGACCCCTTCTACCTACCATCCTGCATCTGTTGGATATGGCTCCGAACTCTGTCTCTAGCCTGCTGCGTCTTCCCTCGTGTCTCCTTTGCAATATAGGCCTTCTCCACGCCTCTGCTAATGTCTGTGGGTAGTGAATGCACACCGCACCACCCAAATCCAAGTTTAGGCCCCGGATGAACCTGTGAATCCATACCTGCTCATCCTGCATATAGTCAACGTCTGAGTAGGTCCAGTAAATCGACTCTCATACTCGGCCTACCATCATCGATGCCCACTGAGGTCATGAAACTCGTCTATCCACTACTATATAAATCTCCTAGGTAAATACCTTCTCCGAAACGCTCCTGAAACAGCTCCCGGTAATCGCCTCCGAGTCAACATGGAGCTTCGCTCCTCGGTCCTCCACCGACTCTGCTCCATCATTCGAAGATGGATTGCAACACGAGCTTTCGTGTTGCTTTCACCAACCAGCCTCTCACCTGAAAACCGCTGTATCACCCGAATAATGAGATGGTCGTAGCTTCGGGATCTCCTCGATATGGTCTCGCAGTGACGTATGACGAACCCTAGTTCTCTCTGTATGCTCCTCCCTCTGTCTAGGGCTCCGAGACCTATCCCTATGTCCTGAGATCCTGTCCCCATGTCCTCTCTGTGGTGACTCTGCCCTAGCCGACTCCGCACGGAAGTTCTCTGCCCTGTGCTCCTCGCTGTGTCGAGGGGATGCCTGGGCATCTACTGATGGCTCCAAACTATGTCTTGCAAGTCGTCCTCCCAAGGGCTCTCCGCGTATAGCGGCATTGACATCCTGGAGTGTCTGCAAGATCTGAGGTAGAATGGCTGCTACGGCCTGCTCTGGCGGTGGTATGTCTAGGTCTATATGAAGAGACCCCTCGCCCAATCCGCACCTCCTGCATAGATCAAGGCGAGAGTTAGTTCATTGTTCTAGGTCTTGTGCCAGTTTTCTAAATTTGTTGTTTCCTATAATTATCAACATTGTGGTTTTATATTTCAAAAGAAGTCAACTTTGCACTAGGTTAGATGTTTACATTTCATGTTTATGCGTGTTCCCAAGGGTCCAAGCTTGAACCCCGGCTCGATACCAAAATGTAACGCCCGCAAGAACGCCCGCAAGAGACTCAAGGACAACCTAGATTTAGTTAGAAAAAAATTATGGAATAATTTTTTTTTTTTGAAGGGTGTGCCCGCATGCATACGAGCTCGGCTACAAAAGTCACGATAATTCTTCAAGGTCAAAGATATTTAAATTTATCTCATTCGACGTTTCACTAAAGTTAAGAAGGGTCGTCTTTCGAGTTGATTAGTCTAATGTCCGATAATATCATAATAACAATATTTCTAGATGTTAACCTTAGAGTATGATATAATTTATTATGAAATGAATATTAGAATTGAGACATCGATTTTTTTGGGATATTCAAATTCAAATTATAATGTTTTATAATAATCAATATTTTAAAAAAATTAAATATATATTGCGATTAATATTTGAATATTAAATTAGGACATCAATTTTTTTAAATTAGGTATAAAAATGGTTAATGGATATTTTCATTTAATGCCATCTAATATAAGAAAAACTTTATAACGGAAAACTTATTTAACATTAGACAAGACACTTTTCTACTTATTGATATAAAAACTAATAAACATATATGGAGTTAGAAGTAAACAAAAACTAATTCAGATTTAACTTTGATTTAATTGAAATAAGTTAAGAGAAATACGAGTTTGCAAATTAAGAATTTTTAAAAAGAGGCTTTTCTAAATTCATTTATAATTGTTAGAAAGATATCAAGTGGAATGTCTTGAAAAGTTATACTATAATATAAAATATGAATAGTAGTAAAGGACACTAAACAAAATTTAAGAGAAAGTGTTGGAGATTTAATTGTATTTTTATGGACTAGTTGGGGTTCAAACATAGGCCTCTTATTTGAATATTATAATGCTTAAATTTTTATGGTTGGGGGCGATGGGTCACTCAACAACCACCTGACAAAAATTAAGACTCCCTACCTCTCCTTGCGTGTTAACTAGCTCCTACTGGGCCGCACATAACAATTAATCACTTAGATTTGCAAATCCAATACTCCACACAGTCGGCCTGCTATTTTATATTGTCCTGGCCGCGTGGAAACAATATGGTGGTCGAAGATGAAGCTATGGCGCGTGAGATAGGTGAGTTACCTCCACTTTCATTGGGTGCATCAAGGTGTGTGCTTGGCGTGGATCCACAATCGCGCCTGCACAGTGGGACAGTCCGGCAGTGAGGGCGTTTAAACAAGCAGTCTGTCCAACTATGTTGCTATCTTATGGATTCTGTGAAAGAGTTCACGGGTGAATTACTGCTTGTGATGTGTGAAAAGAATTATAAAGTGGATGACATAGTGTTAGAGCATTGTGACATATTGTGATATGTGGGTGTATCAATGTGTTGTATGACTAGATTGATGTTAAAAGAAATGAGTTGTATCATGATGTTTTTACCATGTTTTGAAGAAATGTGTGCACCACCTTGTTATGTAGTAATGGATGTTAAGTTGTGATGTACTATGTTCATCATATGTATGATCTGTGTGAAATATGTAATGCTTCATGTTGTGATTTTGGGTCATGCGGTGAGTGTATGAACCCTATCGTATGGTGATTGCACTTTAGGTGCAGAAAGTGGTAAAGTGATGTGTTATACTCGGTGAATGTATGATTGTGACCTGCCTTGTATATGTACCACCGTTATGTTAGTGATGATGTCGTATGTTATGTTGTGAACCTTACGCTAACCGATCCTGAGGGAAATCGGTCGAAGTGTATGTTGAGAGTGAGGAATGGTGTACCATGGGTCAATAACTCGATTCAAAACTCGGTTTAGTAGATTACATGTGATTTTTCCTCTCTCCATATGTGGTTGTATGTACACAACCTAAGTGCAACTATGACTATGTTTAGCCTTGTCGAAGTGGTGGCGGGATGATTCAGATGGAGGTGATGACAGTTGTATTATTGATATGTATTTTACGAGCTGAGGCTCGATGTTCCGAGTGCTAGCAACTCGTTGAGTACCCCTTTGGTGGCTAGATAAGGCCACACAGTTATCGTAATGTGACATCATTATAAGTTGATTTTATTCGTAATTGATTTTTTTTCTTTATTTTGTAAGGACCAGCAGCTTTTCTTGATTGCAATGCTTTACAATTTTGGGCATTTCCTTGGTTTGTGGCACTAACATGGGGATTTTGATACTAACTTTGGCTATTTGGCCATTTATTTTAGCTTGATTTGGGGTCTTCTTTTAAATTTGGAATTCTTACCGCCTTGCCCAAGGCTTGTACTTTGCCACTTGGCACTTTGGATTGGATTGTTGTGCTGGTTCTATTGTCGTGATGTGTGGAATAGGGTCATAGGATGCACCATGGATTGGTTGGACCTATGGACCCGCTTCGTTGTATGGGGGTACGCCCCAAGGAGTACATATAACTAGCGGGTTGTTGAACCACACGTTATTGTGTCACTTGGGTTAGGAGTGTTCGAACTCTATGTGTCTTGGACCATAGGGTCAACCGGCCTCCTTGAGGGAGGCCTAAGAGTTTGAGGGAGGCATAAGAGACTTGAGGGAGGCATAAGAGTTTGAGGGAGGCATAAGAGACTTGAGGGAGGCATAAGAGTTTGAGGGAGGCATAGGAGATTGAGGGAGGCATAAGAGATTGAGGGAGGCATAAGAGTTTGAGGAGGCATAAGAGTTTGAGGGAGGCATATGATATTTGTGTGTATGGTTGATGTTTCAGGATATATGTTGAGTTATTGTGATGTTTTGGTAATAGTATTTTGATGTATGTGTTACTCATGTCGATGGATATGTGTTATGATGTTGTGGTTATGTCATTGATTCCCTTGTGGACACTTATGTACCGGTAGCATTTGTTGGTAATATCTGAAATTTTCATCGGTGGAATTGAGGAAATGTCGGTGGATTGTAGTACTCTTTTGTTTGAGTATTTGGTATTGCAGTCTTTGTTGTGACGAGTACTATGTAATGTGGACTGTGGCTAATCCATTCCATATTTGAGTAATCTTTTGTGGTGTAATACAATCATGAAGAATATATTTGGGTGCTTGAGAATCAGAGTGTCCTTTTTGAACTTTGATAGGGTGTTGTGTTAGCATTCATGTTGGGCACCCACAATAAGAAATAAACTAAAACTCTTCAATGATGAAATTTTAAAAGAAATTAAACTAAGCATAATGCTAATGGAAAGGAACTAATGAAATAATAAATAAGAGGAACTCGCCAATCTTCACGGAACCTTGAAAGTTAAAATTTCTACAAATGTTTCTAAGGCTACCCCTGTGGCCGTGCTTTAAATCAACTAAAATTTTAAACCATAGGGTGTGCCTTCTCCTTTACTGTTCTTGGTTCTGCGAACTTTTTTTTTCTTTTCCGTTGTGTTATGTCACATCAAGGATGATGCTTTTCTTAAGGGGAGGAGAGTGTAATGCCCGTTCTCATCGTTGCTCCTTTCCTTCGTGACGACCGTGCTTCTTAGAGTCGAGCGTTGTTACTTTTCCTTTGAAACGTTAGTGTTTCGCCTTGTCGAGTTTAAGCTTTGTTGGTTCTATTAGTAATAATGATAATAATAATAATAATAATGACATTTTGATTGTATTATCGATCAACGATTGTATTTTGTTATTATTTTATGTATGACGATTATTATCGACATCATCCTCTGTTATTGTTAAACTATCATGTTTTTTTTTTGCTCGCTCATTGGTCGAGAGCCTCGTTGCGCAAATGAGGAAGAGTATGATTTGTGGTGGCGCCACGGATTGGAGGTGGTTTTAAAATGGCGTTTGGACTCATCCCAACCACCGAACTGCAAACAGTTATGGTCATTATGTTTTTTTTTACCTTGCGTGAGGGAGAAGGGAGTCGGTGGAGTTTTAACTCCCTTCACCTTGATCTCTTTTGGATCCGTTTATTCAATGCGTATGGGTGGATGAGTGTTGGGCACGTTTTGTGGGAATGAAGGCCACCTACTTCTTTAATTATTTCATTTCTGCTTGGTTTATCCCACGTGCTGTGGGTAAGAATTATCTCTTCCCTTTTTGGTAGTGGGCCGCATACTTTAATTTTAGAGGTGCCAGCAAATCTTTCCCATATTTTCTTGTTGTTAGCTGCGTGGATGGTTGGTGACTGCGCAGGACCTTTTGTACTCCCTTTTACCTGCCACAGCCTGCAATTATTCTCCTCGACGTTGTCCGCTTGGATTTCAAATCAGATTTTATTATTGATCTTCCCTGTGTTTATCTTTTACCTGCTCTGGCTTTGTTGCTGGCCGCGTGAGTTGTGTGGTGAAGGGATTTTTCTTGGCTGTGTTTCCCCTTCCTTGCTATCCCGCCTCGCCCTGTTGGGTTTGATATGGTGATTTTAGATGAAGCTATAGGCTAGGGAAGTAGGTGTGTAACCTCCGCTTTCTTTGGGTGCTGCAAGGTGTGTTCTTGTCGGGGATCCACAGCAATAGCCGACTGCGCAACAGGATTTGGCCGGTGGCACGAAAGTTACAGCTTAGTAGAACCCCTTTTGGGCGCTTCCAACAAGAAGGTTGTCCAAATTTATTGTTATCTGTTCTGTATCGAATGCATCCTCAAATTCGGGATTCTCCTTCAAGATATTTTTATCTAAATCGACTATGTGACAGTGAGTGTGTTACCAGGAGACCTGATGAAATCTATTGCTAAGATTCTTTATAGTCAGACTTGCAGGAGGATTCCACTGCATGTTCAAGTATTATTCACAGCTTTTGGTCTGGCAATGTTTAGGAGATTGAAATCCTTGTGTGCTTGGGTTCTTGAAGAAGTGAAGGAGGTAGGATCAGGAATGGAGGCGGTGAATACCAGCGCCCTCGTCAATGGCCACTTTTCCATTGCTTGCTTGCCTGCACCTATTCCATCCATGGCTTCGGCGGGCTTTTAGATCCACAGCTGAAGGATATGGGTGAAAGATTGCCTGGAGGAGCTAATGTGCATAATAGACCTGGTTCCTTGCCTACATTTACTCCTAATGGTGTTCATTTACCATCTGTAAATGATGTTACTGATCTGATGAAGCAAAAGTTCAAGATAGGTCGACAGAGTCAAACATGTTATATCAAACCCATAGTATTGATGAAACCCCAAGAAGTGGATCAGTGGGACGTGTGGCTTATGCAGTCCCTGCTGGATATGTTGCTGGTGGATGCGTTTAAAACAGGCATGATAAGACTAACCCTCTCTCTTAATGATTTATTTCCTTTAGCATTTGGATAAATCGATCTTTGCAATTTTGTTCGAATGCTGTAGATGTGGGTTTCTTTTAGAATGTTGATGTGTTTCTTGTACTAAATAAATAGCGTTTGGACTCGGATATTATGTTACATGCATTTTCATTTACCCACTCCTTGAAAAGGGATGCCCGAATCGAGATGGGTTCCAAATGACTTTTAATCATAATGCTTGAATCGATCTCTCCCCCTTTACAGTTACCTTAATTCTTCGCTTGAGTAGAAGAAATCTCTACATCGATTCTTGCCTCTACCGATCTTCTAATGGGGGCTTATCTTGTTGCCCCGATTATTGATTTTCCCTTGAATGATGGTTTCGTGGAATTTAGTATGGAGCTGGTTTTGCAAGTTTGCCTTACGAGAGAAAATCGGGTTTTCGAACTCCGAAGCATCATAACATCATGCTTCGTGTTGGTTGTTTCCCACAACCCGAAACCCCATTTTCCTTGTTCCTTTGTGTTGGGTTTTGAACTCAGAAGAATCGTAACATCATGTTTCGTGTTGGTTGTTTCCCGCAACCCGAAACCTGATTTTCCTTGTTCCTTTGTGTCGGGTTTTGAACTCCGAAGCATCATAACATCATGCTTCGTGTTGGATTTTTCCTGCAACCCGAAACCCGATTTTCCTTGTTCCTTTGTGTCGGGTTTTCGGAACTCCGAAGCATCATAACATCATGCTTTGTGTTGGTTGTTTCCCGCAACCCGAAACCCGATTTGCCTTGTTCCTTTGTGTCGATTTTGAACTCCGAAGCATCGTAACATCATGCTTCGTGTTGGTTGTTTCCTGCAACCCAAACCCGATTTGCCTTGTTCCTTTGTGTCGGGTTTTCGGAACTCAAGCATCGTAACATCATGCTTCGTGTTGGTTTATTTCTGTAACCCAAACCCGATTTTCCTTGTTCCTTTCGTCAAGTTTCGAACTCCGAAGCATCGTAGCATCATGCTTTGTGTTGGTTGTTTCCCACAACCCGAAACCTGATTTGCTCATGTTCCTTTGTGTCGGGTTTTGGAACTCCGAAGTATCGTAGCATCATGCTTCGTGTTGGTTGTTTCCGGAACCCGAAATCTGATTTGCCTTGGTCCCTTTGTGTCGGGTTTTCGGAACTCCGAAGCATCGTAGCATCATGCTTCGTGTCGGTTTTTTCCCATAACCCGAAACCCGATTTGCCTTGGTCCCTTTGTGTCGGGTTTTCGGAACTCCAAGCATCGTAACATCATGCTTCGTGTCGGTTGTTTCCCGCAACCTGAAACCCAATTTGATCTAAAACACCTTGGTGTCGGGTTTTCGGACCTCCCGAGCATGTTGACATGGCGTTAATGCCGAGTTGTCGAGTGGGTTGACATGTGCCAGCTGAAATGTATTAATTGCAAATTTTCTTATCTATATGCGGTTTTCCACGTCATTTTTACCGACGTATTTTTTTACTTCGTAGTTTCGTGCATGCTTATCCAACCCCAAAACCCGAAACTCGCCTGTGCCCGATTGCGTTAATCGTTTTTGATCTTTCCTTGCTCTAATTGAAGGTATTTTTCTCTTCATTCTTTGTTCATGGTTTTCGTGAATTAATTATGTATGGAATTCTTCCCACTTTCTTACCGAGTTTGTGGGGTTCTTATCTTCTTCCTTTGGGAGTTGAGATAATGTGATACTTGTACTTATAGTGGCTTGGACCCCGCTAACTTATATTAGTTAGTCAAATATAACCTTGTCATATTAGCGAAACATGACAATTTTGCTGATCGTAACTCATTCCAATGAGTTGGACCCTTGTACTCATAGAAACATATAAAGACACGGAATAAGCAACCAAAAGGATAACTAAATAATATACGAACTTGTGGATTGGTGAAATCCTTGTTAATATAAATATCTCCTTAAAATGGTGAGATAAATATCCAAATTATACTTGCATATCACCGATTTTCTATGAAGGTTTGATACTTGGGTAATATCGATAAATAATATAAATTTGATACTTGTGTTTATTACATAAACTTGATGTCGTTGGTGTTTTTATTTATTTAATTGAAAGATAACATTGTTGGATACTTTCATACATGAAGTAGATCGAGAGTACTAGGTGAGCATTATTATTGTTACGGTAATTTAAGTATGATCTATCGCATGGTTAAGGTTGTATATCTAGTCACTTGGAATTGTGTCCTTATGAAACCGGATCTTAAAGAAGTGAACATTAATGAGTAGGTAATATATTGTCATGAGATGTGTAGTTAAGTTTTAAATGTATGTTAGAAATTTTATCTCGATAAGGAGCATTGCAAACTTTCATTTATTTAAATGCTAGATGGCATTAATTATTAGGTGAGGTTTATATCTTATCATGCTCGATTCTAAATAACTCGACTCTAATAAATATTTGTGCGAGATGGATTATGCGAGTAGATTAAAGGAAAAGAGTGTAAAAGTTTCATCATTTCAAATTATGAAGTTCTTTGTAGAAAGTCCAATGCGTCGCTTGCAAGGAGTTTGGAAGGTCTCTTGTCTTGATATGTTTGGAAAAACTAGGTGGTGAAGTGTTCTTCCCTTTTGTTGTTAGACTAATAACTTACCTTGGTGAGAAATGATATTCAATCATTACGCCCGGCATAAGCATTGTAAAACTTTGATCTTGTGAATTAAGTGTTAATTTAAATCTTTCTAAGACTTTGTATTGATGGGTTATATGTAAGCTTTAATGGGGTGGCTTTTCCTTACCGGTTACCTAAAAGTTTTATTCAAAGAAATATGTTGTGGTTTAGATCCCTTGTAAACAAACAATACCTTAAGTAATCAAGAGTGAGACCATCCTTGCAAAGTGATTTTATATAACGTGTTATCCCTAAGCGCACTAGTAAACACTACTCTTTTGGTGAACGCTAAAGACAAGCTTAAAGGAAAACTATGGTTAGTTTCTAATAAGATTTAACAAGTAAGAGAAGAAAATTTAGAAACCACTCAATTTATCTCTCAGCCTTTTTAAAAGTAAGTAGCTTCCTCTTGATAATCTCTTTCGGTGAAGCCTAAGTAAGAGCGCTAATAAACTACGTATAAAACCTCAAGCTTCAATTAAACCTTAGTAAGATTTAATGACGTCTTAAGGGTAAACTCATTTGACCTTCTTCCTTTAACTTTATCCAGGTACCTTGTAATTTTTCTCTTAAGTTGTTGAACGTGAACCAATGTTATCATAAGGGCATGAACGAGTTCTAGTAACGTAAGTGTGAATAAATGGCCACTGTGGAATTAAATTACTATCTTTATCAAATAAATATATATAGCAAATAATCGTTATAAAGGAGAAGACTTTAAGTGAACTACTCTACGGTGTATAAGAACATAACTCGGTTGGTAAGATGATTTGTGTGAATCATATATTGAATCCTTCTAAAAACTTAAGTCATGAGTTGAAGGGTGTCTTATCAAAATAAATAACCACCATTTATTTCGATGGTGGCTTGCCCTAAATTGTAAGTGTGTTATGTGATTGGACTTCTATGTTGTCTTGTCAAAAAGAAAATTAAGTTGTCCTTGATAGGTGTGAACGTTTCCGTGCTGATCTTGTGGCCATCCTTGTATCAAGTTGTTCACAGGTGTTAGTTGTATCCTTGGTGATGACATGTTGCGTCATGTTATGTGTCAAGCAAGTAAAAAAAAAGTTATCTTGTATTTCACCGTGTTGTTCGTGTGTGAATTGGTGGGTCGTTACACTTGGTATCAGAGCATAGGTTCATGCTCTCGAGCCTATGGGCCGGATTGGTGTTATATGATGATGTTACATGGTGGTGGTGGTGTTACATGATGATACTGATGATGATGATGATGTTGCATGATGGTGGTAGATATTGGAAGAGTAATGTGCTTTAAACGTGATGTGATTATTGTCGTAATTGTGTTTTTGTGAATGCACATGATGTGTATGTCACGTTGTGCGTGTTTGTGATCATGTTGATATGTTGGGAATGGGAGTATTCTCTCTCCTTCTTATGGATTCTGAAGAGTTCACGGGTGAATTACTGCTTGTGATGTGTGAAAAGAATTATAAAGTGGATGACATAGTGTTAGAGCATTGTGACATATTGTGATATGTGGGTGTATCAATGTGTTGTATGACTAGATTGATGTTAAAAGAAATGAGTTGTATCATGATGTTTTTACCATGTTTTGAAGAAATGTGTGCACCACCTTGTTATGTAGTAATGGATGTTAAGTTGAGATGTACTATGTTCATCGTATGTATGATTTGTGTGAAATATGTAATGCTTCATGTTGTGATTTTGGGTCATGCGGTGAGTGTATGAACCCTATCGTATGGTGATTGCACTTTGGGTGCAGAAAGTGGTAAAGTGATGTGTTACACTCAGTGAATGTATGATTGTGACCCGCCTTGTATATGTACCACCGTTATGTTAGTGATGATGTTGTATGTTATGTTGTGAACCTTACGCTAACCGATCCTGAGGGAAATCGGTAGAAGTGTATGTTGAGAGTGAGGAATGGTGTACCATGGGTCAATAACTCGAGTCAAAACTCGGTTTAGTAGATTACATGTGATTCTTTCCTCTCTCCATATGTGGTTGTATGTACACAACCTAAGTGCAACTATGACTATGTTTAGCCTTGTCGAAGTGGTGGCGGGATGATTCAGATGGAGGTGATGACAGTTGTATTATTGATATGTATTTTACGAGCTGAGGCTCGATGTTCCGAGTGCTAGCAACTCGTTGAGTACCCCTTTGGTGGCTAGATAAGGCCACACAGTTATCGTAATGTGACATCATTATAAGTTGATTTTATTCGTAATTGATTTTTTTCTTTATTTTGTAAGGACCAACAACTTTTCTTGATTGCAATGCTTTACAATTTTGGGCATTTCCTTGGTTTGTGGCACTAACATGGGGATTTTGATACTAACTTTGGCTATTTGGCCATTTATTTTAGCTTGATTTGGGGTCTTCTTTTAAATTTGGAATTCTTACCGCCTTGCCCAAGGCTTGTACTTTGCCACTTGGCACTTTGGATTGGATTGTTGTGTTGGTTCTATTGTCGTGATTTGTGGAATAGGGTCATAGGATGCACCATGGATTGGTTGGACCTATGGACCCGCTTCGTTGTATGGGGTACGCCCCCGAGGAGTACATATAACTAGTGGGTTGTTGAACCACGCGTTATCATGTCACGTGGGTTAGGAGTGTTCGAACTCTATGTGTCTTGGACCATAGGGTCAACCGGCCTCCTTGAGGGAGGCATAAGAGTTTGAGGGAGGCATAAGAGACTTGAGGGAGGCATAAGAGTTTGAGGGAGGCATAAGAGACTTGAGGGAGGCATAAGAGTTTGAGGGAGGCATAAGAGACTTGAGGAGGCATAAGAGATTGAGGGAGGCATAAGAGTTTGAGGAGGCATAAGAGTTTGAGGGAGGCATATGATATTTGTGTGTATGGTTGATGTTTGTGGATATATGTTGAGTTATTGTGATGTTTTGGTAATAGTATTTTGATGTATGTGTTACTCATGTCGATGGATATGTGTTATAATGTTGTGGTTATGTCATTGATTCCCTTGTGGACACTATGTACCGGTAGCATTTGTTGGTAATATGTGAAATTTTCATCGATGGAATTGAGGAAATGTCGGTGGATTGAAGTACTCTTTTGTTTGAGTATTTGGTATGTCAGTCTTTGTTGTGTGACGAGTACTATGTTATGTGGACTGTGGCTAATCCATTCCGTATTTGAGTAATCTTTTATGGTGTAATACAGTCATAAAGAATATATTTGGGTGCTTGAGAATCAGAGTGTCCTTTTTGAACCTTTGATAGGGTGTTGTGTTAGCAGTTCATGTTGGGCACCCACAATAAGAAATAAACTAAAACTCTTCAATGATGAAATTTTAAAAGAAATTAAACTAAGCATAATGCTAATGGAAAGGAACTAATGAAATAATAAATAAGAGGGAACTGCCAATCTTCACAGAACCTTGAAAGTTAAAATTTCTACCAAATGTTTCTAAGGCTACCCTGTGGCCGTGCTTTAAATCAACTAAAATTTTAAACCATAGGGTGTGCCTTCTCCTTTACCTGTTCTTGGTTGCGAACTTTTTCTTTCTTTTCCGTTGTGTTATGTCGCATCGAGGATGATGCTTTTCTTAAGGGGAGGAGAGTGTAATGCTCCGGTCATCGTTGCTCCTTTCCTTCTGCGACGACCATGCTTCTTAGAGTCGAACGTTGTTACTTTTCCTTTGAAACGTTAGTGTTTCGCCTTGTCAAGTTTAACTGTTGGTTGCTAGTAATAATGATAATAATAATAATAATAATGACATTTTGATTGTATTATCGATCAACGATTGTATTTTGTTATTATTTTATGTATGACGATTGTTATCGACATCATCCTCTGTTATCGTTAAACTATCATGTTGTTTTGCTTGTCGCTCCCGCTGGTCGAGCCTCGTTGCGCAAATGAGGAAGAGTATGATTTGTGGTGGCGCCACAGATTGGAGGTGGTTTTAAATGGCGTTTGGACTCCTCCCAACCACCGAACTGCAAACAGTTATGGTCATTATGTTTTTACCTTGCGTGAGGGAGATGGGAGTCGGTGGAGTTTTAACTCCCTTCACCTTGATCTCTTTTGGGATCCGTTTATTCAATGCGTATGGGTGGATGAGTGTTGGGCACGTTTTGTGGGAATGAAGGCCACCTACTTCTTTAATTATTTCATTTCTGCTTGGTTTATCCCACGTGCTATGGGTAAGAATTATCTCTTCCCTTTTGGTAGTGGACCGCACACATTAATTTTAGAGGTGCCAGCAAATCTTTCCCATATTTTTCTTGTTGTTAACTGCGTAGATGGTTGGTGACTCATGCGGGACCTTTTGTACTCCCTTTTACCTACCACACTGCAATTATTCTCCTCTCGGCGTTGTCCGCTTGGATTTTAAATCGATTTTATTATTGATCTTCCTTGTGTTTATCTTTTACCTCGCTCCGGCTTTGTTCTTTGACCGCGTGAGTTAGGTGGTGAATGGATTTTACTTGGCTGTGTTTCCCCTTCCTTGCTATCCTGCCCTCGCCTGTTGGGTTTGATATGGTGGTTTTAGATGAAGCTACAGGCTAGGGAAGTAGGCGTGTTACCTCCACTTTCTTTGGGTGCTTTGCAGGTGTGTTCTTGTCGGGATCCACAAGCAACGACTTCTGCAACAGGGATTTGGCTAGGCGCGAGCAAGTTACATGTAGTAGAACCCCTTTTGGGCGCTTCCAACAAGCAGGTTGTCCAACTTTATTGTTATCCGTTCTGTATCGAATGCATCCTCAAATTCGGGATTCTCCTTCAAGATATTTTTATCTAAATCGACTATGTGACAGTGAGTGTGTTACTGGGAGACCCGATGAAATCTATTGCTAAGATTATTTATAGTCAAACTTGCATGAGGATTCCACTGCATGTTCGAGTATTATCCACAACTTTTGGTCTGGCAATGTTTAGGAGATTGAAATCCTTGTGTGCTTGGGTTCTTGAAGAAGTGAAGGAGGTAGGATCAGGAATGGAGGCGGTGAATACCAGCGCCCTCGTCAATGGCCACTTTTCCATTGCTTGCTTGCCTGCACCTATTCCATCCATGGCTTCGGCGGGCTTTTAGATCCACAGCTGAAGGATATGGGTGAAAGATTACCTGGAGGAGCTAATGTGCATAATAGACCTGGTTCCTTGCCTACATTTACTCCTAATGATGTTCATTTACCTTCTGTAAATGATATTACAATTACAGTGAAGAAAAAGTTCAAGATAGGTCGACAGAGTCAAATGTGTTATATCAAACCCTTAGTTTTGATGAAACCCCAAGAAATGGATCAGTGGGACGTGTGGCTTATGTGGTCCCTGCTAGATTTGATTGCTGGTGGATGCGTTTAAAACAGGCATGATAAGACTAACTCTCTCTTAATATCTTATTTCCTTTAGCATTTGGATAAATCAACCTTTGCAATTTTTTTCGATTGTAGATGTGGGTTTCTTTTAGAATGTTGATGTGTTTCACAGATTGTACTAAATAAATAGCGTTTGGACTCGGGTATTATGTTACATGCATTTTCATTTACCCACTCCTTGAAAAGGGATGCCCAGAATCGATGGGTTCCAAATGACTTTTAATCATAACTGCTTGGCCGATCTCTCTCCCCTTTACACGTTACCTTAATTATCGCTTGAGTAGAAGAAATCTCTACATCGATTCTTGCCTCCGATCTTCTAATGGGGGCTTATCTTGTTGCCCGATTATTGATTTTCCCTTGAATGATGGTTTCTGTGGAATTTAGTATGGAGCTGGTTTTGCAGGTTTGCCTTACGAGAGAAAATCGGGTTTTTCTAACTCCGAAGCATCGTAACATCATGCTTCATGTTGGTTGTTTCCCGCAACCCGAAACCCGATTTGCCTTGTTCCTTTGTGTTGGGTTTTCGAACTCACGAAGCATCGTAACATCATGCTTCGTGTTGGTTGTTTCCATGACCCGAAACCCGATTTGCCTTGTTCCTTTGTGTCGGGTTTTGAACTCGAAGCATCGTAACATCATGCTTCGTGTTGGTTGTTTCCTGCAACCCAAACCCGATTTTCCTTGTTCCTTTATGTCAGGTTTTGAACTCCGAAGCATCGTAGCATCATGCTTCGTGTTGGTTGTTTCCAACCCGAAACCTGATTTGCCTTGTTCCTTTGTGTCGGGTTTTCAGAACTCCGAAGCATCGTAACATCATGCTTCGTGTTGGTTGTTTCTGCGCAACTCAAACCCGATTTGCCTTGTTCCTTTGTGTCGGGTTTTGAACTCCGAAGCATCGTAGCATCATGCTTCGTGTTGTTGTTTCCATGCAACCCAAAACCCGATTTTCCTTGTTCCTTTGTGTCGGGTTTTGAATTACGAAGCATCGTAGCATCATGCTTCGTGTTGGTTGTTTCCCACAACCCAAACCTGATTTGCTCATGTTCCTTTGTGTCGGGTTTTGAACTCCGAAGTATCGTAGCATCATGCTTCATGTTGGTTGTTTCCCGTAACCCGAAACCCGATTTGCCTTGTTCCCTTTGTGTCGGGTTTTCGGAACTCCGAAGCATCGTAACATCATGCTTCGAGTCGGTTGTTTCCCGCAACCCGAAACCCGATTTGCCTTGGTCCCTTTTTGTCGGGTTTTCAGAACTCCGAAGCATCGTAACATCATGCTTCGTGTCGGTTGTTTCCCGCAACCCGAAACCCGATTTGATCTAAAACACCTTGGTGTCGGGTTTCGGACCTCCCGAGCATGCTTGACATGGCGTTAATGCCGAGTTGTCGAGTGGGTTGACATGTGCCACCAAAATGTATTAATTGCAAATTTTCTTATCTATATGCGGTTTTCCACATCATTTTTACTGACGTATTTTTTACTTCGTGTAGTTTCGTGCATGCTTATCCAACCCCAAAACCCGAAACTCGCCGGTGCCCGATTGCGTTAATCGTTTTGATCTTTCCTTGCTCTGATTGAAGGTATTCTTCTCTTCATTCTTTGTTCATGGTTTTCGTGAATTAATTATGTATGGAATTCTTCCCTTTTTCTTACCAGGTTTGTGGGGTTCTTATCTTTTTCCTTTGGGAGTTGAGATAATGTCGATACTTGTATTTATAGTGGCTTGGACCCCACTTACTTTTCTTAGTTAGTCAAATATAACCTTGTCATATTAGCGAAAACATGACAATTTTTTGATCGTAACTCATTCCAATGAGTTGGACCTTGTACTCATAGAAACATATAAAGACACGGAATAAGCAACCAAAAGGATAACTAAATAATATACGAACTTGTGGATTGGTGAAATCCTTGTTAATATAAATATCTCCTTAAAATGGTGAGATAAATATCCAAATTATACTTGCATATCACCGATTTTCTATGAAGGTTTGATACTTGGGTAATATCGATAAATAATATAAATTTGATACTTGTGTTTATTACATAAACTTGATGTCGTTGGTGTTTTTATTTATTTAATTGAAAGATAACATTGTTGGATACTTTCATACATGAAGTAGATCGAGAGTACTAGGTGAGCATTATTATTGTTACGGTAATTTAAGTATGATCTATTGCATGGTTAAGGTTGTATATCTAGTCACTTGGAATTGTGTCCTTATGAAACCAGATCTTAAAGAAGTGAACATTAATGAGTAGGTAATATATTGTCATGAGATGTGCGGTTAAGTTTTAAATGTATGTTAGAAATTTTATCTATAAGGAGCATTGCAAACTTTCATTTATTTAAATGCTAGATGGCATTAATTATTAGGTGAGGTTTATATCTTATCATGCTCGATTCTAGCTAACCGACTCTAATAAATATTTGTGCGAGATGGATTATGCGAGTAGATTAAAGGAAAAGAGTGTAAAAGTTTCATCATTTCAAATTATGAAGTTCTTTGTAGAAAGTCCAATGCGTCGCTTGCAAGGAGTTTGGAAGGTCTCTTGTCTTGATATGTTTGGAAAAACTAGGTGGTGAAGTGTTCTTCCCTTTTGTTGTTAGACTAATAACTTACCTTGGTGAGAAATGATATTCAATCATTACGCCGGCATAAGCATTGTAAAACTTTGATCTTGTGAATTAAGTGTTAATTTAAATCTTTCTAAGACTTTGTATTGATGGGTTATATGTAAGCTTTAATGGGGTGGTTTTTCCTTACAGAAGTTACCTAAAAGTTTTATTCAAAGAAATATGTTGTGGTTTAGATCCCCTTGTAAACAAACAATACCTTAAGTAATCAAGAGTGAGACCATCCTTGCAAAGTGATTTTATATAACGTGTTATCCCTAACTGAACTAGTAAACACTACTCTTTTGGTGAACGCTAAAGACAAGCTTAAAGGAAAACTATGGTTAGTTTCTAATAAGATTTAACAAGTAAGAGAAGAAAATTTAGAAACCACTCAATTTATCTCTCAGCCTTTTTAAAAGTAAGTAGCTTCCTCTTGATAAGCTCTTTCGGTGAAGCCTAAGTAAGAGCGCTAATTAACTACGTATAAAACCTCAAGCTTCAATTAAACCTTAGTAAGATCTAATGACGTCTTAAGGGTGAACTCATTTGACCTTCTTCCTTTAACTTTATCCAGGTACCTTGTAATTTTTCTCTTAAGTTGTTGAACGTGAACCAATGTTATCATAAGGGCATGAACGAGTTCTAGTAACGTAAGTGTGAATAGATGGCCCTGTGGAATTAAATTACTATCTTTATCAAATAAATATATATAGCAAATAATCGTTATAAAGGAGAAGACTTTAAGTGAACTACTCTACAGTGTATAAGAACATAACTCGATTGGTAAGATGATTTGTGTGAATCATATATTGAATCCTTTTGAAAACTTAAGTCATGAGTTGAAGGGTGTCTTATCAAAATAAATAACCACCAATCATTTCGACGGTGGCTTGCCCTAGTTTGTAAGTGTGTTCGTGATTGGACTTCTATGTTGTCTTATCAAAAAGAAAAGTAAGTTGTCTTTGATAGGTGTGAACGTTTCCGTGCTGATCTTGTGGCCATCCTTGTATCAAGTTGTTCACAGTGTTAGTTGTATCCTTGGTGACGGCATGTTGCGTCATGTTATGTGTCAAGCAAGTCAAAAAAAAAAGTTATCCTGTATTTCACCGTGTTGTTCGTGTGTGAATTGGTGGGTCGTTACACTTAACATTGTCGAAAAAAACCTTTACGTTATAAAAATACTAAAATAAAAAAATAGTAAACCTCGATTGGTGATAAAATCTTCTTGTCACTTATATGTCTTTACTGTTGAAGGAGCTCAATTATCAATGAGTGTTCCTACATTGTCTTCCTTCTGCAATTACTAGAGCTTAACACTAAAAAGCGGGCTTACAATACACTACAAGAAACGAGTGTGGATGGATTTCCAACATGGAACCCGTTGAATTTTCAACAATTGTTATTTTGACCCCTTTAAGCTCAAAGTGCACTCACATGAATAATGCACACGAGATTGAGGTGTTTAAGTTGAACATAGATAGCAAATATTTTGTGGGTAGGAACAATCTAAGTTATGCATGTAGGTATTTCATTCCCACCTTTTTATTTCCAACATTCCATTCATTTAGAGTACATTTTGTCTATCAAATTAAACTTCGTCTAATCGAAAACCTTGATGCCATGAAAAAGAAATTAACAAAGATTTATCATTTTTCAAACATTAAACCTATTGGTTTTTTGGCATGTTTTCTTTTGCTTGATTTAAGTACAAATTGCACCCATGGATGAATACTAAGAGCGAGATTATTGTCCTCTTTGTGAGATTGAGTCAATAAAGTTGAGCATATATAACATATATTTTTTTGGGTAGGAACAATCTCATATGTGGAATAGGTGTGGGACATGCAAGTATTTAATTCCCATCTTTTTATTTCCAACTTCTCATTTATGTCTACATGTTATCTATCAAATTAAATGTAATCCAATCGAAAATGGTGATGTAAGAAATAAAAAATTAGCAAAGCTACAAATGAAATATAGCAATCGCATCAAATGAAATCCTTTTTTTTTATACTATTGCTAGTTAAATTTATTCCAAGACGTGGTTACTTTATTCGCAATCTATAGGAACATGCTAGTATATCCATAGCCAACATAATTTGCGCTCGAACTACACGGAGACAATTCTGGCAATTACCTATAGTTGGTAAATTCTCGGACTTCAAAGTTTAGAGCAGAGGCCACAGACCATTAAATATAACAGCGTTGTGGTATATAGTTTTTCTTAGAATGACGGTCATATTCTTCCCATACGTGGCAGCCTAGCCGCGTTTCCGACTTAAACGTGCAAAATACAGGTGTCCCCTCATGTTAAATCAAGCTAAATCTCAATTACTTTACTTCACAGATACTCCTCTGCCAACGCGGACTCAACGCGTCTCTTCAAGATGTTAAATATGCATTCTTCCTCCTTTCAATAAGCTCTAACAATCACACATATCTCTGCCTCTCTCTGCGTGCGTTATATTTTGGTTAAAGCTTCTCGCTGCGGGTAGGAATCTGGAATATCTTTGTGAAACATCTGGTTAATCATGAGGGATGGCACTGCAACCTTCATCGACATACTTTTGGCTATTCTCTTGCCTCCATTGGGTGTCTTCCTTAAATTTGGCTGCCATGTAACTATTTCTCTCTGGTTTTTTCTTTGGTTCTTTGTTTTTCTGTAGATGATCTGTAGTTAACTAAGTAAATGTTTGATGGTATTGCAGGCGGAGTTCTGGATATGTTTGCTGTTGACGATATTGGGGTACTTGCCAGGAATCATATATGCAATCTATGCCATCACCAAGTGACACACTCATCAATTATTTTGATTGGATTTGTAAATTTTGTTGGGTGTAGCTGCCCTGAAGAAAAATAAAGGGGATTTCGCAGTAGCTGTGTTCCTGCAGCTGAAACCTACTGATATGTAATATTTATTATTAATTCGTAGAATCAACACTTTAATTGCTTCGTGATTGATTGTACCTGTAAAACAGAAAATAGAACATCGGATGTATTAAAATGTGTTCAGAAATTCTTGTTATTTCCAAATCATTGGGTTTTTGTGGTTGGGGCATGTGTTATATCATGAAATACACGAGTTTTGAAGATTGGAATTAGATAAACCACCACATCAATTTTAGATGGTATTATGTCAGTGTTACAACTGATGGTAATCCATTCACAGAGGAAAAAGAGGAATCCGGATAAAATAGACATTCCCCAATCTTCCATAACAAGGTTAATTATTCATTATATAATTGCTGTTTGCAATTTTCAACTGAATAAAAATACCGATTAAGGGATATTCAATAAAATACATAATTTAATAAGTTAATTTTATGAATTGATCCCTTCAATAATTGAATGGGTCCCTTTAATAAAATATAAATTTAAGTTATTTTTATAGATTGATGAGATTCTTTTAATAATTGATGAGATCTCTTTGAGAAGTTAATTTTATGAATTGATTAGATCTTTTTATGACACCTTTTTAACATAAAATATTAAAGTGTTTTTTAATCATTAAATGAGCGATAAGCTCCTTATCCACTTTACATTATTTTTCTTTCTTTTTTTTTTTTTTTTTTTTTTTTTTGGTTGGATGAGTAGTGCACAAAATACACCATCTTTTTAATAAGATAAAATATAAAGTTGAACTAGAAATATACCTTCAATAATAAGTTGAAGTAAAACCTAACACCTATATTTGAAAAAAGTCACAAACTATTAAAAACCTATAACTAAATAATAATATGATTGTAGTCTTTCAAACTTAATCCTTTTAGTAGACGACTTACCAACAACCTTGATATTGGGAATATACAGGACTTTACTCTACATCCACATCTCATATTGTCTAGGCGTTTTCTTAACACAATCAACTTAACTAAAAGATATTATATTTAATAAAATCATCAATATATTAAGCACTAAATAAAACCATCAAGTAAGGACAATCTAATGTTTTCTAATAGTAGCAAGAGTGCAATCATGAGCAAGGGTGAGATATTTTTCCCAATATTCCTTATAAAGGGGTTATATAAAGTAATAAATATTTATTCTTCTTGAATTGGGCTAAAGAATAACAAGACTAGGGTTAGGTATAGTTGAAGAAGAGTTTGTAACAATTTATAGGTCCACATTCACAAAGTTAGGGGAGGGATGAATTCCAAAATAAGAGACGATTTTGTTCACAATTATAGAAATATGTTCAATTTATCATCTATACTTAAAATTTTGAGGACAACTAAGTCATGAAAGATAACCTTTTTGTAATGCCCATCTAAAAACAACCACTCGAGACCAAGGAACAACCTAGGTTTAGTTAGAAGAATTTTGGAATAAATTTTTTTTTTTTAAAAAGTGTTCACAACACAATTTGTAGAGTGCATTACAACAATTATCAAATCACCTTACAAATACTAAGAGGGTGAAAGTTACCCTGAGCACAATTAGATATCTTCTTGCGGGGCATGGGAAGAAATTTCTCCCAAGGCGCGGAAGGAGGGCACTTGAACAAGCTTTTTTTTTCTCCCGAGCACGAAAGATGGGTCCAGGAAGAAACTTTTCTCCCAGCGCAAAAGACAGTACGAAGGAACTTTCCTTCCCAAAGATGAAAGACGGGCGTGGAAAAAACTTTCCCTTTTTCGAACTTAGAAAATTTTCGAAGCCCAACCAAGTAAAAACTTCTGGAGGCCATAACTTTCGATAGGGAACTCGGTTTTCGGAAAACGAGGACTTTCTGGAAATATCTTGACGTCCTCTTTGCACATAAACCTTAAAAATTTAATTTGGATAAAGTTTGAAGGGTCACTTTTGAGAAAACGTTTTTCTGTCACTAAAACAGTGAACTGGTATTCTTAGCTTACATGATTTGTTCAAATTTGTCATTAATAATTTCTCAACATGCCAAACTGACATGGAGGATTTCACTTGGGATATTTTTAGGATAGATTGCAAGGTTAAATTGTTTGATTGATTTGTAATTCAAATTTACCAATTATTATACAACAAAATTTCTGCAATTTCGCCTTTGCCCGATTTGAAAGGTTCTATAAAATTTTCATAAGAATTTTAGTTTGTATGGGACCATTTTGATCTTCCTTCGATTGTATTAGTGTTTCAAATGTTTTTCATAGTTTTATAGTGTTGTTCGTATCTTTTACTAAATGTTTTTGCAAAGTTTACAGTGAAATAAAAATGAAGTTTATGCATTTCAAAGATAGAGATTAATCTATTTCTTTTGCCATACTATAAAAAAATTGAATTCATTCCATGCTAGTTTTAAATAGTTATCTTTCCTTCAATCAAAATGTAGAAACTAGAATGCAACTTCTATTTTTCAAATCATGCATTTCAACAAAACAGAGTAATGTATTTTCTTCATACGTATTTCTTTCTTTAAAACAAAATTCCTCAACATATTTCAACACAGATTTTAAACAGAAGTAACTCCATTTGTGTAAAATAATACAACTTCTATTTATATTGATCAAATGCAACTTTATAAATTACATCTCTTTATCTTTTCCTTTCATTCAAATGCATTTTCATGTTTCTTTACACAATATAGATTTAAGTGCATATCTCTTTCTCATTTCTACATAGGATTTCATTTCCAAAACAGAATAACTATCCAATACAATTAATATTACAAGTCATCCACTTGAAGTGGGAAAAGGTTTACAAAAAGGAGTCTCACAAAGGACTGCCAAAACTGTCTTCTTTCTCAGCTTCAAAAATAGCAGTATGAATTTCCATCATTCTTCAATTTGATCACAATAGAATAGGGGGAAAGGTAACACTCTCCACCCAACCAAGAGATCCAATGAAAAGGAGAATCCATCCTTTTTCATTGGCCCTTGAGCCCCAACCACATTGCAATGAGAAATGTGACTTAACACATGACAACAACAGGCTTCCATAACATAAAGGCAAACTCTCACATGCAAATATCATATTTAAAACATAGTCCAAAACAAAACAACAGCTTTAGCAACTAGAAGATAAACACAACAATACGTAGGCGTAATCAAGCAAGTCAAAGGAGCAAGAAACTATGGGGGATGCTACTTATGTCTCCTAAAGGGGAAATGGGTATCACCACCTAAGAACAAACCACCAAAATATATATCATTTCAAACCCCTGACAAGATCTTATGCCTCCCCAAGTACCCCTTATCCCTCATAATTTCTTATGCCTCCCCAACCTCTTATGGCACCCCATAATGAGTAAAGAAATGCAAGCTATTTCTTTTCAAGGTGGAACTCAAATCCCAACTCCCTCCACACTTATACCTCCTCAAAACACTTATACCTCCCAAAAAAATACCCCATATCCTTCTCCTACACCATTCCTAGGCCATCTACCAAACAACCTACAAACATGCCAAAAAAATCACAACAGTAACATTTGCATTAATAAAAGAGGAGCATTTCAAGAGCCAAGCTTCTACCTCTCGATGATAGAGTTGTTCCAAGTTCCAAACAACAACTTTATTCCAATGCAAGCAATTCAAATAACCACCAAGCACAAGCATTGAAAAATATTTAAACTTCTCCAAAGCAAGAGCTCTCAAACAGCTTAAAAGAATTCCCCCAAAAAATGAAGTATCCAAAGGTGAAGCAACCCAAAACAAGGTACAAATTTTATAGAAGAGGGAAGAGAAGAGGATGAGGTGGATCCATGCAGGATGCCACATCACACATCCTCAACCCCAACACAAAAGTTAACTTCATTCCCAATGCATATTAAATAGGTGGGTAAATAATATGACGGTTTTACTTACACACTCAAATCAAGCCCACACCCCATAAGGATTGAAATTTAAAACATGAAGAAGGTGCAACTAAAACATATAACTTGACTTACAAAAATGCATAAAGAAAGTCTAAATTTAACTCTCCAACCATAGGTAAGGTTGATATACAAATTTAAGAGGTATGGGACAAGTTTAACTTGTCCCACAAGCCTCCAAAATTAGCCTCCAAGGACAAGTTTGAATTTCCAAGAAGGTGGATTGTTTCATACTCCAAAATCAACTTACATATCTCTTACACATTACTTACACATTTCTTACAACACTTTAATTCAAGGCCAACAACTCTATTAGTTACTTCCTTAAGACATATTTTAATTAACTAACTTAACAACATGATTTCTCACAAAAGATTAATGCACCATTTAATAAATAATGAAAGGGGGTCAATACACCACAAAATAAACACATGTAACATTAACAAAGGAACAAAATAAAAGAAAAACACAAGTCCCTTGGTCACATTTAAAGGTGATCCCCATGGGAATCCCTAACACAATCAAACACACATAAACAAATACGATTGCCATGGTGACCTTGTTGAATTCATCTAGAATTTCAATGTGGTTGGTCTCGAATCCCTCGATGTGTGTTGTGTATTTTAACCCGCAAAACACAAATACCTCATTCGGCCTCATGGCCATATCAGAACGTCCAAAAAAATATAACTATAATTCCAAAATCATCAATATATGTATGAATCACCAACATCATCAAGACCATCAACAATATCGCTTTGAAGTAAGCTTACAATTGTTTTACGTTATTAGGAGACTAATCTTATGGATCATTTCATTATAGTTCCTTTCATCAATCTTCAAATGAAAAATAGACATGATATTTTTTAAGGTTATAATTTCTCCTATAACTTTTAGATAGTCCTCTCCAATCATACTTTTGATGAATTCGTGGTAAACATGGTTGGTGGAGTTAAAACAAATATAATGTTCTTAATGGGAGCTTTGTGATCATATTGCTAACCATATGCGTTGAAGCCTCATTTTCATTATATTATTTGTAACACAAGTGGCTCCTGCCCATTTCCAAATCCTTTCCTTTCCCCTTCCTCTTAATTTTGGCCATGGTGGAAATGTAACAAAATAGTGGATAATGGTGTTAGGAAATTATTATTATTGCATGGTAATTAGTGAGTTACTTTGTATAGTAAAATTTTACTTACAATTATATTACTATTAAGGGTTAGTTGTTCTATAGTGTTGTAATTACAACAATAGTACGTAGATAGCTTATGGGATTATTTTATGGGGTATTGTATAGTTAAGCCAACCTCCTAATTTATAGTCCCAAATGAATGTAAGTGAGTGTAATAATTATTTTTGAAATATTTATTTGAGGAAGTCTAAGTTCATATTAAATCTTTGACCAAAACTTCAAATGGAAATGAAACAAGGAAAATTTATGGTTTTGAAAGTGGATGGAATAAAAGATTCTAATTTCCACGTACATTCGGAATCACAATCAATTGCATCATCGATAATGAATTAAAATTTTAACTTTTTAAATCTTATACATATGTGTAAGTGAAATCGTTAGGTTGAAAGGCTTGCTTGTAATAGTTGCGAGTTCATAACTCCTCATTTTGGTTAATGCCACATTGATCGAAAACAAAGTGAGATATTTGAGTATAGTGTGATGGAACAAATTAAAGCGTTGAAGAGTGATGGGTAATAGTTGGGTTGTGAACTCCAAGGAGAGGGGAGCCATGGAGAAGGCATGTAGATCTCTAATCCACGAGGCCGTGCATCTCCTCTAACATTGGAACAAAATAAAAAGAATAATCTTAGTAAAGATAGTTGATAGAGATTTTAAATTTATAGACATGATTTATTAGTTCAAATTAATTCAAAAATCTTTGGGAAAAATGGACAAGTCATTAAAAATACATGTGTTGTCCATTTTTAAAATGGAAGTCAATGCTTAAATGTAATAAGTTAATTTTGGTTTCAATGAAAGAATGGTGTCAATCAATTTTCTTAATTGAAATTTGACTAGACTTTTGATTAATCGTATTGATTATCAATAAGGAATTGAATTTGAGTATTATCTTTTTAGTCCCCATGCTGATAATTGTTTTCACTCCTTCACATAATGTCTATGCTTTTACCAAATTGTTAGTGGCCAACGCATATTAAGAGAAGAATTTTTGAGTGTCATATTTTTCTTTCTAAATTATTCACTTTGTTCATGAATTTCAAAGGTTTATTTTTTGAGGCATTGTCAAAGTTCAAATTACTATTCAAGGAAACTTGCCCATTTAGTGATAATTCTTTTATCGTAAGATAGAATCATTTTAGGTTTCAATTTGTCAAATTAGATTCTATTTTATAATAATTTTTTTATAAAAACTTGTACCATATTTTGTGAGGAACTAGAACCATTTATCTAAATTTTTATTGAGTGGAGTTCTCTAATTTAATTGAAAATCTGTAAAAGGAAAGATCCTTTTTATAAAAGATAAATGTAGTTCTTTCTTTTCCTCCAAACTATGATAATTGGGGTTACTTCCCATATTTCACCCACCTGAAAAGAACCCGCCACCCCCACAATTTTGGATAAACCAGTGAATATTTTCTTGAAATCACCTAATTTTATTCATCTTATTAAAAACTATGACCATAATTTCCAATCGAAGGGGAAGTGAAAAAGAAGATAGTTTGGGTTCTAATTTAGCTTCACACAAAACACGACATGAATTCCCACGGGAATATGTTCAAGTCGACCTTAAATGAGGATTATTTATTCATAACAAATCAAAGAAAAGCATTAGCCTTTAGTAGACCTTTTAAAAATAAAATCTTCTTGGTTTAGATTTATCGTTCTTTGACTAAGTAATTCTTAGAGTTTAGACATTAAAAAAGTAGTACAGATAAAGAGGATTTCATGGTCGAATTCTCTATGATAACTCGAAGAAACAAGTTAGAAATGCCATTTAGGAGCACTGAAAACTAGGAAGTTTAGATGCAAGATGAGTTCTAGAGCACCAATCATGTTTTTTTCATGAGAATTTTAGGACAAAACAGGAGTTCACTCAATCATATGCTTTTCTAATATCAAGTTTAGTGACCATAGCAATTTTTTTTTTTTTAGTAATCTTTGCTGAAATGAGAGATTTCTGCGTTATGATAATGCCATAAAGAATTTTGCGACCTTTAATAAAAACACTTGATAGGGAGAGGTAAGAGATGGAAGAAGAGGTTAGAAATAAGCAGAAATAATTTGTGTAGTTATTTTGTAGATTGAATTATAAAGACCAATTAGCATAATTGATTTTGTTTTTGAGCAGATGATATTTTGGGATAATATTTGTGTTGACTTATTTATCTTATTAGTTTAAACCTCAAGTGTTTAAAAATTACGAAAAAACATCTGACATTATTACAAGCACATTCATCTTGAGCCTCAACCGTTTAAAGAATTGCCCGAAACATGTTATTTTTAAAGAATAACAGCTAAAAATTTACGATTAAAATCATTTAACATTGATTTATATCTTCTAGATTCATTCAAAACCTCTCATGTCTTAATTGACGTTTTTTAGAAGAAATGAAGAATCTCGAGGGAAGTTGTAAGCTATGAGCACTATATCCTTAGGCATGCATTTTATTGCTACAAGAATCTCTTCACAAGAGATTGGTTTCATTAGCTCAAAGTTTTGATCATATGATATACTCTAAGAATTCAAATCCATAAATAAGACCCATTCTTATTATGATATGTCTAAATGGATACCTAGGATAGAATGGGAACAATTATTGCTTCCTCCCATTAATATTTCAAGGATTTCTTCAAAGGCATCATCCATTTGTTCCTTCCGTGGTAGACATTTTATTATAGTTCCGTGACTAAAGTGGGTTGATGGAATTTTGGTATGTGTTTTCATCTCCATATTTCAACTATTTTTCTATTGATTTTTCCTCCATATTATTTGTACTTTTTTAGGGTCGTGTTATATTTCTCCATCTAGCTTTTATCTTCAAAAATGGTGATAACTTCATAGTGAAATTCCCACTCCTCTTCAACATTGAATGAACCATGTTATCAATTTCGAATTGATTATAATCTTAAACCTTGCTGTTGTTGTATTCTAGTTAGCATACAAATAAAATGTGTGGGACATCATGATTACTATTGTGTTTTGGTTATTATTTTGATTATACGGTTGTATTGTTGACGTGATGAGAATTTAAGGATATGATAATGATCTAGAATGGTCGCCTTGTTCAAAATTGACTTTGTGATAGCATTACTCTTCGATATTGTTTTGTTGTATTTAGTTTATCTTTGTGACTAGACACATAGACACTATTGTGCATTATTACTAGAAGATATTAATAGACGAACGACATTAACACATTGTGATATGGAAATTGAAGGATAGACATTACTGTAACCAAACTGATTAACTTTTGATAGACATTCAATGGAAGAAAATGATGTGTTGTCAGATAGATATATGTCGATATTTCGAATCATTTTTGTATTGATTTTATTATGATGTTCAAATTTATTTTTGTGATTTCTTTGATATTGGAGGATTGGCAAAATTGTGAACGAGTGAAAGTATTGCTTAAATTAGATGATTCAGTTGGTTTATGATCTTAGTTGCAAACTGATGTATGAGTAGAATCGAAATGTTGAAAATTGGAGTAATTGTTGAATTACTTGGTCTTAGCAATAGTAGTTATGATATTTGATGTTGAAATTGATATTTAGATATAAGTGTTTTATTACTTTGACATCGTTAATATGGCCATGAGGCTAGAGGGGTATTGTGTGATTTTTGTAGGTAATTATATCACAACAACAAACTACGGGGGATAGGAGACCAACAACGAAGGAATGTGGGGTATTGGCAACTGGTCACCATGGAAACTTGTGTAATGTTGTTGTCTTGTTATTTGTTGTTAGGGGTTCCCATGGGGGGATGACCCCAATTGTGACCAAGGGGTTTGTGTGTAGTTATTTTCCTTTCTTTTATTTAATTTTGGTGTATGTGATTTAATTGGTGATGTAATTCCCTTTTATCATTAATTGGTTTATGTGTCTTAATTAAGTGAGCTAATCATATTAATAAGATAATTTTGGATGTGACAAAAAGAGTCATTTATTAGAGTGGTTGGGTCTTTGTTTCTTGTAGTTATTAGTTGAGTGTATGTGATTTTGAGTGTTGTACACTCCACCCTTCTTGGGAAATTCAGATTTGGCCTTAAGGGCCAATTTTGGAGGCTTGTGGGACAAGCTAAGCTTTTCCCACACCTCTTAATTTCTTATACCAACCCTACCTATGGGTTGGGGGTTAAAAATAGACCCCATTATGTGTTTTGGAAGGCAAAAGGTGAGTTTTAATTGCACTTTATTACTTGTGTTTATTTCTTTTCCTTAAGGGTGTGGGTTGGAGTGGTGTGTGTAAGAGGTTTTTCATACCTCTCAACCACCCATTTATTGTGCCTTGGGTTATGGGTTTGACTTGAGTGATGTGGGATGGAGAAGAAATGATGTGGCATCCTACATGGAGCCACATCATCTCCCTCTCCCTCTTTTCTATTTATTGGAGTTTTTGGGAAGGATTAGGGTTACTTTCTCTTTTGGAGAATGCTTGTAATTTTGGAGAGCTTGCTTGAGAATGGAGCTTGGAGTGAATGGTGGTTGCTTAGGATTTTGGAAGGCTTGGAGCTTGTTGTGTATTGATACTCTTCATTTGTGAGGTAGTTTTCCACCTTTGTTTTTACCTTGCTATTTTGTTGTGTTCTTATGTGTAGATGTTGATTGTTATATTGGTTATGATTGTGGGAATAAGACTTGATTCTTAGGTTGTGGGAGAAATGGAAATGGGGGTAAAACTTGAGGGAAGTGTTAGAGTAGGTATTTACCTTAGCTCATGTTCACCTAGGTATATTATTTACCTTTATTGTATTTATCCTCACCCACTTATGTGTGTGGATATTTCTTTTATTTATTTAGATATTAGGAGATATTATCTAGTTGTTAGGTATAGTTTTTCCTTGATCTACTATCGAGCATGAGATTGCTATTGACATCCATCCGTAAGTTTCATTTTGCAAGCATTTTATTAAAAATTCATATATTCGTGGTTTGTCTGTATTTTGTTGCTGCGTGTATTTTTATGCAAAAAGAGGGGTCCACTTGACGACGGCGCGCTTTTGCTATTTCAGAAAAATCCGTCATGAGTATTATCTTGGGCACACCCATTGAAATCCTTAGCCCCTGGTCATATGGTATGGTCATATGAGGGCTTAAAGCATGTGATTCCTACTAGTAGGTGATTAACTCTAGCCCTTTTAATTTTATTTGTGTGGTGAAGGCAAGAGCATTTTATTCAATTTTAGTGGAAACTAAAATAAATAGTAGAGCATAATATTGAAAACTTTGTATCTTTTGATCGGTAACTCAGCTTTTGAGTGCTGTTTTTACAAAAGTGTGTAGTTTTTTATGCTCTTTCCATTGGAAATATTATTTTGAGAATCACACTATAATTATAAAAACATGCACTCATTATAAAGTGCCAAAATCAGGGGGTTCTTGTTGCATTGCTTGGGGGTCTTGTTACATAACTTGGTTCTTCCATTTCTTTTGGTGATTTTTTTAAAGATGGCATCTACTTATACATTAAAGCATGTTGAGCTATTAACAACACATAATTACCACACATGGAAACCAAGAATGGAAACAATAATTAAGCAGAAAGGATTATGGGCTTTAACTTCTAAAGAACAACCAGTGTTCACTAGAGAATATGATAAATTTCAGTACCAGTGTAAATTTGATGAGTGTATGGGTTGATAGGAACTTATGTAAGTGATAGTATTTTATTTCATTTAGAAAAGTGTGACTCTCCTTTCAAAATATGGGATAAATTAGAGGATTTATTTGGTAAGGTGGATCATATGAGAGTTATGCAACTTGAAATTGAGATCACCTCTTTTAATCCCGAATTTTCCAACAATTATAGACTATCTTACCAAGTTCAAGCATTTATTGACACACGGTTGAAGGGTTGAAGGGGAGTGGAAGAGCTAAGAAAGATGAAGAGTGTGTTTACTTGATTCTATCCAAGTTGAGAGGACCATTCCAAATTTTTACTTCTACCTTTTCTCTAGCATCGATGCCTTAGGTGACAGACTTCAAAATGCCTAACTTAGAAACATTTTGTGAAAGACTTACTAGGGAAGAATCCAAATTATCTCACCTTGAGTCTTCCACCTCTCAAAAGGCATTAGTTGCATCTAATCCTAAGGGCAAGGGAAAACCAAACAGTAAAACCAAATCCACACCTTCTCCATCTCAAAATGTTCCTAAACCCAAAGAAAACAACTCAAAACCCAAGGATTCTTCTAAATCCAAGAATAAGTCTAGCCGTTCATGCTCTTTTTGTGGGGGTAGTAATCATGAAGAAAATAGGTGTTATAAGCGAATGCAAGCCTTAGAGGATGCAGTCAAGAAACAAAAAATTTCTATCTCCACTCCACCTCCTTCTAATCAGCATGGAAAAGCACTTAATGTTGTTGGAAGATCTCAGTCACCACTTGCAGACAATTGGGTTATAGATTCTGGTGCTTCTCATCACATGACTTCTTCCAAGGAGTCTTTTGTTTCTCTAGGTTTGAGTTCTACTTCCAAAATTGAGGTTGGAGATTCTTCCTTTCTTTATGTTGAGGGAAAAGGTGATATACAACTTGATGGTGGAAATATCCAAGATGCACTATATGTTCCTAACATCACTACAAATTTGCTTTATGTATATCAAATTTGTCATTCTGGTCAAGGGAAAACAATGACTTTTACACCACATGGGGCAGAAGTAAGAACTTTTTTGGAGCCTTTTTCACTTGTTGCTCAGGGTATTGTTGATCATAGTTCAAGACTATATCACTTTGAAGGTTTTGATGACACTTCTTCTATAGGGACATGATTGGTTTCTCATTCAGATTCAGAGAGTAAGCTTTGGCATGAAAGATTTGGACATCTCAATTACAGATATTTGAAGGAGTTGAGCACTCATGGTATGGTAGATGGTCTTCCTAGAGTTTCTTGTCTTGAGGGAGTTTGTCATGGTTGTGCATTAGGGAAACAACACCAAGATCCTTTTCCTAAGAATTTGTCTAAGAGAGCTTCTTCACCACTTGAGCTTGTGCATAGTGACTTGATGGTTTTTCCTACCCCATATTTCAATGGAGCTAAGTATGCACTTACATTTATTGATAATTTCTCAAGGCGTACTTGGGTTTATTTTCTCAAGTACAAAAGTGATGTTTTTTCACACTTCAAAGTCTTCAAGGCTTTGGTCGAGAAACAATCTTCTAGTAGCATAAAGAACCTTCGCACTGATAATGGGGGGGAGTACTTCAGCAATGAGTTTTCTAAATTTTTAGAAACTCAAGGCATTATTCACCAACATTATGTTCCTCATACTCCACAACAGAATGGATTAGTAGAAAGGAAGAATAGAACTTTGAAGGAAATGGCTAATTGTATGATGCATTCTAGAGATATACCTCCTATCTATTGGGTAGAAGCAATTAATTGTGCTAACTATATTCAAAATCACACACCACACAGAGCACTTGAGCATTTGACTCCAGAGGAAGCTTGGTCCAACACTAAGCCATATGTCTCATTTTTTTGAGTCTTTGGGAGCCATGCTTGGGCCTTTGTTCCAAAGAAGAAAATGAAAGCTTTGGATAAGAAGAGTAAACCCTTGATCTTTGTAGGTTATTGTGAGGAAATGAGAGCTTATTGTCTTTTAGATCCTGATACACATGATGTTCTTTTTCGAACACATGTTCAATTTGATGAGCGTTTCACTCATGATTCTTCATCTTCTTCCATTCCTTCTTCTTCTTCATCTCATCTTGAGGATCTTTTCTTTGAGGAGATTGATGAGGAGGTTATAGATGCTGTTGAGGATCCTATACCCACTTGATGTTGTCACATGCCTAAGTGGGCTCGTCTATAGTTTCTGAGGAAAACCTTTCATATAGGATCTTCCACCCACTAGGCATCATCACGCACATTCTACAGGTTCTGGACTTTTATGTCAGGTAATTTTTGAGGATCCACAATATTTTTCAAAGGCTCATGGGATACAGGAGTGGGATGATGCGATGACAGTTGAGTATTATTCTTTGATGAAGAATCATACTTGGGATTTGGTATCTCTTCCTAAAGGAAGAAATATGGTTAGGTGTAAGTGGGTATACCGAACCAAATACGCAACTGATGGGTCCATTGATAAGTATAAGGCTCATCTTGTTGCAAAGGGTTTTTCACAAGTCGAATGTATTGATTACTCTGAGACTTTTGCACCCATTGCCAAGATGGATTCTGTACGCCTTGTACTTGTTATTGATGCATCATAGGGGTGGCCCGTATACCAGATGGACGTGAAGAGTTCCTTCTTACATGGAGATCTAAAAGAGGAAATATATATGGAGCAACCGATTGGATTTGTTCAGGATTCTTCTCTTGTTTGTCACTCTGAAAGGTCTCTCTATGGTCTCAAACAAGCCCCTCGGGCTTGGTATGAGAAGATGGATTGTTTTATTCTATCTCTGGTTTTGTTCGTTGCCTCTCCGATCATACGGTGTATCTCCAAAGATGTCGGTGAGGATATTGTGATACTTGTCTTATATGTTGATGATCTCATTACTTTACCGACGCCTCTTCTTCCCACATTCGAGTATTTAGAGGGCTCTTTATACACGGTTTGACATGACAGATCTTGGGGTATTGCATTATTTCCTTGGTTTGTAGATTTCTCAAAGCAGTTCGAGGATTCATTCATTTGAGTCAGCAAAAGTACACCCATGATCTTCTTAGGAACTTTGATATGGCTGATTGCAAGCTAAGTCCATCTCCTTTTCAGTTTGGAGTTACTCTTACATCCACATGTACCACACCAATTTGTGATCTTACATTGTATAGGTAGTTGGTTGGGAGTCTCATGTACTTGACCCATACTCGCCTTGATATTTCATTTGCAGCGGGGGCTTGTATTTTGGTTTGCACATTCTCCTCATAGTAGTCACCGGCAGTTTGCTAAAAGGATTTTGCTCTATTTACTGGGGCACTTCCCACTTTGGCCTACACTACACTAGGGGTTCTACTTGGTTGGTTGGGTATATAGATTCAGATTGGGAAGGTTCTATTGATGACAGCCCGTTCTACTTCGCTATCTTTTTGTCTTGGTTCTTCTCCAATTTCTTGGCGTGCAAAATCAACGAGTTATTGCACTTTCATCTTGATGGCGAGTACAAGGCAGAAATTACAATGAGTCGGCGAGATTCTTTGGCTTCGCCAATTATTGACAGAGTTTGGATTCCCACAGATTCACCGACTGTACTTTGGTGTGACAACCAAAGTGCAATTCACATTTCTCGCAACCCAGTTGAGCACCAGCGGACCAAGCATATTGAGATACACATCCACTTCATTCGGTAGCACATTCGAATGGAGTTCTTTGCTTGGAGTACCTTCTGACTCAACAACAGGTTGCAGACATCTTTACGAAGCCTTTTGCATCACCTTGCTACCTTGAGTTGTGTGGAATGCTTGGGGTTTTGGAAGTTGTTCTTGGGGGTGTTTGTGAGAACATCTTCCTTCTTCTTCTTCTTTCTCTTTCCTTATAACAAGATTATTTCCTTCTTTTGGTTCGAGATTTCTTCATGGATATATTGTACATGAGTACCTCATCAAGCCTAGTTTCCAGGACTCATACTTGTGGACATGCCACTTCTATTTTGGCCCCTAGCTTCACTTGAGGGGGTGTTAGAGTAGGTATTTACCTTAGCTCATGTTCACCTAGGTATATTATTTACCTTTATTGTATTTATCCTCACCCACTTATGTGTGTGGATATTTCTTTTATTTATTTAGATATTAGGAGATATTATCTAGTTGTTAGGTATAGTTCTTTCCTTGATCTATGGTATTGACTAGTTCTTTCCTTGATCTATTGTATTGAATAGATCCTTCATGTCTATTTCTCTCCTAAATCTATGGTCTTGACTAGTTCTTTGATGACTAGTTATTTCCTTGATTTATGGCTTGATCTATGACCTTGATTGGTTCTTAGATTGTTATTCCTTGCCTATATAAGCAAGGCCCATTCTCATTGTGTTTTATTGAGCTCCATAATAATATATGATATTGCTACTCATTTGTTTGCAAAGGTTTTGTGTAAAGTTATTCTGGTGAATTGCTTTCATCTTATTGATCGTGGTGTTTGATTAGCATTTGTGTTCTTGGCTTGGTACAATCAGATTATCGTTCCTTTTAGGAGGAATAAGATAAATGTTTTTGGGGATTTGAGGAGGGAGTTAGGTTGGGATGTCCACATAGTTGATAAATATGTTTTGTGTTTATCTTGTTATTTCTTGAGGAGGCATAAGAGTGAGGGAGGAATAAGAGTGGGTTGATTTCTTGAGGGAGGCATAAGAGTGGCGTATATTATTAGAGGGAGGCATAACAATGTCGTTTGCATTGTGATGGAGTTATGGAGGCTCTTAGGTGGACACCCAAGCCCTTGGGAGGCATAAGAAGAACCCACATGTTCCTTTCTCCTCCATGGCTTAAGTATTAAGCCTTTGTGTTTTTATAATTGTTGTTTAATTGCAAAATTGGCATTGTGTTATTTCATTGATGTCTTGATTGAATATTTGTGTGGAAGCCATTTTTTAGTTTCCATGGTTGCCTAATAGCCCTCATTGCTTCCTTGTTGGGGCTCGAGGGCCAATGAGGAAGAAGGATTATCTTCCCCATTGGATATTTTTGTTGGGTGGAGGTTGCCTACTCCCCCATTTTATTGTGTGAATGACTTGATGAAGATGGTGGACTCAATGGATGAAGTGCTCTTGTTGGAGAAAGACATATGGAGTTACAACTTGTGCTACTATTGTTTTACAACGTGTAAATGTTACCAATGGAACATTGGGTGTAATCTTGTATGTTAATGGTTAGATCTTGTAAATGAGTTATTGGGACTTGCATTACTTAAAAATTTACTTAGGAGGTATTGCAAATCTATTTTAAGGATATAATGTTATTGGGTGGAAAGTGAAATTTGATCCTCTTGCATTATTGGCAATGTTGTTAAATGGGAAAAGGAATTAAAAAGGCTTATAAGTTCATGTTTTACTTTCTTGTATCCAAGTGATTGAGTAAAGAGACAATAGAATCAATCCTACAATCGAGCCCCTATTTATTTGCAATAGAAAAATTGCCTAAGTAGAGGAATTAAAAACACTACTAACTATACACTTACATTGTTCTATAAATAAATTTAAAGTAATGTTTTATTTGAAATTGTCCAAGGTATAAATTTGCACTCTTCCACATTTATCTAGGTGTATGTAAATTATATCCTTATAAATGTATAAAATCAAATTTATCCCCTCACACTAAAGTACAACCTCATATATTAATGAAAAAATTATCCAATAAGTAAATATATATCTTTATTATATTAGAGTGATATATTAAGAATATATATCAATTGTATTCTAAATTTATAATATCAGTGTATAAATATTATTAATAAATATTATTATATTCTTATTGTCTTAACAAATATTAATATATATGTAATTATATAAGCATATTATATTTGTATATATATTAATACATAATAATAATCAAAATTAGAATTAAAAATGTGACCCATTTGAAATCGGGTAGGATAAAGATAAATTGTTTTTAATAAAGTTTGTAAAAACAGAGTAAAAAGGGGAAAGGCTTGTGTTTGTCAATACCTTGTTTGTGGCCTCCATTATTATTAAAGTTTGTTTTTAGATTGGGGAGGGGGAATCAACCCACCCCCAACCCATTTAATATATGGGGTGGGGGTGGGGTTCGCGCCCGTCCTCCCAAAAACCATTTTACCTTTTATACGAATTTATCAAATCCGTGACTTTTGACATTCTTTGTGACGTGCATTTTTTTCAACGTGGTATATATATATATATATATATATATATATATATATATATATATATATATATATATATGTATATATATGTGTGTGTGTGCATATGTATGTATATGTATATATGTACACACACACACACACACATCACCCATCTAAAACAACCACTCGAGACCAAGAACAACCTAGGTTTAGTTAGGAAAAGTTAAGGAATAATTTTTTTTTAAAGTGTTCCCAACAAAAATTTCTAGAGTCAATTACAACAGTTATCAAAACATCCTACAAAACACTAAGAGAGAGAAAGTCATCCTTAGCGTAGATAGATTATCTTCTTGTGGGGTGCGGAAAGAAATTTCCCTAGGCGTGGAAATCGGGCGCGAAAGAGACTCTTGTTCTCCCGGGCGTGCAAGACCGCGCGAGAGAGACTCTTTTCCTCATCTGGGCACGCAAGACGGGTACGCAAGAAGCTCTGGGTACACAAGATGGGCATGTAAAATGCTTTGGGCACGCAAAAGGCTCTAGGCATGCAAGAAGGGTGTGCAAGAGGTTACGGTGTGCAAGACAGGCACGCAAGAGGCATTTTCTCTTCTGCAAACTTTAGAAGGCCATAACTTTTGATAGGGAACACCGTTTTTTAAAAACGAGGACTTTTCGAAATCTCTTGACATCCTATTTGCACTGAAACCTTAAGAATTTAATTTGGATAAAGTTTTAAGGGTCAAATTTGATAAAATGCTTTGTAGGATTATAAAATGAAAAGTGGTAACATTCGACTTATTAAATTTTGTTCAATTCGACCTCCCTCCATTCTCAACATGCCAAACAAACATGGAGGGTTGTTATTAGAGGAATTAAGGATGGATAGATAAGGATAATTTGTTTTATTTTCAGATCAATTCAAAAATTACTCAATTTGACACAAGAAAATGATTATGAGAAGTTTTGCGCTTGATTCTGAAAGGTTCTATAAAAATTTCCTAAGTGTTTTAGTCTGTTAGGGTCATTTTAATCATATTAAGTTTAATTTAATGTTTCATTTTATTGTTCATTATTGCAAGGGTCATTATGTACATTTTGAATAAAAATATGCAGAGTTTACAGTGAAACAAAATGAAATCTATACTTGCACACAAACAGATCTATTTCCATTTACCAAACATTAAACTATGAATTCATTCCAACCAAATCTAACATACTAAGTTGATTTAAATCAAAATGTGTAAAATCCAAAAGATACAATTCTAATTTCCAAATCATACTTTTCAAAAGAATAGAGTAATGTAGTTTCACCATACGTATTTCAGGACTTTCCATGGAGATATCATAATGCATTTCAGCAAACATATTTTAAATACAAAAATGCCATATGAGGAATAGTAAACAATCTTCTATTAATTCAGAAATGATATCCTTACAACTTTCTCTTTCATTCCTTGAAATACTACCTACAGAATTCATGTCTTCCACATTCTTTCAAAAGTAGAAAATAGAGTATATCTCTTTTACATTTCAAATTACAACTTTCATAACCAATACAAAACATCATTCCATCACCAATAATATACAAGTTCATCCACTTCAAAGTGGAAAAGGGTTACAATAAATAATAATCTCAACAAGGACTGTCAAAACTATCTTTTCCTTTGCTCCAGAACAACAACATGCAGATCCATCATTCTTCAATTTTGATCACAACAAAGGTAGGGGAAAGGCAACGCTCTCCACCCAACCAAGACATCTAATGAAAGGAGAATCCATCCTTCTTCATTGGCCCTCGAGCCCCAACCACAATGCAATAATAAATGAGTTTCAACTCATGGAAACAACATGCTTCCACAAACACACAAGTAAATTTCACATTTAAAAACACAGTCTAAAATAGAAGGCGGTTTTGCTACCACATTAAAACATGACAATACTTAGGCTTCATCAAGTAAGGAAAAGGAGCAAGAAACTATGGGGCATTCTACTTATGCCTCCTAAAGGGGAAATGGGTATCACCACTTGAGAAAAAACTGCCAAAATATAACATTTCAAATCCCTGACATGCCCTTATGCCTCCCCCAAGTACCTCCTTATTCCTCACATTTCCTTAGGCCTCCCCAACCTCTTATGGCACCCCATAACAAGTAAAGAAAAGCAAGCTATTTCTTTGTAAGGTGGAACCCAAATCCCAACTCCCTCCACACTTATACCTCCCCAAAAGCACTTATGCCTCCCCAAGAATACCCCATATTCTCCTCCTACACCATTCCTAGGCCTTCTACCCAACCAACCAATCAAACAATACAAACATTCAACCATTTACATATTCATAAAAGGAAAAGAAGAGCATTTCAAGAGCCAAGATCCTACCTCTCCATAATGGAGTTTGTTCCAAGTTCAAAACAACAAGCTCCTCCAATGCAAGCAATCCAAATATCAACCAAGCACAAGTATTCAACAATCTTCAAACTTCTCCAAAGCAAGAGCTCTCCAAACCAAAAGAAGTCACCCAAAAATGGAGTATGCAAAAGTGAAGCAACCTAAAAACAAGTTAAATATTTTTAATTTATAGAAGATGGAGGGGAAGAGGATGAGGTTGATCCATGTAGGATGCCACTTTGCATATATCCTCAACCCCAACAAAAATTCAAATTCATTCTCTAATGCAAAATCTATATGTGGGTGAATAATATGACAATTTTACTTACACACTTTGAAATCAAGTCCACACCCCATAAGGAATGGAATTAAAACATGTAAGAAAAGTGCAATAAAAATATTCAACAAGACTTACAAAAATGCATAAAGAAGGGCTAATTTTAACTCTCCAACCATAGGTAAGGTTGGTAAATAAATTTAAGAGGCATGGGAAAAGTTTGACTTGTCCCACTATCCTCCAAAATCAGCCTCGAAGGAAAAATTCGAATTTCAAAGAAGATGGAGTGTTTCATACTCCAAAATCAACTTACATATATCTTACACATCACTTACACATTTCTTACAACACTTTAATTCAAGGCCAACAACTCTATTAATACTTTCTTATGACATATTTTAAGTAATTAACTTAACAACATGTTTACTCACAATATTAACACACCATTCAATAAATAATGAAAGGGTCAATACACCACAAAATAAACACATGAGAACATTAATAAAGGGACCAAATAAAATAAATACATAAAATACCTTGGTCACATTTAAAGGTGATTCCCCCCATGGGAATCCCTAACAACAATCAAACACATACAAACAAATACGGTTACCATGGAGACCTTGTTGAATTTATCTAGAATTCCAATGTGGTTGGTCTCGAATCCCCCCATGTTTGTTATGATGTTTTTAACCTACAAAAATACAAATACCTCCTTCTGTCTCATGGCCATATCAGAACATACAAATGAATATAGATATAATTTGAAGATCATCAATATATATGTGAATCACAACAATCATCAAGACAATTAACAATATTACTTACAATTTCCTCAACAACTATATCATCATCAATTTTAATTCAATTCTCATTTTCTAGGTCTAGTCAAAATATCTAAATATCACGAGTCCGAACAACATCTATAACATAACTATGTCAAACAATATATCAACATCAATATATAAAATGTCTCTAATAATCATCATGCATCATATAAGAATCAAAGTCAACAATAATCCATGATCAAACATCTAACATCATACTAAATCAAAACTATAATAATGTCCATGATATAGTCAATAGTGTCATGATCAGTATCAAAAGGTGTCAAAGGGAAGTGGGCACTACATCCCCCTCCCCTTAGACTCGAATTCCTTCTGAAGTCATTGGAACAGATGGGGAAACTGAACTTGTAACAATGTAGCATCCTCCCAAGTAGTTGTAGTCTCATCATATTTATCCCACTACACTCACACCTAATCAATATCTCTGCGTTGAAGGCCCAGGGTCCTGTGATCTATAATGTGAACAGGCTCCACCATCACCTTCCCCTTATCTTGCACTTGCAATGAGGTCTAATCTAGCACATGAGAAGGATCTGCAATATATCTCCTAAGGACTAAAACATGGAACACATCATGTACACGAGACAAGCTAGGTGGAAATTCTATACGGTAGGTCAAAGGGACGATACACTCCAAGATCTCAAAAGAACCAACAAATCTAGGAACTAAATTAGAACCTTTTACATAATGGATAGGGCTCTTGTGTGGCCTGACATGAAGGAACACCTTCATGCCCACATCAAAACTATGGTCTATCCTATGTTGATCTGTATACTTCTTTTGCATGTCCTGTGCCTCTTGCAGTCTTTGTTTGATCAAAACCACCTACTGCTCCATGTCCTGTAACAAAGATGGTCCAAGAGAAACCACTGTCCTCTAACCCGTCCTAGCTAAGAGGTGTCATGCACTCTCTGCCATACAAATCTTGAAAAATGAGCCATGCCTATAGAAATTTGAAAACTATTATTATAGGAAAACTCCACCAAGTACAGGTACTCCTCCCATCTTGATTGATGATCCATAACATACATCCTGAGCATATCCTCTAAAATTTAATTCACCCACTCCGTCTGTCCATCTGTCTCAGGGTGATATGTTGTGATAAAGTTGATCCTCATCCCGAGGGTGTGCTGCATGGTAGTCTAGAAATGAGAAGTATACAAAGGATCACGGTCACAAATGATCTTCTGCAGAATCCCGTGCAACCTGACGATCTCATCCAAATAAACCCGTGCCACTGCACTAGCTTTGTATAAGTGGTCTTCACCAGAGAAAAGTGAGCCACTTTTGTCAATTTATCCATTATGACCATGATGGTGTCGTGGTGATATCTCAACATTGGTAGCCCAACAATGAAGTCCATGGAAATGGTGTCCCACTTCCACTCCGGTATAGCATGAGGAAAGAGAAGGCCAGTTGGATGCTGATGCTCGGCCTTCACTTTCTGGAACTCTAAACATCGTGACACAAACTGAGCCATGTCTCTACGAAGTCCCCTCTAGTGATACAACTATCTCAAGGTAGCGTGCATCTTCTTCACCCTGAGATGGGCTAAATAGGGTGCACGATGTGCCTCTTTAAAGATGTCCTACCTTAAGCCTCCACTTCTCGGGAACATAAACTCGACCTCTATGCCTGAAACTCCATCTTCCTCTAATGAGAAACCATCAAACTTCCCCTCAAGGGGTCTTTGAGACTCGATCTCTACTCTAGATGCAATGTAGAAGTTGTCAAGAGAAAGTCTTTGAGAATCCTACTCCACAAATTTGTGCCCACCAAAAGTGGCTATAATCACATGTCTCCATCTATTGAAAGTGTTTATAACCATAATCTCATTCCCCTTCACATGATGTATTTCCATATCATACTCACAAAGCAACTCAAAATATGACAGCTTTACTCACAAATGTCTCTCGCCTCTCTCTGCGTGCGTTATATTTTGGTTAAATCTTTTTGGTCCGTGTGGTAGAATCTGGAATATCTTTGTGAAACATCTAGTTAATCATGAGGGAGGGAACTATAACCTTCATCAACATACTTTTGGCTATTCTCTTGCCTCTACTCAAAGTGTCTTCCTTAAATTTGGCTGCCATGTAATTATCTCTCTCTCTATTTTTTCGGTTCTTTGTTTTTCTCGTACATCGATCCGTAGTTAACTAAGTAAATGTTCAATGATTTTATAGGTGGAATTCTTGATATGTTTACTTCTAACGGTATTGGGGTACTTGCCAGAATTATATATGTCATTTATGCCATCACCAAGTGATAAACTCACGATTATGTTGTTTGGATGTACAATTGGTTTAGGGTAGCTACTTCCCTCTTGAAGAATAATAAAGGAATTAAGTAGTAGCTATGTTCGAATATAGGTTGCTACAGCTGAAACCTACTGATATGTAATATTTCTTATTAATTTGTAGAATCAACAACCGTAATGGATTTGTGATTGAGTGTACTGTAAAACAAGATAAATAATTGATGGGTTCCTATAATATAAAATACAATAAATTAGCAATTCATGTGTACAATGTAATGTGAACATTGATATATGTTATTTATTTTAGATGGATAGTTATTACTTTTGTAGTTGATTTTTTTAAACTATGGGTGATTGATTTTGTAAGTGTAGAAATATAGATGAACCATTTCATTTAAAAAGTGCAAACATGACGTCTAACCCTTAAACAATTCAAAATGTAAAAAGTGATATAATGTACAAAGTTTTGGATGGAAACAACTATAAATTGCATGGTTCTTTTTAGCATTTTAAAACTATAGGTATTTGTGTGCAGATATAATGAATAAAACATTAAAAATGCATTGTTGTTGGTTTACATAAAGAAGCGAGCAACATTAAAAAGGAAAAATTGAACATGTATATTGAAAAATGTAATTTTGTAAGTGTAGAAATATAGACGAACCACTTCATTTAAAGGTATCATGTCTTCATTTCAAACTTGTTATAAATTTTTACATATACATTAACAAATCTCATATCATGAGTGGTAGCATTTTGTGGACTATTTTATTTGAACTTAACATGAATACATGAAGACTTCCATGCATTTGCAAATTTTATATCATGAGTGGTAGTGTTTTGTGGCCAATTTTTTTGCTCTAAACATGAATACATTTGATACCATTTTGGATAGTTACTTACTTTTGGGTAATTGTGTTAGTGTTGCATCAGTTGTTTTGTTGGTCTTTTGTTGAAAAAACCTTTTTTGTACACTCGATAAGGCGTGTGATTGATAGTGGTAGTGTAGGAATATAGATGAAACATTACATTGAAATGTTGTATGTGTACATTTAAATTTGTTATAGATTCGTACATAAAAAGTTGTAAATCTTATATCACGACATTTGAACTAAACATGTATACATGAAGACCTTCGTACATTTGAAGAATTATATCATGAATGGTAGCCTTTTGTGGGAAATTTTATTTTTGGTAAACATGAATACATTTGATACCCCTTGAACAACAATGCCACTTAGGATAGAAGAAGTGTTGAGTAAAGTAGTAGCGGAGGTGTTATCAAAGTAGAGTGTAGTATTTATGATGGGTTGAGTGATAGTAGTCTTGCTTCCTCTTTTTTCTTGCTCCAAGTGTTGGTACATGCACCATTTTTTAGTACCTTTTGAATGAAAAAGGTGGTAAAATGCGTAGATTTGCAAGCGATTTAACGCTAGAGAAAACGTGAATGTCGACGTTTCCTTTTATTGGTTCTAATGTCGACAATTGCTCTATGCAAAGTAAGTCTGTGGGACTTGTGGATAGTTAATCCCCATGCCATTTTAATCAACAATTGTCTTCAATTCCCTCTCGAAATAAGGGGTATTGAAATATGTAATAGGTTGGAGGGATGCCAACATGGGTGTTGTGTTTATAGAATTTGACAACAACAAATAAAGTTAATGTTGGTGGTGGAATTGATGTGTCATAGAAAATGTTGGTGATTGTTCTTGTAACACCATTTACAAGGCCTGCGTCAACCCATAAATTTACAATAAGCATGATTTTTTTTTGTTTCCACAACATAAATTTTTGTTCCAACTGATCATCATCAGGGTATCTTGGTCCATCCTACCCATTAGTTTCAGCAATGGATTGGGCGATCCGAACGTTCAATGCCTTCAGCATCTGAAGGTTGTGGGAGTCCACGAGGTCATTTTTTGCAAACAAATGTGGTGTGTCTTTAAAAATGTTGAGCTCTTGCTAAGTTAGGTGTGTGTTTGTGTGAGACATTAGGAGTTCCCAGTCCTCAATAAGAGGGGTTGAATCTTGCATGTGTAGGAGTAAATTCTGAATGAAACTTGTGCATTGGTTTTTCTTTGTTGTTAATATATTGTTTACAATGTAATGGAAGAATGTAATCCCTTCCAAAGGCTGGATCCATAGGATTTACTTGCATAAAAATAACTGTCCAAAACAAGTGGTAACTGGTCGAGGTCGTCGAGGAGGATGACTGATCTGTTCCCAAATTCGATGTTTTTGAGTGTGGGAAAGCTTCTTGTAGCCTAATATTAATGTTTCTTATCAACTTCGGGCCAAGGAAACTCATTTCATCAATAAGAACATATTCTATATGTTTTAGCGACATTTAAAAAGACATTAATGCTTAGATTTTTAGGTGTTTTAGTTTGTTGATTGGAATACGAGGGTTACATGGATTTTGGGTACGCAGATGTTGAATGTTGAAACATCGGTAGGGGTGAGCAGAAGGAGAGGTGAGGGTGATGTGGTTGATGGTTCTGTGAATGAATTTTAGATTTTATTTATCAGCAATGATTTTCTTATGCAAGTTGTTCCTTGAATTATCAATCTTAGTGGAGGTAGTAGGGTTTTGTTTAATGAATGGTGTAGTATGGTATCAAGAGCTAGTGGTTATTTTGAAGAAAAAGGAAGTGTGGTAGATTGTTGTGTAGCCTACATGTTGGTGTTATTTGTGTCTTTCTTTCCTCTCTCGATGAATGATGAACTGATTATCTGTAAATCATGCGAACGTCATGTATGTTCCAATTATTGTGCATGTCAAAATCTTGTTTTATAGTGCCCACTTCCCTTCGACAATTATTATATTGATTTCAATCTCATTGACTATATGTATGGATATTATTGTATCATTTGACATAACATGATGTTAGATGATAGAGATACTTAGACTATTGTTGGATTTTGATTCATAGTATGATGTGTGTGGATTCTTAGAGACATTTTATATTGATGATGATGTGTTGTTGGCATATTTATATCTATTCTGACATTTGACATTTTCGTCATATTGAGTAGGATTTAGCAGTGAACTAATCTTGTGATCTTATTGGTATTGATGAAATATAAAATTGAGATATTGTTGGAATTTTAAAATAGTAACATTAATTTCCTAGATGATGATTTAATTTATGTATGGATGATTGTATATTTATATGTATATATTTTACCTTAGATATTTTGATGTCATCACGAGGCCGAAGGAGGTATTGTGTGTTTTGCAGGTATTTATATCACAACAATCAAAGGGGGATTAGAGACCAACCACATTAGAATGCTAGATGGATTCAAAAATGGTCACCATGACAATTTGTGTTATGTTGTGTGTGTCTTGTTTGTTGTTAGGGGGTCCCCACAGGTATTACCTCCAATTGTGACCAAGGGGGCTTGTGTGTTATTTTTATATTTCCTATATTTAATTTTAGTATGTGATTTTATAGTGATGTATTTCCTTTTATTAATTATTTAATTTGTGTCTAGATTAGTAAATTAATCATGTTACTAAACTAATTATGGATGCGAAAAAATAATTAATTTATTAGATTAGATGGTTCTTTGGTTTATGTGTTGTAAGTGGAGTGTATGTGATCTTGAGTGTTGTACACTCTACCCCTTCTTGGAAATTCGGATTTGGCCTTAAGGGCCGATTTTGGAGGCTTGTGGGAAAAGTTAAACTTGTCCCACACCTCTTAATTTATTGGATTGGGGGGTCAAAATTAGACCCCATTATGTGTTTTGTAAGGCAAAAAGTGACATTTATTGCACTTTTTTACATGAGTTTTAAAGTTTGTCCTTAGGGGGTGTGGGTTTGGATTGTGTGTGTAAGAGGTATGTCATGCCTCTCAACCACCAATTTATTGTGCATTAGGGTTGAGGTTTGAATTGTGAGGTGGATTTGAGGATAAGTGATGTGGCATCCTATAAGGAGCCACCTCACCCTCCTCTATCCCTTTTCTATTTAAGCTTGTTCATTTATTTGTTTGGGGTTTACTTCATTTCATTATTGTGCACTTGTATTTTGGAGTTGGAGAATTTTGGAGTGCTTGTGGATTTATTTTGGAGCTTGTTGGTGTTGGAGTGGGCTTGAAGGAGCTTGGTGTGTGACTCTTGGATCAATCTCTACCATGGAAAGGTAGGAGCTACACTCTTGTTTAAATTTTTTCTTTTATTTGTGTATATGTGTATTTTATTGAGTGTTTTGGTATACTTGTTGGGTTCTTGGGTAGATTGCCTAAGTGTGGTGTAGGAGAGGGCTATGGGGATATTATATGTAGGGATACATAAGAGTTTATTTCATGTTTTGGAGGGATTTGGGTTGGGTTCCCCACCTTGGACAAGAAAATGCTTGCATTTCTTACTTGGTTTTTATGAGGGAGACATAAGAGATAGTAGGGAGGCATAAGAGTTGTGTAGGGGTTTTGAGATGTATATTGGAGGTTTTTAAGGTGGGCACCTAATTCCCATTGGGAGGCATAAGTGATCTCCCCATAGATCCTTGCTCCTTTGGCTTTGCATTCTGAAGCCTTGTATATTTTGTTAGTTTCCTTCTTATGATTATAGTTTTTGTTGATTGTGTTTTGGTATGGTTGTGAAATCTTTGTATTGTGATGTGGAAGATTTGTATTGTTGTCATGATTTGGATCCATATTTTATTGCATTGTGGTTGGGGCTCGGGGCCAATGAGGAGGATAGCTTCTTCTCCTCATTGGATTATTGGTTGGGTGAAGAGTGTTGCCTCTCCCCCATTTTTGTTGTTGTGATCAAGTGAAGACATGGTGGAGCTCTTGTGGTGATGTGAAACTTGAGAATTTGTTGATGTCTAAAAGAAATCCTTCCTTGTGAGAAAACCTTCTTGTTATTCCCACTTAAGGTGGAAGACTTGTAGTATTGTATTTTTTTAAAGAAATGTTGCATTGTAAGTTTCATTTACCAAGTTGTATTATTATTTTGAAGGAAGCTCATTGAGGAATTGTATAATTTCCTTTCTCCTCAAATTGTAGTATGTAAAGAAATGAATCAAAATGGAAATCATGTTTAAAAGTTTAGTTATAATTTTATTGTGAGAAAGTAAGTTCTTTGCATTAAAAGAAATGAGCTATGCTCAAGGAAAAGAAAGTTCATTATCATTGTTGAAGTTATATTATTGTAAAAAGGAAAGAAAGAACATAGAAGTTGTAAAATACTAATAGTGCATGCTTGGAAACCTTGAATGTGGAACAAATTTGTTAGTAGTTATTTGAACAAATGGTTGTAGTGGAAATGGAAAGATGCAATAAATTTTAAGTAAATTATTATGTTGAAATATTGCATTTTGTAGTAAGGAAAAACAACAACATTAGAAGTAGATTTAGTTTCATTTCTACTTTTGGACTTGAAAGAAAATTTGTTGAAAGAAATGAAAATGATCTTGTAGTTGTTATTACTATTGAAATAGGAAATGCTTTAAATTGAGTAATTTTACTATGGAATGAATAAACCTTTCAACTAGAAACTTTAGGCACATAAATTTAAGTTCAGAATGAATTTTAAAACACTCTAGTGATTTTTTTTTTTGAAAAATATCAGATTTGAAGGTTATGTTTCTAAGGAACAGGATGTGGTGGTTCGTGAATCGTCACCTAGGTAGGGTGGTGGACCTAGGACTGCCGACCTACTTTGGGCGGCAATTCTATCATTAACGTGGAAAAATACAAATCAAGCGTCTGTAAATTTTAACTTGGTCTAACTAAAATTTAAGCTTGTAAAAATTAAAGAGGAAACCTCCAACAAACAAATAAGGCATAAATTCATTGTTCTAAACTTGTAAAGCCTCAAATGGGTATTTAAATACATTCAATCTCTTAGATTAAAAATGAAGTAGGGTTTTGGCCCAAATAGAGAATTCAAAATCAAAATTACTAAATCACAACTCTAGATTTGGTGTGGAAACCTATACAATATTCAACGGGAGACATTACACCAATAAAACTTTAACTCAAATCTAAACTAAGCTTGATTTTGTAAATTCCTCCATAGTTCTTCCTTTCTTGCTCCCATGGCTTCCATTTCTCCAACCTGCAAATTAAACAAAAAAAATAGACCAAATGAGGAGACTAGGGTAAAGAAAAGGATTTAATAAGAATTCATAAGGATATTTAGGGTTAGTTTGGAACCCTAGGATCTAGTGGCCACAATTGAATTGATCCAAGGGTTGAGGATCAACCCTACAATTGTTTGGTAGGAATGAATATTATGGGTGTTTTAAATAAATTTAAAGGTATGTGTAAATGGGTGAATGGGGCCATTTAAATACCTTGGTGTGCAAGTCATTATTTAGTTCCTAGTATGTTTTAGAAAATTAATGAAATGAACATTAAAGTTATTAAGATAATGGAACTAAAGTAACTAAGTATAAGGTTAATCATTTTGGGTTTGAATGTTAATTAAGGAGGAGAAAAAATTTAACCAAGTAAATTAAATTATGGCACCTTCCTAGTTGATTTTAATTAATTAACCTTAGAGATAAATTAAGAATATTTAATCATTTAACTTATACCTGGTCCATCCTTTGTAAAGTAGTGATTATTGGTGAAAATTAATTTAACATACACTAGGGGTTGACACCCTTGCAACCTTATAACTTTTAAAAAAATGTTGCAGCCTTCTAGATAAGTGTATAAGATTTAATGTGTTCCTAGAACATCATTTTTTAAAAAACATAGAAAACAACATTGTCTGATAATTGTATAATACAGAAAGCCTAGAAAAACTGAAACAAAAACCTAGAATGATGAAATAACTCTCGCTTTCCTGCAGGCAGAGGCATGGACCAGATGAGGTGTTCTTGCACGTAGATCTAGACTTTCCACCTCTAGATCAGTGTAGTGGCCATTCTACCTCAGATTTTATAGATGCTTCAGGACATCAATGCCGCTATACGCGAAGGGTCCTTAGGAGGATGACTTGCTAGACAAGATATGGAACCATCAGTTGAGGCTCGTGCATCTCCTTGGCACAATGATGAGCATGGGGTAGAGAAATCCCACATGGAGTTAGCTAGGATAGAGTCACCGCAGAGGGGACATGGAGACAGGATTTCAAGACACAAGGAAAGATCTCGAGCCCTAGGAAGAGGGATGAGCATGCAGAGAGATCTAGGGGTCATCACTGGTCGTCGGTACCGTAGACCGTATCAGGGAGATCTTGAAGCTACAACCATCTCACTATTCTAGAGATACAAGAGGTTTTCAGGCAGGGGCCTGGTTAATGAGCTTGAGTTAATGCTTCAAGCTCTTCCCTTGTACTAGCAACATGAAAGCTCGTGTTGAGAACCATCTTCTGAGGGATGGAGAAGGTTTTTGGTGGAGGACCGAGGAGCAGAAAATCCATATTGACTTAGAGACGGTTACTTGGGAGCTCTTTGAGGAGTGGTTTAGAAGTAGATATTTATCTAGGAGGTTCATTCAGTAGAGGATAGACGAGTTCCAAGATCTCTGCTCGGGTATCTATGACTCGTAGCTGAGTATGAGAGTCAATTTCTAGACCTACTCCGATGTTGACTATATGCGGGATGAGAAGGTCCAGATTCATAGGTTCATCGTGAGTCCCGAATTTGGATTTGGGATGTGCGGTGCGTATCCATTGTTTGCAGACCTTAGCCGAGGCCATGGAGAAGGCCTATACTATAGAAGAGACACGAGGAAGATGCATCGTGCTAGGGACAGAGTGCGAAGCCGCATCCAATAGATGCAGGATAACAGTCGAGGGGTTAGCTCCTCCTCCTCGTGGCAGACATGGTTCTACATAGTTTTCATTTAGGCCACCACAACAGTGACCTCGGTGAAGCAACAGAGACTTTTCCACCATTCGAGCTTCTCGGAGATTCAATGCTTATAGGGGACAGAGTATGGGGCCTCCTCCTAGGGGTCCCATTAGGAAACAGGGTGCACTAAGATCTTAGTCAGCAGGAGCTCATCAATAGAGACCTCATCACCATAGCCAAATCGTCAAGAGATTCACAACGCATACCTCTAGAGTACTGGATGGAGCTACATCTCACTTGAGAGGACCAAGAAGCTATTATGGTTGTGGCATTGTTGGACATCATTAGAGAGAGTGCCCAAAGAACCATAGTAACAAGGGTAAGGCACATATTTTAGAGCCTACGGTTGGCGACATGGGACGTAGCCATCGGATCTATGCAGCGGTTGAGAACCACTAGGCAGAGCACTAGAGTACCATGATAGATACTACAAATCACATTGGTGGTATTCCCGCCTCTATATTGTTTGATTCTAGTTTGTTTGATTTATTTATTGCACCATCCTTAGTAGAGCATTGTAGACTAGTGACAGTTAGCAGGTCTTAGTTGGGACATTGAGATGGCTTCTGGAGCCAAAATTTCTTTAGAATTCTTAGTTAAGGCGTGTGTAGTGGATTTGGGACCCTTCACCACTACCTCGGATCTTCGTATCCTTCCGTTGGGCTCATATGGAGTCATCTTTGGCATGGACTAGTTGTTTGCACATAGAGCCAGATTGGATTATTACCATAATACCATTTCATGCATAGGTGATATAGGAGTTGAGTCGGTGATAGCAGTAATTAGGAGGCTTATTTCCATCTCGCACCATCTCTGCTATGCAGCTTAAGCGGTGTGTGTGACGAGGTTGCCAAATGTATGTTGTTACGGTTAGTGACAGATCTGAGGATGAGTCTAGTGGGCCATCTCTTGATGACCATCAAATCTTGAGAGATTTTGTTGATGTCTTTCTAGGGGAACTACCGGGGTTACCTCCCCACGTGAGATAGATTTTCACATATATTTGGTTTCGGTGTAGAGCCTATCTCACAAGCACCTTATCGGATGACTACCCCTAAGATTTATGCGCTTAAGTTGTAGCTTGAGCGCCTTATGTAGAAAGGCCTAATCCATCCTAGTGTATCCCCTTGGGGTGCACCGGTGATTTTGTAAAGAATAAGGATGGATCTCTGCGTTTTTGTATTGATTATCGCCAGCTGAACAAAGTAACGATCAAGAATCGTTACCCCCTTCTATGAATTGATGATTTATTTGATCATATGAAGGGGCCACAATATTCTCTAAGATAGATCTTAAGTCAGGGTATCATCAGATGAGGATCACGGAGGTAGACATTCATAAGACCACTTTCCGTATGAGATATGGCCATTATAAGTTCACAGTGGTGACTTTTGGTCTGACGAATGACCTCATAATGTTCATGAGCTTGATGAATGGGGTAATCGGAAATTTTGGATCACTTTATGCTAATCTTGCTTGATGAAATTTTGATATACTCATGTACGCGTGAGGAGCATGAGGAGCACCTTCGCCAAAGTTATTCAAAGTGTCTTTGTCAACAACATCTTTATGGGAACCTAGAGAAGTGTACATTCTTCCAGATAGAGGTGTAGTATTTGGGCCATATCATTTCTAGGGAAGGTATCACAATCAATCCTTCCAAGATTCAAGCTATTATGGATTGGTCAACACCCACTAGTGTGACCGAGGTGCGTAGTTTCATGGGTTTGGTGAGATACTACATGAGATTTATACATGAATTTTCTCGGGTTGCAAACCCCATCACTTCCCTTCAAGAAAGGGAAGAAGTTTTATGGTCAAATAGATGTGAGCAGGCCTTCAAGACACTAAAGAAATGCCTCATGATAGTGCCTATTCTTATCGTACTAGATCCTCGGGGTAATTTCTTCGTTTGCATGAGATGATTGTTTGGCAGAATTGGAGGTGTGTTGATGTAGGATGGAAAAGTAGTTGTGTTTGAGTCTCGCAAACTCAAATATTATGAGCTCAATTATCCGACTCATGATATTGAGCTTGTAGAAGTTGTGCATGCCTTCGTGTAATGGATACACTTCCTTCTTGGCTAGATATTTACACTTAGGACCGATCACTTGAGTCTTAACCACTTCTTCACACACTCAATCTCAACGCTCATCAACGGTGTTGGATGGAGTTTCTTTGTGAGTATGGCATGAAGATAGAGCATGTGAAGGGGAAGGAAAACCTTGTTACATATGCCCTGAGTAGATACAGACATGTGGCTATGGCTACTTCAGTGGGTGCAGATTTGCGGAGTAGGATTTTGCAAAGAACTTCCTCATGACAGCTTTCTACCTTGCGAAAGAGTAGAGATTGAGTCTCGAGACCCTCGAGGGGATATTTGATGGATTTTCATTAGAAATAGATGGCCTTCTCGGAACATGGTTCGATATATGTTCCTAGAGATGGAGGCTTGAGCTGGGGCATTTTGATAGAGGCTCATCGTGCGCCTTATCCATCCCATCTTGGGGTGAAGAAGATGCACACCACCTTGAGACATTTGTAACATTGGAGGGGACTACAGAGAGACATGGCTCATTTTGTGTGACTTTTTTAGAGTGTCGAAGGTGAAGGCTGAGCATCGATCCAACTGGTCTTCTCTTCCCTCATACCATACCGGAGTGGAAATGGGACACCATTTCCATGGACTTTATAGTTGGATTACCGATGTCTAGATACCACCACGACGCCATCATGGTCATGGTGGATAAATTGAAAAAGTGGTTAATTTTTCTCCGCTTAAGACCACCTACACAGCTTAGTGCGGTGACACAGTTTTATCTTGATGAGATTGTCGATTACATGGGATTCTATGCAAGATAATTTGTGACTGCAATCCTCTTGTACACTTCCACTTCCGGACTACGATGTAGTATGCTCTCGAGATGAAGACCAATTTCAGACAACCTATCACCCCGAGATAGATGGACAGACCGAGCGAGTGAATAAAATCTTAAAGGAAAAGCTTAGGATATATGTTATGGATCATCACTCGAGATGGGAGGAGTATTTATATTTGGTAGAGTTTTCCTACAACAATAGTTTTTAGAGTTTGATAGGCATGGCTCCTTTCCAGGAACTATATGGTAGAGATTGTAGGACACATCTTAGTTGGGATAGGTTAGAGGACATGGTTTCTCTTAGGCTAGCTTTATTACAAGATACGAGTAGCAAGTTGTTATGATCAGGAAGAGATTACAGGAGGCGTATGATAGGCGTAAGAAGCATGCGAATTAGCATAAGACAAATCATAGTTTTGAGGCGGGAAAGAAGGTGTTTCTTCGTGTCAGACCCCATAAGAGCCCTATCCATTACGGAAAAGGCTCTAAGCTTGATCCTAGATTCGTGGGTCCCTTTGAGATCTTGGAGCGTATCGGTCCTTTGGTATACTGTCTAGTATTGCCACCTAGCTTGTCTCGCATCCACGATGTGTTTCATGTTTTTGTACTTAGGAGATACATTGGTAATCCTTCTCATGTATTAGATTAGACCACATTGTAGGTGTAGGATCAGGGGAAGGTGATGGTGGATCCCGTCTATATTCTAGAGCGTAGGACCCTGGGCCTTTGAGATAGAGAGATTGACCAGGTTCGAGTCTAGTGGGACATGTATGATGAGACTACTACTACATGGGAGGATGCTACATTCTATGAGTCCAGCCTTCCACACCTATTCCAAAGAATTCTGAAGGAAGTCAAGTCTAAGGGGAGGGAAATGTAGTGCCCACTTCCTTCGACATCGTGATCCAAAATAAGCCCCCGCTTATTTTGACTAACTCCTTCTCCTTTCTCTTTGCTAGTACTTAAAATGGATATTTTGCATGCTTCGTACTCAAACATTTTGGGTATGGCTTGATTAGATAGATAATTTTTCCACCTTTCTAGAAAGGTAAAAATTTCCTCCTAACTCCTTGTATTTTTTTAGTTATGGCTCAACGGAGTTTGGAGGGGAAATTTTCCCAAGGTAGGCCCACATCCAATGAAATGTTGCCACGTGTCAAGGAGATAGGCGGAGCAACAGTGTCGGGAGGATTTTGGGTTTTTTTGCATTTGGTCAAAAGGGCGTACAGAAATATTTTTCCCGTCTTCCCGACAAGGGGAAGGAAGCACGAGCACGGAGGAGCGGAGAGATTTGGGAGATTTTTCCCTTTTGGCCAAAATGCCCAAAGTAAAATTTTAGCTGCGAGCCCGCGAAGGATGAAATGGAGGAAATTTTTGTTAAGTCCTGCGGACTAATGGGAGAGCACCATGTGTCCGAGAGCGGTGGAAGCGCTGGGTATTTTGGAGAAATTTCCCAATTCAAAAATAGAGGAAAAGGCGGTCTTAAGCCCGTGGCTAATGAAATGGTGACACATGTCTCAAAGCGGCAGAGGTGCGGAGATTTTGGGGAAATTTTCCAAAAGGGAAAATTTTAAAGTTTGATCCTGCCAACCCAAATTTTGCCCTAATTTTGCCATTTTTTCACCCAAATCTTCAGAATGGCATATCTTTCGAACCAGAGCTCGATTTTTTACATTTTTGGTATTAATGGAAAGTTGTTAAAATTATCTACACAATGGACACTTCAATTTTTATTTTAAGTTAGGTTTTGTGGGAGAAAATTGAGAAAACATCTCTCGCATGCAAAAATTACATGAAATGACATTCAACCACCAAAATTAATGAAGTATGGGTCATTTTTTGGATCTGCAGAGCAGTGTACTTTGGCGTATGGGTTTGACAATGAATCCTATCACTTTGCAGGAAAGATTTAATGGATCTGATTGGTGGTTGAGCTCTCAAATCAACCTGTCACGCATTTTCTCTTTCCTTCCATTCTTTTCATCAATTAAAAGCTAGATTTGGCTCATTTTTGTAAAGAGTTGTTCATTCTTTCTCTCTGCCCTCCCTTGTTTTCTTCCCAGTGGTCAAAAATGGAGTTATAACCTCCTCCCTTGCTCTGTAATGGCTTTTCTTGCTTCTTACCAAGAAATGATGTTCGTGTAAACTTCTGAGCAATAAAAACATGGTTTTTGATGCATTTGTCCATCCTTGCTTGTTTTTATTTGTTTTCTTCTTGCCTCTCTTCATTGCAGGTATTTGTGCATGTTTGGATGTTCATTGCAGGTTTTGGAGATGTGTTCATGGTGTTTTGGGACATTTTTTTGTGAAATTCATCCTTGGTTTTGTGATGCACTTGTCCATCCTTTCCATTGCTCACCTCTTCTTGTTCCATGATAGTTTTGATAGATGTTCAACATTTTCCTTCTCTGGTGTATCACCATTTTAGTGTAGGCTCTATTTTTTCCTCTTTTCTCTCTCTCTATCTCCTTGGCATAGTTAGATTAGGATTAGATTAGCTTTCCTACACTGGAATAGCTTGTGGCAGGTAGTTTAGGAAGAGGAACCAACCTTCTCTGGAGAGCTTTCCCCATTTGCAAAGGTCCCACACTTTGGGAAAGCTCAATGTTGTGCATTCACACCAAATGACATTGCCTTAGAAAAGTAGATCCATAGGTCATTTTGGGGTGCTGTGAATTTTCACTAACAATTTTGGCACACTCGGTGGGACCTTAGAGGTCTTCCACTTCATCTTTTACAGTTTATGTGTTCCTGTGAAGATTTCAGCCTTTAGAGGCACTTGCAAACACATTTGGTGACTCCATCTAGTAAATAACTCATTCTCTAAGTTGCAGACCTATTTTCCATTCATTTCCATTCATTCTTCTTTCCATCTCTTCCATCCTTTTCCATTCCATGAAGTTGTCAATCATGACTTCATTTCCTTCATGGAATTCACATTTACAACAACAACAATATATTCCACCTCCAACATGTTTTTCAAATCCTCCAAATCAACATTTTGATCAAATTCAAAATCAGTATGCATATCCATATGAACAATGCCAAAATTAGTTTGGCTATGAAGCACATCAAGCACAAGGATACACATATGATGAGGGTAGTCAAGAAGAAAGTGTAGATTTGTTGGAGAAAATCCAAAAAATGGAGGTTGGCATGGTGAAATCAAGGGCTCAAGCACAAATGAAGGCATTTTAGATTGGTTTCAGAGCACCCTATCCTTCGGAAGGCCCTTTTCCAAGTCATTATGGTCCTCAGGAGAAGCTAGACTTCATGGTTGAGATGCTGCCACAACTTGCACAATGGACACTGGAGATAGAGACCTATAAACTTGGTGTTGAGCAACCTTGTCAATGGGTAAGTTCTGCACCATCATCTAGTTTTTCTCTTTCCATTCCTCAAGCAAAGAACATCTCATTTTGAATTCCAAATTCCAAATCCAGCCCATGCTGCCCCAAATGTTGATCCCATTTATTCATCTCCTAGTCTTCCACCTCATCTCAATTTTTTTTTCCTTTTCCCTTCCAAATCTAAATCCCCTCCACAAGAGAAAAAATAAATACCTTCCACTCCAAGGAAACAAGAAGTTTCATCTCTTCCACCACCACAAACAAATGAAAAAATGGTTGAGTCACAACCCACCCCTCCTCTTGCATTCCCAAATCCATGTTGGGAAGAAGAAATTGCAAAAATCAGTCATGAAGGATAGCAAGAGGAAGAACCAAGCAAAGAAGGAATGATTAAGAGCTTAGTAAGTTTGGCTCTTAGATATGGGATTGAGAAAATTCCTTTACTGGTGAAGCCTACAGAGGAGGTAAAGGTTGAAGAACAAGTGGTGGCCAAGGTTGATTTTGTTCTGCAGCAGAAGAAGAGCAAAAAGAAGAAGTAGATTAGCAATCAGTTTTCTTAGAATGTAGTGTCCATGTTGGCACTCTACTTGAAGAAGATGTTGATCTAATTCAAGTTGCACAATCAGCCATGGAAGAGGAAATCTCTAAAAGAGATCTTGCAGCCCCAACTTGTCCTCTAGAGTAGCAGATTGAAGAGTTTGACTTGACAAACTTCATGCTAGAGGAAGAGTTCAATCAAGAGAAAGATTGTCTTCAAGCAGCAGAGGAAGGAGAAGCTGCTCCAAATCCAAAAGAAGAGGAGCACATTCCAGCTATGGGGAGAAAATTGCAGATCTAAAAGCTTTGAACACAAAGCAGGCTATAGAAGAACCTTCAGTTCTTCTTTATACTTCATCTCTCTCAAGTTCTAGTGTTGAAGAAGAGTTTGATCTCTCAAACTCAATGTTGGGGATGAAAGAAACCATGGTGATCAAGTTGCAGATCAAGAGAACACCATGGGAGAGGTTGAACATTTGCAGCATGAAAGCAATGAGGTAGTTTATCTGTCAGATTTGGAGGACTGTTTTGATGAAGAGGGACCGATTGAAATCACTCCATTTTCTCCTTCATCATCCACATTCCAAATACTTGAGCCTATTGTCATGGAGGAGAACTTTCACTTGCAGCAACCTGTATCTTATAAAGCATCTCTTTGGAATTAAGGTTGGAAGATTTAAATATTTCATGTTCTTCATTAGAGGAAGGAAAATAGCGAGAAGAACTTCATCGCTTCTCCCACATCATCCATCTAGGAAGATCTACAAGAGGACTCCATTTTTGAGTTAAAAATCGAGATATGGGCATATCAAATGGATTAGACCTTACCCAATAAGGTATTTGGATTCATTGGAGCCAAAGGAGAAGCCATAACCACCAAGCTTGCTTCTAAGCATGAAGATGAGCTATAAAGTACCAAGGATCAATTGCCATATGTCTTCAATCCAAATGAAGAGCAAATAAAAGAGGTATTCAATTTGCTTTCAGCTGACACCTTGCTAATTTGGGTAGAATACCAACTTCTTGTTGATTTTCCACTCATCCAAGCAGCCATGATCAGCTCCAAATCAATTGCATGGCTGCCAATTTTGAAGAAAGGAAGCTATTTTGCACAACCAGTTGCAGGGTTTGTTTAGCCCACCTTTGCTTCTAGTTAGAGTAGTGTAGGTAGGTTTTCTTTTAGTAGAAGAAGTGCTTATGCACACTCTGCATGTTCCATTTAGAGCATGTGTGATTTTTAGTTTTGTACATAGTTGTTTAGTGTTGTTTTGGTTGCTCTTAAACAATCCATCTCATGGCATTTTGGTGAAAACAACTCCGGTTTCAAAGTGGTTTTCAAGAGGCTTAAAAGGGAAGGTTTCAAGTAAAGGATCAATTTGCAAGCTATCTATCATGACTCCATGCCTAATGGATGCTTCAAAGGTAGATGGTCATTTCATCTAGCAGGCAGATGACCCTCCGAGTCGTCAGAATTGTTATCCAAAATAAGCCCCTACTTATTTTGAAAAACTCCTTCTCCTTTCTCTTTGCTAGTACTTAAAATGGATATTTTGCACACTTTAGGCACTCAAAACTTTCTAGGTATGAATTCATCGGATAGAGAATTTTTCCACCTTTCCAAAAAGGTAAAAATTTCCTCCTAGCTCCTTATATCTTTTGACTTATGGCTCTGTAGAGAGTTTGGAGGAAATTTTCCCAAGTCGGGCTGCAGCTAATGAAATGTTGCCATGTGTCAAGGAGATAGGTGAAGCGGCGGGCATCGGGAGGATTTTGGAATTTTTGCATTTGGTCAAAAGGGCGTAAAGGAAATATTTAGCTGCCGCCCTAAAAGGGGAAGGAAGTGTGAGCGCGGAGGAGCGAATAGATTTGGGACATTTTTCCCTTTTGGCCAAAATGCCCAAAGTAAAATTTTATCCCATGTAGGCCCATGAAGGAGGAAATGGAGGAAAATTTTGGTTAAGGCCCGGACCAATGGGAGAGCACCACGTGTTCGGAGTTGCGAAGCGCAGGGGTTTTTTTTGGAGAAATTTCCCAATTCAAAATAGAGGAAAAGGCGGTCTTGAGCCCATGGCTAATGAAATGGTGACACATGTCTCAAGGCGGTGGAGGTGCAGAGATTTCTAGGAAATTTTCCAAAAGGGAAAATTTTAAAGTTTGACCCATGATTCTAATTTTTCCCTAATTTTGCCTTTTTCACCCAAATCTTTTGAAGGGCATATCTTTCGAACAAGAGATCGGTTTTTATGTTTTTGGTATCAATGGAAAGTTGAAATTATCTACATAATGGATACTATAATTTTTATTTTTGGTAAGGTTTTGTGATAGAAAATTTAGAAAATGTTTCGAATGTAAAAAATATAGGAAATGACATTCAACCACCAAAATTAATGAAGTATGGGTCATTTTTTGGATCTGCAGAGAAGTGTACTTTGGGGTATGGGTTTTTCCATGAAGCCCATAACTTTGTAGGTAAGTTTTAATGGATCTGACTAGTGGTTGAGCTCTCAAATCAACCTGTCATGCGTTTTCTCTTTCCTTCCATTATTTTCATCGATTAAAAGCTAGATTTGGCTCATTTGTAAAGAGTTGTTCATTCTTTCTACTCTGCCCTCCCTTATTTTCTTCCCCAAGGTCGAAAATGGAGTTAGAACCTCCTCCCCTACTCTGTAATGGTGTTTTTTGCCTCTTACTAGTAAAATGATGTTCTGTGCAAACTTCTGAGCAATAAAAACATGTTTTGTGATGCATTTGTCCATCCTTGCTCATTTTTCTTTGTTTTCTTCTTGCCTCTCTTCATTGCAGGTATTTGTGCATGTTTGGATGTTCATTGTAGGTTTTGGAGCTGTGTTCATGGAGTTTTGGGACATTTTTTGTGTGAAATCCATCATTGGTTTTGTGATGCATTTGTCCATCCTTTCCATTGCTCACCTCTTCTTGTTCCATGACATTTTTGATAGATGTTCAACATTTTCCTTCTCTGGTGTATCACTGTTTTAGTGTAGGCTTTGTTTTCCCCTCTTTTCTCTCTCTATCTCCTTGGCATAGTTAGATTAGGATTAGATTAGCTTTCCTGCACTGGAATAGCTTGTGGTAGGTAGTTTAGAAAGAGGAACCAACCTTCTCTGGAGAGCTTTCCCCATTTGCAAATGTCCCACACTTTGGGAAAGCTTAATGTTGTGCATTCACACCAAATGAAATTTCCTTAGAAAAGTAGATCCATAGGTCATTTTGGGGGTGCTATGAATTTGCACTATGAGACACTTATTATATTGATTTCGATATTGTTGACTATATGTATGGATATTATTGTATCATTTTGACATAACATGATGTTAGATGATAGAGATATTGAGACTATTGTTTGACTTCGATTCTTAGTATGATGTGTGTTGATTCTTAGAGACATATTATATTGATGATGATGTGTTGTTGGCATATTTATATCTATTTTGACATTCGACATTTTCATCATATTGAGTAGGATTTAGTAGTGAACTAATCTTGTGATCTTATTGGTATTGATGAAATATAAAATTGAGATATTGTTGGAATTTTAAAATAGTAACATTAATTGCCTAGATGATGATTTAATTTATGTATGGATTATTGTAGATTTATATGTGTATATTTTACCTTGGATGTTTTGATGCAGCCACAAGGTCAAGGAGGTATTGTGTGTTTTGCAGGCATTTATATCACAACAATCAAAGTTGGATTGGAGACCAACCACATCGAATGCTAGATGGATTCAAAAATGGTCACCAGGGGCAACTTGTGTTATGTTGTGTGTGTCTTGTGTGTTGTTAGGGGTTCCCATGGGGGATTACCTCCAATCAGTAACTAAGGGGGATTGTGTGTTATTCTTTTATATTTCCTTTATTTAATTTTAGTATGTGATTTTATAGTGATGTATTTTCCTTTTATTAATTATTTAATTTGTGTCTAGATTAGTAAATTAATCATGTTACTAAACTAATTATGGATGGGAAAAAATAAGTCATTTATTAGATTAGATGGTTATTTGGTTTATGTGTTGTAAGTGGAGTGTATGTGATCTTGAGTGTTGTACACTCTACCCCTTCTTGGAAATTCGGATTTGGCCTTAAGGGAAAATTTTGGAGGCTTGTGGGACATGTTAAACTTGTCCCACAGATCTTAATTTACTATACCAACCCTATCTATGGATTGTTGGGTAAAAATTAGACCTCATTATGTGTTTTGTAAGGCAAAAAAGTGACATTTGTTGCACTTTTCTTACATGGGTTTTAAAGTTTTTCCTTCGAGGTGCGGGTTTGCATTATGTGTGTAAGAGGTATGTCACGCCTCTCAACCAAAAATTTATTTTGAATTGGGATTGAGGTTTGACTTGTGAGGTAGAGTGGAGGATAAATGATGTGGCATCCTACATAGAGCCACCTCACCATCCTCTCTCCCTTTTCTATTTATGCTTGTTCATTTATTTGTTTGGGGGTTACTTCATTTTCATTTTTTTGCTCTTGCAGTATTTTTGAGTTGGAGAATTTTGGATTGTTTGTGGATTTTTTTTATCTTGTTGGTGTTGGAGTGGGCTTGAAGGATCTTGGTGTGTGACTCTTGGATCAATCTCTACCATGGAAAGGTAAGAGCTACACTCTTGTTTAATTGTTTCTTTTATTTGTCAATATGTGTATGTTATTGAGTGTTTTGGTATGCTTGTTGGGTGCTTGGGTAGATTTCCTAAGTGTTAGAGGGCTATGGGGATATTATATGTATGGAGGCATAAGAGTTTATTTCATGTTTTGGGTGGGAGTTGGGTTGGGTGGCCCACCTTGACAAGAAAATGATTGTATTTCTTACTTGGTTTTTATGAGGGAGACATAAGAGATAGTAGGGAGGCATAAGAGTTGTGTAGGGGTTTTGAGATGTATATTGGAGGGTTTTAAGGTGGGCACCTAATTCCCATTGGGAGGCATAAGTGATCTCCCCATAGATCCTTGCTCCTTTGGATTTGCATTATGAAGCCTTGTATATTTTTTTAGTTTCCTTATTTTGATTGTGTTTTGGTATGGTTATGAAATATTTGTATTGTGATGTGGAAGCTTTGTATTGTTGCCATGAGTTGGATCCATATTTTATTGCATTTTTGTTGGGGCTCGGGGGCCAATGAGGAGGATAGCTTCTTCTCCTCATTGGATTATTGGTTGGGTGGAGAGTGTTGCCTCTCCCCCATTTTTTTGTTGTGATCAAATGAAGACATGGTGGAGCTCTCGTTGGTGATGTGAAACTTGGAGCATTTGTTGATGTCCAAAAGAAATCCTTCCTTGTGAGAAAACCTTCTTGTTATTCCCACTTAAGGTGGAAGACTTGTAGTATTGTATTTTTTTTAAAAAGAAATGTTGCATTATAAGTTTCATTTACCAAGTTGTATTATTATTTTGAAGGAATCTCATTGAGGAATTGTAAAATTTTCTTTCTCCTCAAATTGTAGCATGTAAATTTTGACCAAAATAAGCTCACACTTATTTTTTGGGCCAACTAACATAATTTCCCTCTTTTTGTGCTTTAATTTGATATTTCATACATTCAAAGTACTTAAGGATTCCTGAAACCATCTTCATCGATAGGAAATGTATTCCCCTTTACGAAAATATAAATAAGTCTTTCTAACCCCTCATATTTCGTAAATGGTGAGCCAATGGCCCACGAGAAGGATATTTTACCAATGCGGGCCGGTGGGCTTGGGGAAGACTTTTCACCAAAGGGAAAAAAATTGGGTGGTGGGGCTATGGGAGTGTTTTTGAATTTTTCACTTTTCACAAAAGGCACAAGTTACATTACAGGCCCGCAAGCCCAGGAAATATTTATTTTGCTAAGTGGAAAATGTGGGCCGGCGGGCTCGGGGATGACTTTTGTGAAATATAAAGTTACGGGGCCACGGATTTTTTTGCATTTTGTAACTTTCATAAAAGAATAATTTACAACTATGGGCCCACGAGCCCATGGAGGATCTTTGCACCGAAAATTCCTAAGGTCCGAAAAGGAGACACCGGCTGTTGAAAAGTCCAAGCTCGGACAGTGAAGGAAGCCTCCGTGGCGTCATCTCTGTACACCTTTAAGGGAAGATTCAAAATGAGGTTCCCAAGTTTGTGCTATCTTGACACGTGGCCATTAGTCCAAAAGGAGGCATAGACAATCGTTAAATTGGCTAAGAAAAGAAAGGGCAATGGAACCCTCCACGTATCCAATTGGTGCTCCTTTAAAAGAAAATTTTGGGGCCAGGTCTCAAACATGTGCCAGCCCACCATGTGGTCGGAGTTAGAAAACAATATCATCGACCATTGAAAAGTCACAAAGCTGCGGGAGGAGCTACATGTCACCGCAACGTAATTTCAAAGGTGCAACCCAAAAGGTAGGTCCCAAAAATGTGTGATCCCCCCACGTGTCCCAGGTCAGACATATGGACCTGCAAAACTAAAGGGACTAAGTGAAACACAAGGAAATGTAGGGCGTCCCACGAATGATGCCACATGTCCCACTGTCACAATAAAATGGGGCTGGTTACAAGGGTCACACACGTAAAGGTAGTATTCATTTGGGACTCAAATCGGTTAAGTATATAAGATCCGGTGGAAGGTGCCACATGTCATCTCAAAGACAACTCCAAAGGTGCAACCCAAAGAGAGACCCTGAACTAGTGCCAACCCTCCACATGTCTTTAGGGTCCGAAAGATAGAGCCAGTTATTGAAAAGTAAAGAAAGACCAACAAAATCCTCCACGTGCCTCGTCCTTGCAACTTCAAAGGTAAAAATATGGGGGTGAAACCTTGAGACATGCGGGGCCACCATGTGGATATGTGCAAAAAAACTCTAGACCCGAATTACCTTCAAGCGGCCATATCTTTCGATCAGAAGCTCGGAATCGAGCGGGAGGGGATGTTGTAGAGAGCTCTTGACACTGCTACCCACCGCCACCATTAATGTTTCAACCCATTGTTTTCAAGGATGTCAAGTCTTGCACCTACCACCATGATGAAGAATGGGCCTCCTTTCTTTCCCAAGAAGGAATGATGACAGGGGCATGAGTGTTGCATCAAGACTCATCACCGTGGTAGGGGAATTAAATGCTCTTTCAAGGCGGTTGAAACAGGTCCAAATTTTCCCTCCTTTCTCTCTCATTCTTCCTATATATTATATAGGAGGGGAGACTTCAAGGGGTTGGACATTTTGGTTTTACACCCTCCCTCTTCTTCTCGTCCGTAGATGAATTCATGGAGTTAGAACCTTCTATTAAGAATGTAATGCAAGTTTTTAACCTCTTGGCATTTGTAATGTTCTCGTATCAAATTGTGAAGCAATAATACATGTGTGTGGATGATTTCAACCCTCTCTTGTGTTCATTTCCTTTATCCGATCTTTCATTGAAATATTGTTTATTTGTGCATGGTGGTTATATTACATTTTAATGGTCTATGTTCGATAACAAAGTTGGTGTTCAACATTCCTTTGGTGTATCACCTCCGTTATTTTAGGTTTAATTTCTTACATCTTCTTAACCACGTCTCCTTGGCAAGTTAGAATAGATCCTCTGCAAAGTTTATGTGTGCACACCCGAATGCAGGAATATGAACCAACCTTCATCCGGTGAGCTCTCTCGATTTCAAAGTCCCACACTTTGAAATATTCTCCATGTTATGCAATCACACCGAGAGTCTTGACCCATCGAGTTGTAGATTTCGGGGGTCTTGTAATTCTACATCAATAGTTCTAGCACACCCATTCGGAAAAAAATCATATTTCAATTTTATTAAGATTGGGTGTGTATCTTGTTAAACTTCTAGCCTTTGGAGGATTTGGAGCAACACATCTGGGGACTCTTTCATTAAAATCTAGTGGTTTCAGCAGCCCAACATTATCAAGTTCATGAGAAGAATACAATCAAGGTCAAGAACTAGAGAAGAGGGGCTATTTTTTTTATCTACACTTATCTCCGAAAAGAACAAGGGTGGAAGACGAGCTCAAAGATCTCCATCTCCACCAAGCAAGACATTGTTAATGCCTCCACCTAGTAGGCCTTTCATTCAATCTACTAGATTTCTCGACCAATCGGGATGGGACACCCTGCGTCAAATTCACGATAGCAGCCCGGCTCTCTCAACCCACAAAATCCAGTTCTAGCTACAACACTAAAGAGCATTCCATATTTTATTGGAGAGAACCAAACGACTCCAATTGATCACATTCAGGATATTGAAAATGTCTTTGTACAATTCATGAGATTTCTCAAATGGACATAGCCATCAAGTTGTTGGCATCCTCCTTCAAAGGTAAAGCCTTACAGTGGTTCATAAGCCTAACAATAGGGTCTATCCATAATTAGGACAATTTTTGCATGAATCTTCACTCAGTTTGGAGAAAAGGGGGATAATTTGTCTCTGTTGGAACAAATGATAACAATCAATATGGCTCCTAATGAGAAGTTGACTGATTTCAACTTCAGATTCTAGGGTACATGGGATAGGATTCCGGTGGGTGTGAGACCCGATGGTGAAGGTTCTTTTCTATACTTAAAACTTTAAATTATGATATTTTCAAGATGATTCAATCCATGGGAGGTATAACTTTACCCGCATCCTATAACATTTCTATCGAGCTAAAAATCACTTAATCCAGTGCAGTAAACTTCCACCTAGGCCACTTATGCCTCTATATCAAGAACTAGGATCTCTAAGCATGATTCAAACACCCACATTGGCTCCCATACCTATTCTAAGGAATCGAGTTCAACTGAAGCTTTCACCTCATCTTCTAGCTCCTCAAATGAGCTCCAAGAAGTCTTGAAACTACTTGAACCGAGGAAACAAGATAGTGACTATTGAGAGATGAAAAGCTCGAGTTCTAGGCCATATCAGCCTCAAACTCGGTATTAAGATAGGGCCCCATACTAGAAAAAAAATAAACCACCAAGTCCCGCCAAAAATCAAAATTGAAACCAAGGACAACCTCAAACTGCAGAGCCATTCCAACCATATAATCGAAATGTAATTTCAACATCAAAAGCATCAGTTCCAACACAAAACAACATGACACATGAGTACAATTGGTGTTACCCCTGCAGTCTACCTCACTGTCAATTAATGTGTTTCAATGGTGCACTAAACCAGGCCTTGATGGTATAGACCGTTGGTGTGTCCCAAGAACCTAGTCAAGAGGAAAATCAGCAGCAAGAAGCTCAGCAAGAGACACCTCCAATTGAAACTATGTTGGTTAATTGGAAAACAAAATACTTCTGTGGAGTTAACCAAACCCCTTCTCAAAGTGTAGCTGCCAATACATGGTCCAAGAAAATGAATATTGGAGAGGGAAAATCATCAAATTCAAGTAATCCACAACCCTCTATTACTCCACAAGGTATTGGCAATCAAAGTGTAGCTCCCAATTTGCAAGATCAGCCCAAGCCACCCCCTAGACTAACTCAAGTGCCAGTTTAACGACCCATGTTCAAGAGAAGAATGTGTAAGGAAAGGGACCACAGAGAGATAACTCATCTCCATTCAACATCATTGAGAAGATGAAGAAAACAAATGTAAACATCTCAATGTGGGAGTCATTGTCTATCCCAGACAAAGACACTTTTTGCAAGTTGCTATGACCAATTGGTCACCTCAAAAAAGCCACCCAATCAATAAAAAAGGTTCTTACCAATACAGATCGGAAGGAAGGAAATCATAGAGATCACAAAGGTAAGAATCTTAAGCCTCCTCCCTTCTATGTCTCATTGATCATTGGAGACAAGCTAGTGCATAATTGCATGATTAATTTGGGAACAAGTAGCTTTGTAATGCCAAAACAAATAGTTGATCAATTGGGTATTCAATATGAAGTCATTTCCAAAGGTGTGGTATAATGGGATGGTACAACATTAACAATGGTTGGATTAATAAAATATTTGAGCCTCACATTGCATGCATGCCCCAATGTGACCGTCTTGCAAAATGTATCAGTCATAGACTTGCCACCCCACTTTGCATTGTGTTTTTCAAGAGACTTCACTGCTAAAATTGGAGGTTATTTGTCTACTAATTGGTCACATATGTTATTCAGAACAAGGTATGGAGCCAAGGCTACAATAATATCTGAGCCTATTGTAAACTTCCATATTGAGCCTCATACATCGAGTCCAATCAATGCAAATTGTTCATCCCTTGATCAAGAATATTATCCAAGCACCCATGAAGTTGATACCAAAGTTAGATATATTCCAGACTTGACCCTTGATGAATGGGCAAACAAGAGGCATGCTTTTGACCCTTACAAAGAAATGGAAGAATCTGAATTAGGAGTCTATTTCTTGCATGAAGAGAATCATCCTCTTCCTAACATCACTAAGCTAGACCACAAGGATGATAATGAGGTATGGTAGTTATTATTTGATGGCTCAAGAAGTAGACAAGGTGCAGGAGGAGGAGCTATGCTTGTTTCACCTCAAGGTACAAAGTATTACTCAACTTTTCATTTCTAGTTTGCTTGCTCAAACAACACAACTGAGTATGAGGCTTTGATTCATGGACTTCATTGGGCCAGGAGGAGAGGCATTAAGAATCTGCAAATATTTGGTGATAGTGAGATGATTGTGAACCAAGTTAGAGGACAACATGCTGCAAAGAATGACCTACTCAGGAGCTATAAAAACCAGGTATGGGACCTCATTGAGGAATTTGAAGCTTTCAACATTGTGTCCATACCCAGAAAAGAATGGTGCAATAGATAGGTCGAAAGCAATTGGGCAAGGTTTAATGTTATAGAAAGTATAAAAAGTGATAATTCTCAGCCCCATATAAACGTGGTTGTAAGGCCAGTTGTCCTAGATAATAACACAAGTTGGCAGGTCTTCGAGAATGATCAACAAATTGTAAATTTTCTACAAGAAGAAGTTGAGTTCTCCTCCAGAAACCAAGAAAAATTGGAATAGCAATATGGCGACCAAGTGGTGCAGCTAAGAACCAAAAAATTACCAAAGGGTCTTGTAACTTTGGAGTCAATATTCAACCCAAATGATCATTTTGGAAGGAGAAATAAAATATTCGGGTAAAGGGTGAAGATTCGAGCCCATTTCCATAGATGAAAGCAAAATTTTGTGAATTGGCAAGGTAAGTACCCAACAAGAAAAATCTGAGTTTATTCAACTTTGTCAAGAATTCCCGAAATCTTTGCTCGGATTTATAAGGATTTGAGAGGTTTCAACCCAAGGTTGGCACAACACACTATTGAGTGGATCGGGATTTAAGCCTTTCGATGAAGTAAAGGCTATTAAACCCTCACATTGAACCTCTCATGAGAAAAGAGTTGAACAAGCTAATTGAGGCCAACGTTATCTTCCCTATCAAGCATTAAAGTTAGATTGTAAACTTGGTGCTGATGAGAAAGAGAAATGGAGAAATCGACGTGTGTGGACTTCGTGATCCGAGTAGAGCATCACTCAAGGATCATTACCCACTTCCATCAATGGAGAAAATCTTGTAGGTTATAGCTGGCTCTGAGAGGTTTTCATTGCTAGATGGATACTCAGGCTATAATCAGATAATGGTGAAAGAGGAAGATCAACACAAGACAACATTCACCACAAAATGGGGCACATATGCTTACAAGAAAATGTAATTTGGATTGTCCAATGACGAACAACATTTCAGTGAGCCATGGATATGGCGTTCAAAGGATTGATCAATAAGATGGTGCTGGTATATCTAGATGATATCACTATCTTCTCAAAGAATGCAACAGACCACCTCTTTCACCTCAGGAAAGTATTTCAAAGGTGTAGAAGGTTCGAGTGTCATTGAATCCAAAGAAGTGTGTATTCTAGGCACACAAGGGAAAATTGTTAAGCCATATTGTCTCAAGATAAGGGTTGAAAATTAACCATAAAAGAGTTGAAGCCATTAGAACACTTCCACTACCACATCACAAGAAATCCCTCCAAAGCTTCTTAGGAAGGATAAACTTTGTCTGCAGATTTGTGCCTGATTTTTCCACTCTTGTAAAGCCTTTAACAATGATGCTAAAGAAGAGTCTTGCATTCAAATGGATAGTATAAGGAAAAAAGAGTTTCGAGGCCATCAAGCTCGTAATATCACAGGCCCCAACTCTTATTAACCCAAAATTTTCAAAGGACTTCATGTTGTATGCTTTTGGAGGGTCAGACACAATCTCAGCTATCTTGGTTCAGCCTAACAAGGAAGGTTCAAAACATCCCATATCATTCTTCAGTCAGAGCCTAGAGGATTATGAAGTAAGGTACTCTTTTATTGAGAAACATGTTCTTGGTGTCATTAGGAGTTTAAAGAAGTTTAGACACTTGGCATCGAACAACAAGATCCAACTGTTAGTGTCTCATGCTGGTGTCAAGTACTTTATCCTAAACAAGGACTTTAATGAGAAGAGAGAAGGTTGGATCACCCATGTAATGGAATACGACATTGAAATAAAAGTGACCAAGCTGGTTCGTGGTAAGGGTTTGTGTGAACAGATCGCTTCTAAACCACATGATCGAGTCAAAGGAGAAGAAGAGGTTGTCTTGCTACTGCAGAATGATCTAGAGTAGCCAGCTAATGATGCACCCATTCCATGTGGGACTCAAGCCTTGGTGCATTATCTCCAAACAAGTTTTTTCCCTCCAGAATGGAACAAAGAAAAGAGGATATACTTCAGATTACAAGCCATCCCATATGTGCTTATTGGTGGTGTCTTGTTCAAGAAGGACATCAATAGTGTTCTATTGAGGTGTATTGGGACATGCCAAATTGAGAGGGTGTTGCATGAGTTCCATGATGGAGAAGTAGGAGGCCACTTTGCTCCTCGATTAATAGCTCTCAAAATCATGAGGGTTGGGTACTATTGGCCTACGGTGTTTAGGGATTACTACTCATGGGTCAACAAGTGTAAGAAGTATGCATTCTTCACAAGGAAGGAAAAGCTTGCAGCCCTTCCTCTTCATCCTATTTCAGTAAATCAACCATTCATGCAATTAGGATTGGACTTCATTAGAGTGATCAACCCAAACTCAAGTCGGGGCACAAGTGGATACTCACAGTTGATTGACTACTTCACCAAGTGGACTGAAGTAGTGGCACTAAAGGGGAAAATTAATCCAATATCTTGGATTTATATGAAGGGAAAGTAATGAGGTTTGGTTCCCTACTACTATCATATCAGAAAATGCATTGGCATTTCTTAGAGAAAAAATTACTGAATGGGCTGTCAAGAATGGTGTATATCTCAAAACCTCCTCAAACTATTACCATCAAGGTAATGGCCAAGAAGAGTCCACAAATAAGAACTTGCTGAGAATCATCAGAAGGAATCTTGATGAGAATCAAAGAACTTGGCACATAAAACTCAAATCAGCTCTTTGGGTAGATAGAGTCACCCCCAAGAGGTCAACAGGTAATTCTCCCTACAAATTAGTTTATGTCAAAGAAGTCTTGTTGCCTATATCTTTAGAATTTCCGCATTAGAGCTCATGAAGTAGTTGGAGTTGTTTGAGTTCAAACCCATGGAGGATAGGTATGCGAGTTGATTGAATTAGAAGAAATAAGGGAACATGCAATGTTCAAACAAAGGAAAAGGATCAAGCCTTAATTAAGAGATGGTTTGATAAGAAAGCAAGAGAAAATACCTTTCGGAATGGGACTTAGTCCCGAAGTGGGATGCAGATCGAGAAAACTAGGAAGGCATTCAAAGTTCAATGTTATTTGGAGCAGTCCTTATATGATCACGGGATGTAGAAGTAGCAATTCCTTCTAGTTGACTAAGTTGGATGGTGAAGAAGTGCAGATTCTAGTCAATGGGATCTATCTCAAACATTGTTACTAGAAAGAAGATTCTCGCCCTTGTAAATATTAGTCTAGGATTTCCAATTCTTCTAAGTGCTTGTGCACATTTTTATTTATGTTATTAGATTGGGTTTCATTTCTCAAGGTTTGTGTCATTATACGATCGATGTTCCTCCAAGTGAATGTGTTAGGCCCTTTAGCCTTTACAGCAGGGGAGACCGATAGTTTCCTACAACAGTTGGTAATTTCAAAAATAGAACAAATACAGAGCAACTAAAATCAGGTTACAAGAGAGTTCATTTCCAGAACAGTGGGGCAGGTTCAGGGTCACCAAGTGCAAGAAATTAGGCTCATGTTTTTAGAGTTAAAGATCGGTATTAGGCTATCATTCATGACTCCATGTCTAAATAATGCTTTAAGGAAACTGATAATTTCACCTAGCAGACAGGTGATCCCAATGAGTTGTCAAATTGTTCACCAAAATAAGCTCACACTTATTTTTGGGGTCAATTAACACCATTTCCCCCTTTTTGTGCTTCAATCTGATTTTTCATACATTCCAAATACTTAAGGATTCTGAAAGCATCTTCATCAGATAGGAAATTTCTTCCCCTTTCCGAAAATATAAAGAAGTCCTTCTAACTCCTCATATTTTGCAAATGGCAGGCTGGCGGGCTTGGGAAGGATATTTTGCCAATGTGGGCCAGCGGGCACAGGGAAGACTTTTCACCAAAGGGAGAAAAGTGGACCGCAAGGCCGCGGGAGTTTTTTTAGATTTTTCACTTTTCGCAAAAGGTAAAAGTTACATTGCGGGCCCACAAACTCGGGAAATATTTCTTTTTCTAAGTGGAAAATGTGGGCTTGTGGGCCTAGGGATGATTTTTGTGAAATATAAAGTTATGGGGCCACGGGGGTTTGTTTTGCATTTTTGTAACTTTCATAAAAGCGTAATTTACAATTGCGGGCCCATGATCCCGCAAAATATCTTTGTACCGAAAATGCCTAAGGTCTAAAAAGGGGACAAAGGACATTGAAAAGTCCAAGCTCGGGACAGGCCGAAGGAAGCCTCCATGCGTCATCTTGGCGTACCTTCAGGGGGTAGATTCAAAAGGTGGTTCCCAAGTTTGCGCTAGCTTGCTATGTGGTCGGGATTCTAAAAGGAGATAGAGACACCTATTGAATCGATAAGGAAAGAAGGGGCAATGAACCCTCCACGCGTCCAATCGATGCTCCTCTAAAAGTAAATTTCGGAGCAAGTCTCAAACATGCACCATCCCGTCACGTGTTCGAATCGAAAAAGCAGTCTCATCGACCATTGAAAAGTCACAGAGCCATGGGGGAGCTACGTGTCACCACGACATAATTTCAAAGGCACGACCCAAAAGGAAGGTCCCAAACATGTGTGAACCCCCACGTGTCTCGGGTCAGACATATGGCCCCACCAAACAAAAGGGACTAAGCCAAACACAAGGAAATGGATGGGTGGTCCGCGGATGATGCCACATGTCCCACTGTCATAATTTATTGGGCTGGTTACAAGGGTTCCACCCTTAAAGGTAGTATTCATTTGGGATCCAGATCGACTAAGTATAGAAGAGCCAGCGGAAGGTGCCATGTGTCGTCTTGGAGCAACTCCAAAGGTATGGCCCAAAGAGAGACCCTGAACTAGTGCCATCCCTTCACGTGTCTCAGGGTCCGAAAGGTAGATCATTTGAAAACTAAAGAAGGACCAGTGGAAGCCTCCACATGCCTCGTTCACACAACTTCAAAGGTAAAATGATGGGGGCGTAACCTTGAGACATGCGGGGCCACCATGTGGATATGCACGAACATAATCCAGACACTGAGTACATTCAAGCATCCATATCTCTCGATCGAAGCTCATAATCGAGCGGGAGGATTTTAGAGAGCTCTCGAAACCTGCTACCCACTTGCCACCATTAATGTTTCGACTTGCCATTTTCAAGGTCGTCAAGTCTCCCACCTGCCACCATGATGAAGAATGGGCCTTCTTTCTTTCCCAGCAAGGAACGTTGATGGGGGCATGGGTGCGTCAGGCGAGACTCATCATTGTGGCAAGGGAATTAAATGCTCCTTCACGAGTGGTTGGAACAAGGTCCAACATTTCCCTCCTTTCTCTCTCATTCTTACTATATATTTTACAAGAAGAGAAATTTCAAGGGGTTGGACATATTGGTTTTGCACCCTCCCTTCTTCTATGGTCTCGCAAATTAATTCATGGAGTTTGAATCTTCTATTAAGACCGTAATGCAAGTTTTTTTCCTCTTGGCATCTCGTAATGTTCTCAGTATCAAATTATGAAGCAATAATACATTTCTATGGATGATTTCAACCCTCTCTTGTGTTCATTGCCTTTATCTGATCTTTCATTGCAATATTGGTTATATGTGCATGGTGGTTGTATTACATTTTGATGGTATGTGCTCGATAACAAAGTTGGTGTTCAACATTCCTTTGGTGCATCACCTCTATTAGTTTAGGTTTAATTTATTACATCTTCTTAACCTTGTCTCCTTGGAAAGTTAGAATAGATTTTAGAATAGATCCTCTGCAAATTTTATGTGTGCACCTGAACAGAGGAATAGGAACCGGCCTTCATCCAGAGAGCTCTCTTGATTTCAAAGTCCCACACTTTGAGAGATTCTCCATGTTATGCAATCACACTGAGAGTCTCAACCCATGGAGTTGCAGATTTCAATGGTGTTGTGATTCTACATCAACAAAGAAAAAAATGAATCAAAATGGAAATCATGTTTAAAATTTTAGTTATAATTGTATTATGAGAAAGTAAGTTCTTTGCATTGAAAGAAATGAGCTATGCTCAAGGAAAAGAAAGTTCATTATCATTTTTGAAGTTATATTATTGTAAAAGGAAAGAAAGAACATAGTTGTAAAATACTAATAGTGCATGCTTGGAAACCTTGAATGTGGAACAAAGTTGTTAGTAGTTATTTGAACAAATGGTTGTAGTGGAAATGGAAAGATGCAATAAATTTTAAGTAAATTATTATGTTGAAATATTGCATTTTGTAGTAAGGAAAAACAACAACATTAGAAGTAGATTTAGTTTCATTTCTACTTTTGGACTTGAAAGAAAATTTGTTGAAAGAAATGAAAATGATCTTGTAGTTGTTGTTATTACTATTGAAATAGGAAATGCTTTAAAATGAGTAATTTTACTATGGAATGAATAGATGGATTAAACCTTTCAACTAGAAACTTTAGGCACATAAATTTAAGTTTAGAATGACTTTTAAAACACTCTAGTGATTTTTGTTTTTAAAAATCTCAAATTTGAAGGTTCTATTTCTAAGGAATAGGACCACCTCCCTCTATAGAGCGGTGGCCTCATAACCGCCGCTCGTGCAAGGTGGTGGTCTCGAACTACCGCTCCATCAAAGCGGCGGTTTGTGAATTGTCACCTAGGTAGGGTGGAAGTCCTAGGACTACCAACCCGCTTTGGGCGACAGCTGATTACGTAACTAACGGCGAAAAATGCAAATCCGCTCCTGTGTAAATTTTAACTTGGTATAACTAAAATTTAAGCTTGTAAAATTAAAGAGGAAACCTCCAACAAGTAAATAATGCATAAATTCATTTTTCTAAACTTGTAAAGCTTCAAATGGGTATTTAAAAACATTCAATCTCTTGGACTAAAAATGAAGTAGGGTTTTGGCCCAAATAGAGAACTCAAAATGGAAATTACTAAATCAAAACTCCAAATTTGGTGTGGAAAGCTCTACAATATTCAATGGGAGGCATTACACCAATAAACCTTTAATCCAAATCTAAACTAAACTTGATTTTGTAAATTCCTCCATAGTTCTTCCTTTCTTGCTTCCATGGCTTCCATTTCTCCAACCTGCAAATTAAATTAAAAAAAATAGATCAATTGAGGAGACTACGGTAAAGAAAAGGATTTAATAAGAATTCATAAGGATATTTAGAGTTAGTTTGGAACCCTAGGATATAGTGGCCACAATTGAATTGATCCAAGGGTTGAGGATCAACCCTACAATTATTTAGTAGGAATGAATATTATGGGTTTTCTAAATAAATTTAAAGGTATGTGTAAATGGGTGAATGAGGCCATTTAAATACCTTGGTGTGCAAGTCATTATTTAGTTCCTAGTATGTTTTAGAAAATTAATGAAATGGACATTAAAGCTATTAAGATAATGAAACTAAAGTAACTAAGTATAAGGTTAATCATTTTGGGTTTGAATGTTAATTAAGGAGGAGAAAAACATTTAACCAAGTAAATTAAATTATGGCACCTTCCTAGTTAATTTTAATTAATTGACCTTAGAGATAAATTAAGAATATTTAATCATTTAACTTAGACCTGGTCCATCCTTTGTAAAGTAGAGATTATTGGTGAAAATTAATTTAATGTACACTAGGGGTTGACACCCTTGCAACCTTATAACTTAAAACAAAACAAAAATTGCCACAACCTTCTGGATAAGTGTATAAGATTTAATGTGTTCCTAGAACATCGTTTTTATGGGTGTTACATGCTTCCTCAACATTTCAAGACTGTCAAGACCCATGTTGTTTCCATTGCAATCATAAGAAGGAGAGCATAAGAGGATTCATTACAACCATTAAGGTTGACGATGACAATGCAATATGCGCTACAAAGGAAATTTAAGAAGATGAAATGAAAAACATATAGGAAAGCTCATAATGAAGATGAGACATAAAAGAGAGATTCAACATCGAAAGAGAAACTTGTGCCCAAACCGAGAGAAGAAAATTTTTGTTAAATTATGTGGAACACCATACTAAACCAAAAAAACTTGAAGGGGAATAGGAATGTACAAGTCTGAATTGGTAGTGCTACTATTTTAAAGATTGAAAGATTTTTGCTCCAAGAAAGAACTAAGCTTTGAATCTGATTCTCTTCTCTTTACAACCTTATTATTAGTTAAATACAATTCAATTAGCAACTAACCATACATTCATATGCAATTTTTAGTTCAAATTTCATAGTTTGAATTATAAAGCAATAGTATCAACAAAACAACACTCCGAGATCTGATCCTGCGCTTCGCAACTCTTTAATCATCTACGATTACATTAGTGAGAGTCCATTTCTAATAAAAATTCACATGATACTCTCTTTAAGTAAAATAAACAAGAAACAATAACAACATAGAAGAAAATGAATTTCAAGTGTTAAAAGCTATATATAAAGGAATTTGATTGTATGCTTCATTAATGTTTATATATATATATATATATATATATATATAAATCATCAAAGAGAATTCTGATTACATTATTACATTCATGGCTCATGATGTACAATGCAAATTAATAGATACGGAATAGGAATAAGCTTAAAATAAGTAAGATAATAACTACATCAGTAAATTGAAAACATTGCAGCGAGAATAGGAGGTCACAAATTTACAATTAAAGTGCTTGAGATTATTTTTCTAGCAACAAAATATTTCTTTCATTCCACTACTTGACAATTACATTTGAAAAATTAAGCCTACATATCAATGATAAGTACCATTGATGCTACCCATTCACCTTAAGTAGCATGAAGTCATAATTTCTTATAGTTTAAGGGTGAGGTGTTATAATCGCTTATATTTATACTCAATAGTCAATATTTTAATTTATGGTGAGAAGGTTTTGTTATCCAAATAATTATCCTAGTTATTTTGGATAACTTGTATCTTCATTCTAACTCGGATGCTTTACATTTTAGGTTACACGCATGTAGGATTTCTCATTTGGCACTTTACATAGCCTCGTAGTCCTTCCCCGTGCTCCCCATGCCTTGAAATTTCTCACGTACCCCTCTATAGATGCCTTCCAAATTGGTTAAGTTCCGGTCTTCCTGTCACGTGCCCTCTTTTCTTTCTACCACCATGCGCCCTTCCTCAGTTGGATATTCGTACCCTGCTTCCATACTTATCTTCGGCAAGTATGTGTTCTTTTCTATGGCACATGCACCTACACACATGCATTCTCTCTCCTTTCCTCTTGCACGCCTCACTTCCTCATTGCAAACCATCCGGATGCCCTCATGCATCTTCTTGCTTCTACCTTCGCATTCTACTTCCCTTCCATTTCCCCTTTCATGCCTTCCTCCCGTGCACTCACTTTCTTCCCTTCTTCTTGCGTGTGCACCTTATTTTTTGTCCCCTCGTGCCCTCCTCGCACGCCCTTCCCCGGACAATGCCAAGTGTCCAACCGGCACAACTTGAAGAGTGAAAGGAGGGGGTAAAGTTGTGGAAACCCACAAGGTTTCCACATGGAACTAACTACAAAGGTCCCACCTGAAAAGGGGTTTTGACATTATATATAGTGGGGCCCTTTACTTACCCAAAGGAAAAAAGTAAAAGAGCAAAGTGGAAGCCACCATGTGTCTCTTTGACACAACTTCAAGGGTAAAATACAAAGCTTGGTCCCCAAATGAGTGCAGGCCCTCCACATGGTCAGAGCCCAAGAAAGTTACACCAGCCGTTGAAAAGTATAAATAGGGGAACGGCCAAAGTGGAATCCCCGCCACGTGTCAACTCAAAGACAACTTCAAAGGTAAAATCCAAAGGTAGGTCCCCAAATGAGCGCAGTCTCTCCACGTGGTCAGAGTCCATCCAAGTTACTCCTAAATAGGTGGAAAAGGAAGAACACAATAGAAACAAGAGGAACAAATCAGCATGTTCGCAGATGGTGCCAAGTGTTAGCACGTCGTATTCCCAAGACCCTAAAAGGTAGCAAAATATTAAGAATGCACAAAGCTTCCACGTGGATCTTGCATTATGAGATCCCGCGTGGAATGCCCGACCCTGACCTTTAGATGGCCATATCTTTTGACTAGGATCTTGGATTGGAGAAAGAGAGGACTATTTGGAAATATATCGACGTCTACTACATAACTATGATGTTGTTAGGATAAGTTCTTAAAAATAAAAAATATAGTCCGCCATTTTTGACCTGTCAACGGCTTCTCACCTACTACCATAATGAAGTATGGGCTTCCTTTCTTTCCCAACAAGGAACAAAACATGGAGGCATGGGTTTTGTAGTGGAACCCATCATTGTTGTAGGTGAATTCAATGCATTTCTTGGGTGGTTGGGAAAGAATTCAAATTATTCTCTTCCCCTTTCTTTTTCATTCTTCCTATATATTATAAGGAGGGGATTGTTTCTAAAAAGGTTGGTCATTTTTTCTCTCCGCCCCCTCTCTCTTTCTTCCCTAGGGCCAAATGTGTAGTTTAAGCCTCCTCTTATTGGTTTGTAATGACATTTTCTTTCCTCTTTCCCACTAATGATGTACTTGTATGAACTCATGGAGCAATTAAATTTGTTTCATGATGCATTTTGTCCATCCTTTGCTTACTTTATTTTTGTTCTTGCCTCTCACCATTGCAGGGTATATTGTGCATATTTCTGATGTCTATTACAGGTTTTGAGAGCTGTGTTTAATGGGTTTGAAGTGGTGTTCTGTGTGAACTTTATCTTTGGCCTATGATGCATCTTGTCCATCCTCTCCATTTCTCACCTCTCTCCATTTCATATAGTTGAATTTTTTATCACCAATTTCCTTTTCTGGTGTATCGCCACTTTAGTGTAGGCTCTATTTTCATGCATCTCTTTCTCTCTCTCTGGTCCCTTGGAAGGTTAGATTAGGATTAGATAGTTTTCCTGCATTAGAGTAGCTTGTGGTAGGTAGTTTAGGAAGAAGAAGCTGGCTTTCTCCGGAGGACCATCTCAAGCCCGCAAGTCCCACAGCTTGAGAGATGGTCCAATGTTATGCAGATCACACTCGGATTCCCCATTCAAAATCAGGCCATTTGGGGGTGTTGTGATTCCATGTTAACAAGTTCAAAATCTTTCCTCTACATGATCAAAGAAAAGGAAAGTAGAGAATAGGATTCACAAGTTAAATTGTAGGCTATATAAGAATACTTCAGTAGGGGACAAAAATGGGTTTCCATAAGGTACTTGATCACATGGGAAATCACCAAGGGAACCTTTAAAGATGATGTAAATCATAGGAAAATTAAAACCCAAAGTGAGGCTAGAATCAATAATTTGAATCCTCAATGTGGTAGTTGTTGAAAAATGATGTTTCAATCAACATATATTAATGTAACCTTAATTTTCCCAATACTTGTGGACAACAATATTATGGGTGAGGCACCATATAATTACAATTACGTAGTTGTAGGGAACCAGACAAGCTTTAACGGGATGAATAAGCTGCACAACGTGGCTATAGATACCATCATGTCATTTGAGATGGCCATCTGGTTATGGATGACACTGCAGTCACCCAAACCTTCGTGTCATGATGTGATCAGGGGTATGTGAATTTTTGATAGATGATGTTTCAATCGGCAGAGTTGAAGGACACAGGAATGACCACCAATGTACACGTGGATGGTGATGATTGTATAGGATTGTCAACATCTTTGAAACTTCAATCATTTTTGTCCACATTCTAAAGGGTTTCAGAATGAGCCACCTCCATTCTAATACAAAACGCCTTTGGTGTAATTATTTTCAATCCTTACCATGAGTGAGCCACCCCCTATTCTAATAGGGAATGATTTGGGTGTAATAATTTGGGAGTGCATGTGAATTCTATCTCGGTGCATGTTACATGGAAATTAAAATGGTATCTCGGGCATTATTTCATCCGAACTACCCACTTCCAATTATGTTTACAATCTTTCACAACAACGAAAAATATGAAAACATTCTCTCGTACTAATCCGGATCCTTGTGCCATTAATCACATATTCCAATGCAATAACTACCATAAAATTCTCTTGTGATCCTCATAGGGATGCTACCAAATCATACGCCTTCTACAACACTTCATTTCCATAAAAAACCACCTAGAAGACATCATATACAAACACTTCATTGTGCTTGACATTAGAGGAAAGAGTGGGCGATTAGACATAATAGTGGAGGGCATATAAAGAAAGGGTATACCTCCATATGAATGGTGGTCAAAATTCTGCACATAATTGAACCGAATGGATTAGGCATCTGTTTATAGAAAACATAAAGGTGGCCACCAATTTACCAAAAGTCATTCTCACCGTCGCTTCTTTCAACGAAACGATGTGATCTCACATTGCAGGGGCCGTGGCAATAGAGCTTCCAGGGGCGACCCAAGTAGGCCTTGTGAATTTTGGGATTGGTGTAGAAATCCATCATGTATTGCTCTGTTCCGTTGATAAAGCAATTGTTGAAAACAAATCCGGTGGACTGACTCGGGTCTAAACGACCATGCGTGGTGATGCTATTGCTCTCTCCATTGGTGGAAGAGGAAAGGCAACAGACAAGGGCGTATCAGAAGCGTGGTGTTGTAAAATACGACACTAGTTTCATGTAATGTGAATATGTTTTATGTGTTGCTGAAAAATGTGTTGGATGTATGCTAAATAATGCATTGGATGCATTACAGTGACCAATATTTAACAAAAGATAAAAAACAAAACTTAAAAATAGAAAACACGGGCAACATGCTAAATCGAATAGTAAAAACAAAACTTAAAAATAGCAAACCCACTCGCAACATAAAAAATTGGAAAAATAAAATTGTTAAAAATAGTAAATCTGTAAAAATAGTAGAGAAAAGCTAAACCGTCACCACAACCGTCAAATTTGACATAGTTCCGTGAATGTCCACAAAGCCCTTTTGCATAAGAGGAATGCCTTCGGCGTAAATATATATTTAAGAAATTTATTTTATAGATTGATGAGGTCCTTTTAATAATTTATGAGATTATTTTAATATAATGTATAATAACATATATAATTTGAGAAGTTAATTTTATGAATAGACTAGACCCCCTTTAATAATTGATGACACCTTTTAAACATAAAATAAGTGTTTTTAATCATTACATAAGGAATAAGGTATTTACCCACTTACAAAAGTATCATGGTGAAAAATATATCTTCTTCTTAATAAGATAAAACATACAGAATTCGAAAAATATCTTCAATAATAAGTTAATTAAGACTTGATACTTATATTTGGAAAAAGGTCACAAATGATTAAAAAAACCTATAACTAAATAATAATATAATTGTAATATTTCAAACTTAATTGTTTGGTACATGTATCAATAACCTTTATAATTATAATATATGGGCCTTTACTCTACTCCCACATCTCATCTCTTGCAGGAATTTTTGTGTTTTTCAACCTTAATGGGTCATTCCCCACCCCTATATTAATTATTTTGAAAAGGTTAGATTCCTTAAGATAATATTGAACATCAAAAATGATCTTAGAAAAGAGTTGGATTCTTTAAACTATTTTTTAGAATCATAAAAGATACCTTGTCATAAGCACACTTTGGATCATTTTTATAGTTTGAATCACAATATTTTTTGAACAAAATCAACTTGACTAAAAGATATTATGTTTGATAAATTTATCAACATTAAACAAAACCATGAAGAAGCAGAGAGAATGTAGTGTTTTCCAATAGTAACGAGAGTGCAATCATGATAAGGGTAAGATATTTCCCCAATATTTGTTATTAAGGAGGTTATCTAAAGTAATAAACATTTATTTTTCTTGAATCGGGCTAAAAATAACAAGATTAGGGTTTCACATAGGTGGAGAAGAGTTTGTAACATTGTTTAGGTCAACATTCACAAAGTTAGGGGAGACATGAATTATGAAAGAAAAAAATGATTTTGAAAAATTATAGAAATGTGTTCAATTTATCCTCCATATTTGAAAAGTTTGAGTACAAGTTATTAAGTCATAAACAAATCTTTAAAGTAAGCTTGCAAACCGTTTTGGGCTAAGAGGAGACTAATCTTATGGATCATTTCATTTCAATTCCCTCCACCAATGTTCAAATGAAAAATATACTTGAGCTCTTTAAGGCTACGATTTCTCTCTGTAATTTTCGAGATAGTCCTCTCCAATCATACTTTTGACGAATTATGTGGTAAACATGGTTAGTGGAGTGAAAAAAATAGTCTTTTTAATGGGGATTTGTCATCATATTTCTAGCCGCACATGTTGAAGCTTCCTTTTTCACTATATTTGTAGCCTAAGAGGTATGGTCCTTTTCGATCCTTTCTTTTCCCCTTCCTCTCAATTTTGCCCGGGTGGAAATGCAACACAATAGTGGATAATGGTGTCAGAAATTATTATTTCTACATGATAATAGGTGAGTTAACTTAAAGGAATTTTTACTTACAATTATATTGTTATTTGAATTAGTTGTTATAGTGTTATGGTTGCAAAAATATTATGTACATAGGTTACAGGAGTATAGTTAAGCCAACCTCCTAATTTATAGTCCCGAATGAATGCATGTAAGTGAAATAATAATTATTGAAATATTTATTCGAGTAAGTCTCATTTGATATTAAATCTCGACTAAAACTTCAAATGGTAATGAAAATGGAAAATTTAGGATTTTGAAATAAAATATAATAGAATATTCTATTTTTAACGTATGTTTGGAATCACAATCAATCCCATAATCGAGAATGAATTACAATTTTTACTTTTAAAGAGGATGTGCATTTGTAGGTGAAATAATTAGGTTAAAAGGCTTGCTAGTAATATTCATGAGTTCATAAATCATCATTTTGGTTAACACTACATTGGTCAAAAAAACAAGTGTGATATTTAAGTATAGTGTGACAGAACAAATTAAAAGTGTTGAAGAGTGATGGGTAATAATTGGGTTGTGAGTCCCAAAAAGAAGGGAGGCATGGAGAAGGAATTTAGAGATCTAATCCACCAAGGCCGTGCATCACCTCCTCCATCAAAACAAAGGAAATAATAAACAACACTTTAAATAAAAAGACTAACTTTAGTAACGATAGTTGATAGGGATTTTAAATTTAGAGACATAATTTATTATTTTAAATTAATTCAAAAATTCTTGGGAAAAAATGGACAAGTGATTAAAAATATATCTCGCTCTCCATTTTTAAAATAGAAGCCACATAAGTTGCCAAATAAATTTGTAGGACTATTCGTTCTCTCAATAACAATGCTTAAATGTAAAAATTAATTTTGGTTTCATTGAAAGAATGTTGTTTTGGTCAATTTTATTTAATTGAAATTTGACTAGACTTTTGATTAATCACATTGATTATCAACAAGGAATCGAATTTGAGTATCATCTTCTTAGTCCCTATGTCGATAGTTGTTTTCAGTCCCTCACATAATGTCTATACTATTACCAAATTATTAGTGGCCAAAGCATATTAAGAGAATAATTTTTGAGAGTCATCTTTTTATTCCTAAATAATTCATTTTGTTCATGAATTTCAAAGGCATTGTCAAAGTTGAGAATTACTATTAAAGAAAACTTGCCCATTTAGTGGTGTTTCTTTTGTCATAAGATAAAATCATTTTGGTTCTCAATTTGTCAAATTAGATTCTATTTTATAATAATTTCTTATAAAAATTTGTAAAGTATTAGAGCCATCTATCTAAATATTTGTTGAGTGGAATTCTCTAATTTAACTAAAAATCATGAAATGATTTTTTTGTAAAAATCAATGTATGTCTTTCTTTTCTTCTAGACTATGATAATTGGAGTTACTTCTCATATTTCACCCACCTCGAAAAGAACCTGCCACCTCCCAATTTTGTACCATATTGATGAAATGAACTCTCATACATAGATAGATCCATTCCCCACCCATTTAGATTAACTTGATATTTATTTCTAGGGTTGTTAATAGATAGGGTGTTTATGATCTCATCTATCGATGAGAGAGAGAAATAAACATCGACGTTGATCTAAGTGGAGTCAAAATAGTGAATATTTTCTTGAAATCACCTAGTCTTATTCATCGTATTAAAGAACTATGACCATACTTTTTTTTTTATGAAATAGTCTATATTAATTTATAAAATATTACAGCGTATCCAAAAAAAAAAAAAAAAATTGTGTGGTAAAGGGCACACCCCATGAAAAAACTAGTCGTCACGGCTATGATACTAAAGTATCAAGCCCAAGGGGCAACATCAAATAAAGTAAAAATGCCGAAAATGAAAGGAAAAAAAAACTAGGCCACCGTAGCAAACATAGAGGTAGGGGGTGGTGGAGGCCCCTTATCCTCCAAGTTACTACCAGAAGATTGTTGCCATCCGGAAGGGGCGGCCAACCTGAAGCAACTTCTTCATCTTTTTCTTCCTGCTGATTAGGAGAAATGGCAAGAGCCAACCTGGGAACTTTGCTAGAATCCCACCCATCCCTCTACACAGGAGGTGGGGAGTGGTGGTGGGAACCCCAACCATTGTGCTGCATGGAATGGTGAGTTGAGCCCCAACCACCCCAACCATTATGCTATATTGATGCTCAAGCCGACTCCTAGAAAGCGATGAAAATGAGCTTGGTCAACTGATCGGCCACGACCACGACACCCTCTTGAACAAACACTCCCAAAAGGGGAGGTAGGGGGTTCCCGTGCCACAATGCAAAAGTGGTGGCCCAATGATCCAGAAGGGTCTAAAGGTACCGTACCTCTAGCTCCACCTTGTGGTCTTGGTCCTAGATCTATAATAACACATTCGAGATAAGCATGGCCTTATCATAATGTGAAAGAATGTAAGAAACTACAAAATTAACAAAAACAATATAATTACGTTCTTTCCAAATAAAAAAAGGATCTCCACTTTGAAAGTATGCCACACTTGCGCATAAGCATGGGGAATGGAAATATAATCCCCAACAAATTATGTTGCAAAAGAAATTGAGTTGGTCTAAATGGCTAAAAGAAATTGTGGATCCAAGTCCAAATAGCTTGAGATTTTGGGCGTACCAAAAAGATGTATGAGCATCTTAATGTGCCCACAAAAAGGGCATAGCCGAGGAGTAATCCCGTAATGAGCTAATCTACACCTAAGAGGGAGGCCTTGATAACACAAGACACTAAGAAAAATAGGCTAGCTTGGGCTGAATGATGGCTTTCCAAACGGTATGAAATCTAGCTTCCTAGGATGACCATCCAAAATTGATGGACCATCTAGAGTTAAGCAAGGCCACCATTGGCAGCCTAGGGGTGAGTAGAGCATAACCTTTTCCTAGGGAGTAATTTAAGAAAGGGGTATCTGGAGACCATTTCCAATCCTTCCACTAAGGCCTGAGAGAGACGACACCAACTTTGTGAAGAATTTCGCAGAATGGAATTAAAAACTTCCTGATAAGACTCTTTGTCAGTCGGAGTAATCCAAAACTTGGATTTAGCTTGAGGCCAAGTGAGAAGTAATCTAGATTTCCTACAAAATATGTTTTCAAGAGTACACAAGCCTCATCGATACAAACTTAAGATCATGGACACAGGGAACTTGGGCAAGCGACACATCATGAAAATTGATGAGAGGAGACCACCAAATGTTGTGGTCATTAATGAATATCCCATTTCGAATCCATCCTCTGTCTAAATTAAAAAGGGTTTGAGTAACTCCCAAGATTTCCATATGATTTTCACAACAAAGGTGCCCACAACCTTAACCGGGGATTTGATAATGAGAAGACTATGAAAATCTAGCCCTTGTCAAGTTTTACACCCTTGAGGGGAGCATTGACAAATACAATTGTGAATCAACACTTTCCAAGCTTTGTTGACAGTGTAGCCCCGAATGATCCACTTGGCTACCAAATTTGACCCCTGGTGGCCAATGCTAGTAAGACCAAGACCTCCAGAATCCCTAAGGAGAAAACAATATTCCTAGGTAACTTTGTGAAAGCCTTTACTAAGCTCCGAGCTAGCCTAAAGAAAATCTCTGAGGAGTTTCTCCAATTTCTTATAAGAGGCTTTAGCTAGCACAAAACAAGAAGAATAATAAACATGTGTGGCTTCCAATATCTTGGAGAAAATATGAAATTTTCTTGCCAATAAAAGGGCTTAGTAATCTAGTACTCCAACTTGCAGGAAAACCTGTCAATAACATATTGCTAAAGTTGACTGGGAGAAGCATCAAAAGCAAAGGGAATGCCCAGAAATTTAAAAATTTCTCCATGTTGGATATATTTCTAGTCAAAATGATTCAGCCAACTAGGTTTGGGGAGAAAATATTACCTGAAGCACTGGGTCTTTCTCCATTGGATACTGGAACCTAAAGCTAAACAATACGTGTCCAAACATTGCATGACATTGTTGATATTCGCTTCCTCCACCAAGAGCATGAGAAAGGAGTCATCCAAAAAATTCTGATTGAAAAGTTGAAGGGGAGTTATAGAAGGTAGTTGAATACCCTCACAAACCCTTGATCATGAGCATGGGCAAGGAGGAACCCAAAACCTTCAACGGACTAGCACATAAAGAGTAGGCGCTAAAGGACAACCTTGTCTAATAGAGTGAAAGAGCCCAAACTGCTCGGAAGTATGACCATTAATAGATAGAGAGGTCGTGGCATCTACAAAAATCATTTTGATAGAGGCGATGAAAACCGAACCGAAGCCTAGCGCTTCAAGCATCGCAAGAATGAAATGCCATTCAATCATGTCATAGGATTTTTCAAAGTCAATTTTGACAAAAATGGCTGGTTGTTTAGAGGTTCTTGCCCACTCCATACCTTCCCAAATAACCAAAATATTATCCAAAATGTACCTACTTTGTATGAAACTAGTCTGCTCAGGACTGACGATAATGGGAAAGATGGGCCAAAGCCGAAGAGCTAAAGCCTTAGCTATGATTTTGTATGAAACATTGAGCAAGGTAATCAGCCGCCAATTACAGATGAGCTCTGGGTCTCCTACTTTAGGGATGAAATTTATGTGACCCCGATTAATAAGGGCACTAAGGGACCCTGAGTGGAGAGCCTCGAGGTAGACTTGCAACAGATCCCGACCAACCATGTCCCAAAGGGATTTGTAAAACTCACAAGGGAAGCCATCCATTCCAAGAGCTTTATCATTGGCCATAAGGGAAACAACTTCATATAAGTCCTCTAGAGTAAGCAATCTATCATAGATAACTCTGTGAGCAGGTGAAAGCTTGCAAGGAACTACCGAGAGGCATTCAAATGAGCACGAATTTTCACTCAGAGACTCGTCCTACGCTTTGAAAACCTAAACATAGTGCCTAACAAAGGCTTGGACCATCTGAGGAGTGTTTGAAATCTGAACACCAACATCAACAATGACATAAATTTGTTGGTTCATGTGTTTGGCCTTGAGCCACTGGTAAAACTCTTTGGTGTTACGGTCTCCAATTTTAAGCCAGTGTAGCCGAGCTTTAATCTGGGCACCCCGAGCTATGTAATCATCAACAATGCATATTTTTTGCCATAATTTAGCAACTTGGAGTTACAGAGCCACATTGAAAGGATCATGTTCAAGCGCCACCATTGAGTGGCTTAGCTCGGTGGAGGTGGTGGAATAGGCCCGCCACCGGAATTTAGCGAGTTGAACACCATACATCCTGGAGGAATTTAGTGAGCCAAATTATAGTGTCTTTCCACCAACTTATCCAACCCACCTTACTAAGAGGGTGAGGTGCAAGGTTCCAAATTTGGTGGATGTGTGCCAAAGTGGGGTCATGATGCAGTAAAGTAGTATTTAAATAAAACTACATCTTTTTAATTTTTGGCAGTTGAAAAGTCCATTCAATATGAAACCGAATTGAAATGTGGTTGGAAAGAACAACAACCAGCAACACTTCCACCGGAAGAGAATAACAACTAGAAAATTTAAAGAAAGGATGTAAAGAGATCATGGCATGATCAAGCCTTTTAAAAACCTAATCTTGGCTGTTTCTAATATTAGACCAAGTGTACCATGACAACGTCTTTGGTGTGATGCAAATAATTAGGGTCATAAAACCCAAATTTATTACGCATGTAAAACCAAGCTTCCCTTTCACCAATTGGCCACCTCATGGGTAAAAGGCCCATTTTGTCGTTGGGATGCTCAACCATATTAAAATCCCCATTGATTAACCAATGTGCATTTGGAAGGTCTTCATCCACCCACCGACATAGTGACATCCATTCTGACGCGTCATTAGGTGCATAAACATTAATAATCCCAAAGGAGAGATTTTTAATATTGAATAACACCCAAAGAATACGGTTGTCAGTGTCGCATCCATGATTGACGTAATACGGTTGCCGCTTTCGTCGAGAGAAATTAATGTGATCATTCCACCTCTACCAACCGCATGGTTGTTAGAGATGGTTAAACTATCGAGCTAAATAGTTGGTGATAGAATCAAGAAAAAAACTCCTGTAACTTCGATCTCCTATAAACACAGAATATCCATATCTGAGAAGCTTTTCCTAAAATCTTGCACTATGTATTTGTATGTAGAGTCTGTGAGACCCCAAACATTCCATGAGTAGAAATTCATGAGGAAACATTGTCCAGATGCATTTCTGAGTCTAGCTCACTCAAACCATCAAGGGCCCCAAAATCTGTTCTAGAAAACCCATTCCCGGTTAACTATAAAAATTTAGACAATTGAGTATCCCACTCGGTGTTAGGGATATACTCCCCCTCCTCATGCTCATGAGGAGGGCTACGAGAACACCGAACTACCTCCTTTCATGGAGAAACCACTTTGTTAGAAACGAGTAATGGTTGAAGACCACCCTCATTCTCGTAAAAAGAGTAGGCCGAGGGTTTGAGGCCAATGCATCCCAAATGCTTTATCCATGTTCCTTGTGCTTTGTTTTATTCCTCTTTGCCTTTTTTCTTAGCATTTTGACCTTTAGTGACAAAACCACCACCTGCTGGCGGGCGGTCCCATTAACCGCCACCTATGCTTTAGCAACGGTCCTACCATTGCCTGCTCGCAGGCGGCGGTCCTTCATGCATTTTCCAGCACATTCTTTTGATCATGACTTGCATAATTTTCAACTTTTACCAGCTTTTCTCCACCGCCTTGGCTCGTATTAATGTTTTGTGTCCCCTGGAATAGTGTTTCTCCATTGTTTAATGGTAAAAGAGTTCCATTCCAAGTTACCCTTTGGTGAATGGGAATTCTATAAATAGCTGGTTTGTTTTCAAACAAATGGCCCCTCAACTTCTCATTTTTCATTGTTTAAGTCTTTCAATTTCTTGTTTAGAATTCATTTTGTTTTCATGTTTGCATCCATGCTAGTTTTCCTTTCGCTGTTAGAAGCCATTCGATCTTCTTGCTTCAGTCTTGTTCATTGTTGTTCATACAAATTAGTTTAGAGCAGAGTAGTGTCATTTAGATTGAATTCATTAGAGTTGCAGGTTGTGTTCTTCACAAAAGGTAGATTCTAGAATCTCTTGGTACCCTTGTGTTGTATTCCCATAATAAATCCCACTAGGAATTACATATGCCAAGCTCTGTCACTTGTGCTATCCCTCTCCTACTCGCATTATATTCGGTCTATATCCAAAGCTGCCATTGTTCAAATACCTTCTTCTATTGATGCTAGCATATACACGCTCTTTTGGATTCACGTGAACACAAAAGAATGAGGAGATCATTCTGAGGGGACAAAGTCATACACTACTAGGATTCGCCACTATTACTGCAAATTCCAGGTTTTATCTGTCAAAGTTCTAGTTAAAATATATCAAATAGAGTAGTGAAATATTTCATTTTAGTTAAATTTCATTCTCGATATTGCCAGGGAAGCTGTGGGGATTGATAGTTTCTGAGAAACTATGATTCATTCCTCACTTCTGAGGTAGGATCGAGAATCTTTCAATTAAGTTAATCAACTATCTAGTTATTTAGGATAAAACTCACAACTACACAGGCAAGTAGCTACACCGGGCTACCTTGTTTGTTTTAATTTTGTTATTAGATTAGTTGTCATTTTCTAAATATATTAGATTAGTTTCTCTTTCATTTCCATTCAAAATCTTATCAAAAATACAAAAATAGAGGAATATATATATATATGTTGTAGATATATCTCGCATAGTTAGTTTATTTCATTTCAGTTAGGCTTATATTGATCTTGTATGACAATCACGGGACCTAGGGAGCCCAGGGAATACATTTTTGAGCCAATCATGCCTCAACCAAATATTGTTGCAGCAATAACTGACATAGACCAAAATCTCAGAATTCAGGTCTTCCGAACAACAATAGACCTACAAGAAATCAGCTCACAGTTAAGAGGATTAAACATAGAAGACGACAAAGCACACACATTCTGGTCAAATCAGACCAAATTATAGATTGCCTTGATAGACATCCGTATGACTGTAGAAGGACCTGAAAGAGAAAAAACATTCGGTTGTGATCCACTAGTCCCACAGCCAGATGCAGGAGACCTCCTCATTGATATAGACACTAGCTTACGTATCCAAGTTGCCAGAACACCTGTTAGGTACTCTGAGAAAATCATGCAACTTCTAGTTCTAAACGTAGAGGCCGAAAAGGCATACGATTATTGGATACTCGGGATCAGAAGAAGGGATTGATTCTTCACATGACCATAGGAGGTCCACAACAACCACAAACTTATGGTTGTGATCCACAGGTCCCACAACCCAACGGGCCTACAAATCAATCCAACATTGATGCTAGTTTGTGAACATTAGTATTTAGATCCTCTCCACTCCCACCAGACATTATCACACAACTATCATTATTAAACGTAGCAGCTAATCAAGCTAAATATTTCTGGACTAGACCAGAGAATCATCCATAAAACACCAAAATATCCACTACATATTTAGCCATTCCATTTTCATGACCTTGTCGGGAGACATATATGAAGCACCCACAGGTTATCTTCCATGTATTCCACAACCCATAGATCGGATCACGATAGAGCTCGATATTGATTGGAGCCTTCGAGCAGCTATCCTCTCACCGAATGATCTATCACACCGGTTCAGGTTAGGAGGGCCTTCTTTGCCTTAGATTCACAGATCCCATTATTGCGTGTTGAAGACATAAGATTACCTAACTAGCTTATCTACATCCCGTGTATTCCATCCCCACCGGTTGTCTCGGCATGACCTCGGGAGGTCGGGTGCGAGGAAGAGTCACTTGTAGATTCCCATGCTTGCATGTCACTTTTCCATCGTACAAAATTGGTGAACCCAACGTGAAACTTTCTACCTTTTCAGAGTCTTATTTCTACTTGTTCTTCCAATTAGTATACTTTTCATCTTTTCCACCATTAGCCTTCACATCAGCTTTACCAACAAAATTAGTGAAACTTACGTAAAAGGAACAATTGTTTCACTTTCACACTCTTCTTTTAATTTTATCCACCTTCGCTCTTTCCCATTATTCTGTGGGTATTCATATACCCCCAAATATGTCGGGATACGATGCATATGGCAGACCTCTCCTAGGTCTTGAAGCATACTACGATCAACTAAATAGACAACCATCACCCTCGCTCTCAGCATGGGGTGAAAACTATTCAACTAACTAATTTTCAACACAAACTCCACCTCAAAGGACTAGATATAGTTCTTCTTTCCAAATAGAGGAGTTGGATCAGCTCACTCAAACACAACAAATAGAGCCTTCAAGCTCAAACAATATGACGCTCACTGGAGAATCTGGTTCATCTCCTCAGGTGTTGCTTAGACCACAAATTAGTAGACAATCAGATCCATATCTATTGTTAGATGATGAATACTTAGCACGTTATGCTAGGAGTGAACAACGCTCTCAAAATATGTACCCATCTATAGGAGGTTTGCAAACACAACCCGAGGTCTCATTCCAAGAAAACACCCCCATCCCTCCACCTATAGGAAATGCCCTCGGTGAAACTTGGCAGGGCACCGATCAATTCATAGTTGGGTACCATATGCCTATACAACCTCAAGGTATACAACAAACACCACTAAGGAAAAATACCATGTCTTCACCAAATGAGGTCATCTCAGCCTTAGTTGAGAAAGTTAGAGGGTTGGAACTTGCTCAAGCAAGTCAAAATTCACAATTCATGCAGGTAGGAAATTCCAATCCTCCACATCATCCTAGCCAAGTAGACCTCCTCACAGGAACAGGCACATTGGGCATGCCTCCTCAGTATTCACAACAAACACCAACTAGAACCACATTTTCTAACATTGCTCCGGTGGAAAATATGATACCTCCCGGTTTAGTACAAAATAATCCATTCTGAGCAATGCTCCTCCATACTTAAACATGTATTCCAAATCACCACAGGGAGATATGTTCTCTTCTCCTGGCATATTCACTCAACCACAGGGATTCCCTTATGCCCCTACAAATACATATGCTACGCCATATCAACAACCCATTCCACCTCCACCCCCTCAGCAAACACCATCAATGGTCGAAACCTATGCAATAGGAACTTATTCAGAATATTTGAAAGAACCTTTGGACTTCACTATACGAAGCGTCATGCTTCCAAGACCTCTCCCGATCTACCCAAGTACAAAGGAGAGGGAGACCCAAATGCACATATTAAGGCCTATGCCACAGCCATTCGAGAACTTGCTCCTTGGGATGGAGTTGTTGCTAAAATATTCCCCAAAACTTTAGAGGGTATCACCCTCGATTGGTATTACAAAATACCTAAAGCCTCAATACATTCATTTAAACAACTCATTTCAGAGTTCATCAAGGCATTAACATGAACAAATTGTTGAGAACAGAATCAGGGAATTCTTGCATATTAAACAAGAACACAATGAATCTGTTGCTCATTTCATCCAAAGATGGCGTATACCATCCTCTATTCTTCAGCAAGCACTCCAAACATGGATCAGATGGAACTATGTGATTTATTCCTTCATTCTCTCAGTAGAGAGATAAAGGAAGAAGTCCAGAAGTTCCCACTAAGAACTTATGATGAAGTACTCGAGAGCGCTCTCCGAATAGATCAAGCTGCAATAGATAGCGGTCATGCAAGACATATGGAACAAATGGGAGGTTAATCATCCCCAACCAAAACACTACGACTTATCCTACTACCACAAATGCCAATCAAGGACCTAAAATCCTTAACAAAAACCGTGGAGTGACAACAGATGGAGTGACTGACCAAACTAAAAAAGAAAACATTGTAAATGTTCCACCACCAGTTAACAACCAACGAAACAACAATTTCACCCCAACGATCAACGCGGTGGATTTTAATCATCCCCAATGACAACAACAACAACAACAACAACAACAATGGCAGATCCAGACACAGGGTCCAAGTCAAAACTCAACTGGATATCAAAACCAAAGACAACAAACAAAAACTTTAATCCTAATAGTCAACAGTTTAATCAAAATTTTGGACCACAACACGTGCCAAACCAACAACCTAGGAGTTATAATCCCAACTCATATTGTGGTTTCCACAAAATTTGAGGCCATGACACTAGGACTTGCCACGATTACAATAAGTTCATGCAATGTTTTCCAGAAGAACAAAGACAACTCTTCATAGATATGTTCTTAACAGATTCTGTGACACCGATGCCAAATACTTTCACAGGGGCAGTTTCCCCTCAAAATGCACCTCTTAAGATCTTCAATGATCCACTTCCAAATCACAATAGCAATAATAAATTAAATCCAAATGGGATGAACAAAGGTGTAATGACAGGAAATAATGATCATGAAGCCTCAACTTCACTAAATCCACCTGTCGCACCACAATTAGGAAATCAGCCACGAACCAAGATAGTTGGTCTAGTGGAGTTAGATACTGAGCTGCACGTAGAAGCCATAACAAGAACACGAGAATATTCTTCTCAACCAAATCCAATCTATCCACTAGAACCAGATAACATTCAACAAACATTGGTAAAACCCATGGGTGCTTATGATTTAATTAATGACTTAACAAAGACCTTCTCTCACATCTCCTTTTTGGACTTATTGAAAAATTCTCCTACCCATAGGGCTGCTCTTTTAGAAGCACTAGGTCTGGGTCATTTAATTAACATCACTCCACCTCCCAAAACACAAGTAAACCATATAGACTTCGATATCCACCCTCCAGGGCAGCCAGATAGGGATACTGAGTTTATATTCGACATAAACAAAATGCCAACAGATGCTGAAATTACACGTAGAGGTGATCCGGCCTTGCATTTACAGGTGTGGGTTTACAATAATTACGTTAAATGTGCAATGGTGGATGATGGGGCAGCAGTTAACATTGTCCCCTTCTCTTTCCTTCAAAATCTAGGATATGGAGAAACAAACTATTCCACAACAAGAAATACGCTAAGAGGTTATGATAGCCTTAAAGCTACTTCAATTGGGACTATAATATTACCAGTCACCTTAGGACCCAAGACAATCCTCACCGAGTTTTATATCATAGATCGGAAACCAACTATAATATGATCCTCGATCGACCATGGATACATCGCATGAAAGCAATCCCTTCTACGTTATTCCAGGAAATAAGATTCTTACACCTAGGAAAGATATTCATAGCAAAAGGTGACCCAAAACCATTTGACATACACCTAGCAGACCTGAAGAAAAGACCAGGCGTTCACTCTGAGTTTGAACTCCCAACAAACCAACTTAACAAACCAATTGACTCAAAACCGGAAGAAAAATTAATACCTACAACAGAAACTAGAAATTACGAACCTAGTCAAGGGCATCCCAACCCTCAAGGATGAAGCTAACATTGTAGAAACAATGTCATTAGGAACTACTACAAAAATTGTCAAATTACTGGAACAAGATCTACCAATTTTCCTACCATTTGATTCCACGTAGGTATGGGATGTACCCTAGGAGTTGGTTCTCTTCCAGCAGAGGAACTTTGCATGGTAGAAGTAACCAAAATAGAAGAAACAGATGCGAAGAATGTCCCAACATCCATCTTTCCTAGTAAGTATTGGACTCTCCATTTCGATGGAGCTAGATGTCACTATGGAGCCGGGGCAGGTGTGATCTTTACTTCTCCTGAGGGAAAGATCCTACCTTTTTCTTTTAAGTTGAACTTTGAATGTACAAACAATGGCACTAAGTACAAAGCCCTCCTCCTTGGCCTCATCATAGCCAAAAGGATCGGTGTCAATAACATCAGAGTATTAGGAGACTCACAGTTAGTTACAAACCAAGTCTCTGAAGTATATGAGACTAAAGCTGAGCACTTACAGCTCTATAAAACAACGGTATTAGATCTAAGCAAAAGATTCAACTTCATATCCATTGAGGCAATCCCACGAGAACAGAACCTTCTCATAGATTCAATAGCAACCTCAACTTCACGTTTTACCCCAAGTAATGAGTTGGAAGATACAAGTTTCAAAGTATCACTTCGTACTGAAACCATTGGTGAAGAAAATGTCAACAAACCCTCTTCTAACACATACAGCTGAGAATGAATCTCTATCTTACATCATGTTGATAGTGATAAAGTCACTCTCGAATATCTAAACACCTATGCAGAGCTACACCTTGCTCACCCTATAGTTGATCTTTCCTTAATACCACATTCCTCTTCCTACTTTGGAAATCCCACGGTAGAGTCTCCTCCACAGAAGGATCTCGATATCTACAAGATAGAAAATGGAGAAAGCTTGGAACTACCTCCAGCCCCACCTAAATTTGAAGAAGGTAATGCTTCTTTGATAGAAGAAACCATTGACATAAACATTGGAATGGAGGAAGAACCAAGAATTTTGAAGTTAGGATCCTCGCTAACTCCGGAAGAAATAGAAACACACACCCAAATCCTCAAAGAACATCAAAAGGCTTTTGCATTTAATTATAAAGAAATGACAGGTATCACACCACAAGTTGCGGTACATAATCTTGTCACTAAACCAGATGTGAAGCCAATTAAACAGAAGTCAAGACCAATGAAGCCAAAAGTGGCTCTCATGGTAAAAGAGGAAGTAATAAAACTTCTCCAAGTAGGATTCATCAAACCAGTCGATTATTCACAATGGGTGTCTAATATCGTCCCCATTCTCAAAAAGAATGGGAAGATACACATTTGCATAGATTTTGGGATATTAACAAAGCTTGTCCCAAGGATGATTTCCCATTACCATCCATTGATGTCATCATTGATGCAACAACTAGGATTTGAGCTTTTGTCTCTCATGGATGGGTTCTCGGGATATAATCAAATCAAAATATCCAAACAAGACCAAGCCAAAACCATGTTTATAACTCCTTGGGGAACTTATTGTTATGTTGTCATGCCATTTGGTCTTAAGAACACCGGCGCTACATATCAGCGGGAAATGACATACATATTCCATGATCTTATCCATAAAATTGTGGAATCATATGTGGATGACTTGTTGGCCAAGGCCAAGAAGCACTGTGATCACCCGAGGTGCTCCGTATCATCCTCTCATGACTAATTGAGTATGGTGTCACATTAAACCCAGAGAAGTGCATTTTCGGTGTAACAGAGGCAAAACTTCTAGGATACATTATATCTTCATGAGGGATTGATGTTGATCCGGCCAAAATATGGGTTGTTCTCAAAATGATCCCACCTTTGGACAAGTCTGGAATCAGGTCATTTCTTGGGAAACTCGGTGCAATCCAAGGTTCATCCCAGATTTAAGCTTTTCCATTCATCCAATCAACAATCTACTCAAGAAAGATTATAGTATCGATTGGACTGAAGACTTGCAAATGAGGCTTTTGAAGTAGTTAAGCACTTCTTGTTGTCACCACCCATGCTAATGCCTCCCAAGCTAGACCACCCTTTGATCCTATACTCACGAGCCACTCATGTCTCGTTGGCCTACATGCTTTGGCTCAAGAAGATGATGATAAATGAGAACGCGTGATCTATTTCATTAGCGAACATTACTCGATTATGAAACACGTTATACACATAGGTAGAAAGAGAATGCCTTGCCATAATCTTCACCACAAAATGTTTAAGACATTACATGTTAAATCAAGAAACAAGGGTCATTGTGAAGACAGACCATTTACTGGACATTCCTCACGCAAGGGTCCTTGTCTAAGAAGGTTGGACGTTTCATAACCCTAATGGGAGAATTTGAGTTAACATTCGTAAACCAAAAATCCATCAAAGGACAAATCATTGCAGACTAGTTGGCTGACAATCCACTAGATGGAGGTGAACTGGTAGATCTAGACTTTCCCGATGAATGTGTATTCTTTGTCAAAACTAGACCCCCCATCTCTACATGTCCCTGGTATACTGATATCATCAATTTTATCATGGACCATACATACCGAAAAGTGCCACGTCACAACAAAGAAGGTGGTTACACATTATTGCCACTAAATATGTTGTTTTAGACCAAGTGCTCTATCGTAGAGCCTTCGACGACATGCTTCTAAGATGCGTCGACATAGAAGAATCCAAGAGGATCCTTCATGAATCCCACAGTGGGATATGTGGGGCCACTTTGGTGGTCACGCCACCACTCACAAAATACATCGGATGGGCTATTTTTGGCCCACTCTCGAACATGATGTAGTGGAATTTGTACGCAAAGTGCCACAAATGTCAAGAATTCTCTCACGAGATTCACATGCCAACACAATCCCTACAACCAATAGCGACTTTGTGGCCCTTCTCCACTTGGGGTCTGGACTTGATAGGGAAATTCTCTCCCTCATCAACCGATGGCCATAATTTTATAATCACAGCCACATGGAATATTTTACCAAATGGGTGGAGGCCATGCCTCTCACTACTGTACTAGGTTTGGTGATTGCCAAATTCATTTTGAACCAAATTATCTATGCAGGTATGGTGTCCCACAAATCATTATCTCAGATAATGGCACATCCTTTAAGAATGATGAAGTTCATGAGCTATGTAGCAAGTTCAAAATAAACCATCACATGGCCTCTCTTTACTACCCTCAAGCCAATGGGCAGGCTGAAGTGACAAAAAAAAAATGTTGAAAGCTATTCTCCTCAAAATGGTAAAAGAAAACAAATGAGATTGGCATTTAAAATTATATCCGGCCTTGTGGGCCCACCAAACCTCAATAAGAACACCAACAGGAGCAACTCCTTTCTCACTTGGTATTCGGGGCAGAAGCAGTTCTCCCACTTGAGGTTGAAATACCCGAGTCTCCACATCTCACTTACTGAGGGATTCTAGATGAAGAAGCTTATAGAGAGGCATGCCTCTCCCAACTAGAAAGCCTAGATGAGGCCGGTTAAATGCCAATAGTGGCATAGAGCCTATGCTGACCGGATGTGCTGGACTAGTATAACAAAAAGGTCTATGAGTGAGAAATATATGAAGGAGATCTAGTTTTAAGACTAGATAGCTGGATCGATAAGAAAACCGGTGAAGGAAGAAAGTTCCGGCCCAAATGGTTGGGCCCATATCGAGTCATGAAGGACTACGGTAATGGTGTATCTCTTGTGCACACTGGAGGGTGAGGAATTCAGTGAATCAGTCAATTCCTTGCATCTTAAATGGTTTTACGCATGAAGCATCAACACTATTTGTATAATTATATCTACATTACATATTCATTTAGATAGGTTCATTTTGTTCACTCACTTCGTAAAATTTGGTGATCAAGGGACTTATTCTTAAGCAATTCATTACAAACTTATAATAGTATTGGCAGGAGCTTTCAAATCATACTTCTTCATTTTCATAACATCATCAACTATTTTAAAATCATTTCATCAATTAAAGCTAGATATGACAAAGTCTTAACGGTAGCCATACCAAGGCCTGCATGCTTGTTCTCACTTTTGGTTTCTTCCTAGGGTAGGTGTCTTGCCTATGGTCTATTCTAGAAGCTTCATGGTGTCACATCTATCCCACGTATATATCTCTTTGGAAATAAGAACATACTGACATTTTTCTCAAGTAAGTAAGTCAAATATAGATCAAACAAAAAATTTTACTTTTACACATTTCCTTGCCCTACCAACCTTCGGTGATGAGCTTGCATCTCTTACTAGTGACGTAGGGTTGGGAAAGGATGGGAATGCCTTTACTCACCTGTGCCTTGTCCATGGTGATAAGCCCATGCTTCCTACTAGTAGCATGGGGCAAGGTGTAGGGGGTCCGCTTGATAGAAAACATTAAAAGTCATAAGCAAATAGTTCAAACAAACTTTTGAAATCTTGAGTCAAAACAAATGAATCAGATGTCCAAAATTCCAAGAGAGTTCAAAACCCTGAAAACCAGATTTTGTCAACCAAGTGGCCATCTACGGATCTAAGTCTAGATAAACTGCAAAGCAAGTTGCATTCTAAACTATGGAGTCACTTGAGTAAGATAGGTTTGTAGCATCCTAATTTGGTTCCACCAACTCTTTGTCTATCTCCCATCATTACCATTTCAACACACCTCATAGCTTGTGCCCTTTCTAGCTCTCGGTGGTGAGCCCTCACATCTTACTAGTTGCGTGGAGTTAGGAGTGGGGCAAGTTCATCTACTCATCATACCAGCTCATCATCACATTTTGTCAAAACAATATGAAGTACCGGAAAATTGCTTATAGAAACTAAAGTTCAAGATCACATAGTGTCCACATCATCATACATCAGCATCACGAAATACAAAAAAAAAACATTTGTGATTTTGTTCTCCATTGCATACATTCTGAAAAGCATATAAAAACAAAAATTTTACAAACATCTAATATACATGTGAAAATGAATCACAAAACTCTAGGTACAAAGAGATCTAGATCCAAAAAGAGATGTATATATATATATATCAAGTTTTATGTACAATGCCATCATGCACTAGGCATGGTCAAAATGCTCAATGAGCCCAGAAAATATAGAATGGTCATATAAAAAATCTAGCAAGAGTCACTACAAAAAGAGCCAAGTGGCCTCTCAATCCCTATGGGATCCCTCAGAAGGTGCACGATCACGTCTAGGACTCAGCTACTGCCGGCGCTCTAAGTGCACTGAGGGCTCGCGATCCTGAATAGTAGCTAGCCTCGCTATGAGAGCGGCTCCTCCTCATCAAGCACTCTGCAGCCCTATACCCAGGCTACCTCGGCATGGAGGGAAGTCACCATCTTGGCCACATGCCAGATGGGGAAAAAACATCGGTATGCCTACCAGCTGCTGAAGGCTCCCCTGCATCCACGGATAGCTCGGCATGAGTCTTCTCCATGGGGAGCATCAGGGTATCAGTACATACCCAGTGAATCAAGTCTCACCACTCATCAGTAGTCTCTGCAAGCAAAGGAAAAAACAAATTAGAAAATGATCAAAAGGTAAAACCAAGGATGAACAAAAAGAGAGGTAGCAACTAAGGCAATTCTAGCTAAAATAAATATCAAAAGAAGAGTGATAACTCACTCGGATCTCTGGGCCTCCAAGAAGGATCTCTGGGATCACCTGCCCATGAGATGCCACTGCTTTGACTGATGTCCTCCTCCCCCATGTCTGGGACAACATGGCATCCTACCATGGACTCATCCTCTCCACCTAAGTCTTGAGAAAGTAACTCCTCTGAGACTAGAGTCACCCTCTCTGTGCTCTGCTCTGCCCTCTCGGCCTATAAAATCTCCTGAGTGTCATGCCACTCGGGATCACTATCCTCTCCCCCACCTGACTCGCTGAACTCCATGTCCTCGGTCTCCTCCTCTATCTCTCCCCCTGTGAACTCCTCAGACTCAGAGTCTATATCAATGGGGTCATCACTGCTATGGGCAGGACCGGCGGCAATCCAAAGTAAAGGTGCCTGAGGAGCACCGACTCTCGCTCGGGCACGTACCACCCTCCTAGCTGCAATAGGGATGCCAGGAGTAATACAGTCCCAACCCCGGCCTCTAGGACCTCCCCTAGCCTCCCGAAACTGATCTGAACACTGGCACCACTGGGGGAAGCATGTCAATATAAGCAAGGCCGAACTGTTGAGGCACTCGATCAAAGGGGTGTGTCTCTACCTTCCCCATCCTATCCACAAGCTTCCCTGTAGTAGAGAAGGAAATCAAAGTGAAGGTCTCCTCACCCCACAACCCTACCATGGCCTGATAAGGTGTGGCCTCCATATCCTCAGTAGTCAGGGAAGCAACTAGCTGGTGGGGTGCTCTAAGCACCGTCATCTCTATCCATCTAGCTACCCTCATGGCTCCGGATCCGCCACCTCTATGCCTCTCCCATAAGGGATGATGCGCTCATAGACCCAACTCATAACTAAGGTCGGATGGCTCAACGACTGTCCCTGTAATCAAACCACCCTGTATAAGTCGTGATAGGTGGTCCCAAGTATATCGGCTCCCCAGGCATAAATCCGACCATGTGCCTCAATTTGTGCGATGATGGGGGCCCAACGTAGTAGAGTAAAGTATCCCCTCCCTTGTCTCGATCAATCTCGAAGCAAGGATGCCCATAATGGCCTGACGGATCAGAGGGATGGGCAAGCCGAGAATAGAATGGACCTTCACCCCTTCTTTTGAACCGGTGGAGACAACTGCGTCTCTCCCATATAGGTGGCCCACTGAGTCACCTGAGCTCTGGATACTGCTTGTATCAAATGAAAGTCTCCTCCCAATAATCGGGACTCCCAAAATGCGGTAGACATCCTCTAGGGTGATAGTCCACTCACCCCTAACACCTGGAAATCGGAAGGTGTTCCGATCTACATCCCAGTAAGAAAATAAGTCACATAGTATGTGACTGGCAGGTGTAACATGGGGAACCATGCGATCCTCAATATACCTACCCTCTGAAGTGTATCTTACTCATCCTGAGAGAGTGCATCTAGCACTGTTGGAAGCCAATCACTCTCTCTCTCTCTCTCTCTCCATCTGATGTACTCTTCCTTCTTCTGCAAAACACACAAAAACACGCAAAAAGGAGCAAGTTAGTATCAAGATTGCAATAAAAAAATCATTAAAGCAAATGAGAATACTAAAAATGCAAAAATAAACTCAAATCAATGTTGTTTTAACATTAAAGAGAACCACCACCCTGAGTAGGGCGGCGGTTCCCTGTAACCACCACCTACAAAAAGGTGGCGGTCCTGTCCACCACCTTTCGGGCGGCGGTCTGTCCCATTTTCAAAAATGGGTCGCGTGCCTAAAATGCTCAAAAATACAAAAATTTGACCATTTTAGCTAAAACAAAAGCCTACCCATTAGGCCCCCCTAAGAGACACATTTAAAACTGACATTTCTAAAAATGACCCCCAGAGACAAAGATTTCAACATTTTAACATTTTAGTGCAAAAATGTTAAAACAAGAAGAACTAACCTGAGATCTCGCTAGGTCGATGTTCCACTCATGGAGGCATGATCGCTATCTCACTACTGAACGTTTTGACTATACTCTCGTCGAAAACCATCACCGTGGGTCCCAGAGCTCAAAAACTATCAAATCGACACATGCGTAAATGAATAGGAAAATGGTCCTATATATATATATATATATAGTGTTTTGACTCATTTTGAATGCCCCTTTCACAGGTTTAGAGCGCCAACGGAGGTAAGTTCTCATCCCTAAATGGTAAGTCCTCATTTCATACTAATTTAGTATTTATTTTTCGATTTGTTTTATCTATCTACACTTGAGTCTTCTTTCCATTTTGCAGGTAGCGGGAACTTGGATGGTGACATTTCGACACATGGGCATGTCAGGTATAATTTCTAACTTCCCATTTTGGGACCGCCATAACTCGGACCCACCATTTTATGCCTCTTCATGGTTAAAACACTTCTCCGAGGGGGCAATATGTACATACCCAAAATTATAGGGTATTGTACCACTGAAATGATGTTACACATGCCCCAATGATGATACAGGTCACCTCACAAGGTGTTCGGATCCAGAGAAGCTCACGAAGTATATGTTAGCATCCCAAATGCTTTATCCATGTTCCTTGTGCTTTGTTTTATTCCTCTGCCTTTCTTTTCTTAGCATTTTGACCTTTAGTGATGAAACCGCCACCCTGGTAGGGCGGCGGTCCTGTAACCTGCCTCTGCTCGGGCGGTGGTCTGCTTCCTGCTCAGGGCGGTGGTCCTTCATGTGTTTTCTAGCATGTTCTTTTGATCACGACTTGCGTAATTTTCAACTTTTACCAGCTTTTCTCCACCGCCTTGGCTCGTATTAATGTTTTGTGTCCCCTGGAATAGTGTTTCTCCATTGTTTAATGGTAAAAGAGTTCCATTCCAAGTTACCCTTTGGTGAATGGGAATTCTATAAATAGCTGGTTTGTTTTCAAACAAATGGCCCCTCAACTTCTCATTTCTCATTGTTTAAATCTTTCAATTTCTTGTTTAGAATTCATTTTGTTTTCATGTTTGCATCCATGCTAGTTTTCCTTTCACTGTTAGAAGCCATTCAATCTTCTTGCTTCAGTCTTGTTCATTGTTGTTGTTCATACAATTAGTTTAGAGTAGAGTAGTGTTAGTTTAGAGATTGAATTCATTAGAGTTGCAGGTTGTGTTCTTCACAGAAGGTAGATTCTAGAATCTCTCGGTACCCTTGTGTTGTATTCCCACAATAAATCCCACTAGGAATTACATACGCCAAGCTCTGTCACTTGCGTTATCCCTCTCCTACTCACATTATATTCGGTCTATATCCAAAGCTGCCATTGTTCAAATACCTTCTTATGTTGATGCTAGCATATACACACTCTTCTAGATTCATGTGAACACGAAATAATGAGGAGATCATTCTGAGGGGACAAAGTCATACACTACTGGATTCGCCACTGTTCTACAAATTCTAGGTTTTATCTGTCAAATTTCTAGTTAAAATATATCAAATAGAGTAGTGAAATATTTCATTTTAGTTAAATTTCATTCTCGATATTGCCAGGGAAGCCATGGGGATTGATAGTTTTACGAGAAACTATGATTCATTCCTCACTTCTGAGGTAGGATCGAGAATCTTTCAATTAAGTTAATCAACTATCTAGTTATTTAGGATAAAACTCACAACTACATAGGCAAGTAGCTACACCGGGCTACCTTGTTTGTTTTAATTTTGTTATTAGATTAGTTGTCATTTTCTAAATATATTAGATTAGTTTCTCTTTCATTTCCATTCAAAATATTATCAAAAATACAAAAATAGAGGAATATATATATATATATATATATATATATGTTGTAGATATATCTCGCATAGTTAGTTTATTTCATTTCAGTTAGGCTTATATTGATCTTGTATGACAATCACGGGACCTAGGGAGCCCAGGGAATATGTTTTTGAGCCAATCGTGCCTCAACCAAATATTGTTGCAGCAATAACTGACATAGACCAAAATCTCAGAATTCAGGTCTTCCGAGAAACTATAGACCTACAAGAAATTAGCGCACAGTTAAGAGGATTAAACATAGAAGATGAAAAGCACACACGTTCTGGTCAAATCAGCCAAATTATAGATTACCTTGATAGACATCCGTATGATGGTAGAAGGACTTGAAAGGGAACAAACATTCGGTTGTGATCCACTAGTCCCACAACCAAATGTAGGAGACCTCCTCGTTGATATAGACACTAGCTTACGTATCAAGTTTCTTTAGAACACACATTAGGTACTCGAGAAAATTGTGTAACTTTAAGTTCTAAAAGTAGAGGCCGAAAAGGCATACGATTATTGGATACTTAGGATCAAAAGAAGGGATTGATTCTTCACATGACCATAGGAGGTCCACAACAACCACGAACTTACGGTTGTGATCCACAAGGTCCCACAACCCAGCAGGCCTACAAATCAACCCAACATTGATGCTAGTTTGTGAACATTAGTATTTAGGTCTTCTCCACTCCCACCGAACATTATCACACAACTATCATTATTAAACGTAGTAGCTAATCAAGCTAAAGATTTCTGGACTAGACCAGAGAATCGTCCATAAAACACCAAAAGATCCACTACATATTTAGCCATTCCATTTTCATGACCTTGTCAGGAGACATATACGAAGCACCCACAGGTTATATTCCACGCATTACACAACCCATAGATCGGATCATGGCAGAGCTCGATATTGATTGGATCCTTTGAGCAGCTATCCTCACCGAACGATCTATCACACCGGTTCAGGTTAGGAGGGCCTTCTTTGCCTTAGATTCGTAAATCTTGCTATTGAGTGTTGAAGACATAAGATTACCTAACTAGATTACCGTAGAATCACCTCTCTCACACAGCTTGAAATAACTGGACTAGAGTCGAGCGAAGTCATATTTAAATCCTGCCAAGCGGTTAGGCTCTAGAAAAGAGGCCGAATAAATGCGTTAATGGCAATAGATCTCTTACTGTAGAAAAAATTGTTGTTCTCGGCATGCATAACCCTAAACTTGCCGCCAAAACCCTAAGATCCCTTTCCAGGTGAATTTTGCCTTTGAAAACACACATGAAAACAATGTCAACTATGACCATACTTTTCAATCGAATGGGAAGTGAAAAAGAAAACAATTTGGGTTCTAATTTAAATTCACACAAAAAAACATGAATTCCCATGGGAATATATCTCATAAAGTTGACGTTAAAAGAAAAGTATTAGGCTTTAACGGTAGATCTTTTAAAAATTAAATTTTTTTGGTATAACTTTATCATTCTTTGACTAAGTAATCCTTAGAGTTTAAGACCAGAGAAAGAGGATTTCGTTGTCAAATTATCTATGACAACTCAAAGAAACAAGTTAGAAATGCTTTAAGAGCATTGAAAACTAGGAACTTCATATGAAAAATGAGATCTACAACCACCAATCTTTCAACTTTTTTTTCTTGAGAATTTTAGGAGAAAATACTAGTTCACTCAATCGTATGCTATTTTTAAATATCATGTTTAGTGACCATAACAATATTCTTTTAGTAGTATTTTCTGAATTGAGAGCTTTCGCATTATTTTAATGCCATAAAGAATTTTCCTACCCTTAATAAAAATACTTGATATGGAGAAGAAAAAGATGGAAGAAAAAGTTAGAAGCAAGTAGTAATAATTTGTAAAATTATTTTTAGATTGAATTATAAAGACTAATTAATTTTAATTGATTTTGATTTTGAGTAGGTACATTCCGGGACAATACTTTTGTCCACTTATTCATCTTATGAGTTTAAACCTCAAGTGTATAAAAAGTTATCCTCAAACAATGTGGTCTTGTTGTAGGCAAATTCATCTAGAGCCTCAACCATTCAAGGAATTACCCCAATACATGCTTTTAAGAATCCTTGTTAAAAATTTATGATTAAAATCCTTTAACATTGAGTTATATCTTCTAGATTCATTCACAACCTCCCATGTCTTAATTGACGATCTTTTAGAAGAAAAGAAGAATCTCGGGGAAGTTGTACGCTATGAGTGCTATATCTTTACGCATTTATTTTATTGCTAAAAGAATCTCTTCACAAGAGATTGGTTTCATTAGCTCCAAGTTTTGATCACATGATATACTCTAAGAATTCAAATCCATAAGTAAGACCCATTCTTATTCGATGTGTCTAAATGTATACCTAGGATAGAATTGGGAATAATTATTGCTTCCTCCCTTAATATTTCAAGGATTTTTAGTGGATCATCCATTTGTTCTTTCTATGCTAGACATTTTATTATAGTTTTGGTGACTAAAGTGAATTGATGGAATATTTGTATGTGTTTTCATTTCCATATTTCAACTAGTTTTCTCTTGATTTTTTCCTCGAGATTATTTGTTTTTTTAAGGTCGTGTTATATTTCTTCATTTGAATTTTATATTCAAAAATGGTGGTAATGACATAACATGTTTGTTGAGTAGTAAGATGAATATACTATTCATATTATATTATTTTTCTTCAATATTCTTCAAAAGATATTATTCTAATATCCATATTGTAACTTTTTTTAAATTTTTGTTTTAGTTCAAAGAAGACTTAACATTTTATAAATATCTCTAAAAGTTTTCTTTTAATTTCCACTTTATTTTCATTTGATTAATCAAATGAGGGTTTTTGAGCCCCATCATGTCAAAAGGGAAAGGTGGCCCTTTTGCAATTTTGTAAGTAATGATCAAAACGAGAGACTTTTAAGGATGTATATGTGGTATATAACATGTGGGTCAACACGAGGAGGGCGCAAAAACCTCCATCGATATATTTTTGGCCATACTCTTTTCTCCATTGAGTGTTTCCAAAAATATGGATGTAATATAACTATTCTTTTATCTCTTTAAAAAAATTTCCCTTTTGGGTTTTCTTGAATTTTATTTTACGGTAAACCAATATGTGATTGATGATATTGTAGGTGGATATATGGATATGTTGGGTGTTGATGATATCGGAGTAAATTATAGGAATCATATATGCAATCTACACCATTACCAAGTGATACAATCATGATATAAAATTGGTTTAGGGTAGATGCTTTATCAAGAAGAATAAAGGGGGCTTAGTAGTAATAAAGTTCAATTATTGGTCACCACAAAGAATTGCACCTTGTTATGCCAAAGTCCCGCACTAGTTGGGCTCAACCCTCCCCACTCTAACACCCACTAATGATGTGGAAGGCGCAGATTCGTGGTTTAAACATATTTTATTCCTCTAATTTTTGCATTTTTTATTCATATTCATATTTTATTTGTCTACCATGAGAATGCTTTACTGCAAAAGCTACAATGCGAGAAGGACAAGTGTGCGAAGAAGACAAATCAAAATCATCACAAATAGACATTATGGCTGAATGAAATGCCTCCTAATACTCAATCTTCTTCTTCTTCTTCTACATACGAGAAAAAAATAGCAGGTGTAGTTGATCCCGCTTCGATACATATCCAAATCGATCAATTTGTATATAGTAAAATGAGGAGATATTAGGGTTATAGCTTTATCTCTATGTGCATATATGATTTAACCCATAATGGTTCTCATTTTAGAACAGATATTTGTGAGAGCTCTGCTTTAACACAGCTTCCTCATAACGTTCTTTTATTTATTTATTTAATTTCTCATTGCAGCAATCCAATTATTGGATAAATTTACAACGTTAACTTGGGTTCCAACATGGTTAAGGCCTTTTGAATCTCAATCTCAAATAAATTTTTGTATTATTTTGAAAAGAAAAATGACATTTCTGAAAGGTCATTTAGGATGTGTCATTCTCCATATTTTGCTTTTTGTTTTGAAGAGCACTTATCTAGTGCCCACTTCCCTTCGACACCTTTTTCTTTGATTTTGATATTGTCGACTACACTTATGGACACTGTAGCCTTTTGATTTAGCATGATACTAGATGTTAGAGATATTAGACTGTTGTTGATTTCAATTCATATATGATGCATGTGGATTATTAGAGACATTTTATATTGATGTTGATATTTTGTGGACATGGTTATTTATATATATTTTTGACATGCGATATACTTTCATCGCCATGAGTAGGCTTTGATAATTGAATTAATGTTATAATCATTTTTGACATGGATGAAACATTGGATAGAAATGTTGCTAGAAATTTGTAAATGATTCGTAATTGCATAGATGATATTAATTCGTATATAGATGATTTTATATTTATATTGCATATTTTGGCATGGATGTTTTAATGTGGCCACAAGGCCAAAGGAGGTATTCTATGTTTTGCAGGTATATTTATATTCACAACAACATCGGGGATTGGAGACCAACCACATTAGAATTCTAGATGAATTAAATAAGGGTCACCACGGCAACATGTAATTGTGTGTGTGTTTGAATTATTTGGTTATGGGGAAATTGTGACCAAGGGGTTATATGTTGTCTTTTATAATTCCTTTATTAATGTTGTATGTGGTTCTTTTAGTCATGTGATTTACTTGTTTTTATTATTTAGAAAATATCTTAGGGGTCTAAGTGTCTTAATTATAGTTAAACTAATCTATTCCTAAATTAATCAAAGATGTGACAAAAAGGAGATCATTTACTAGACATGATTTTCTCTTGGATTTTGTTTTGTTTGTTGAATGCTTGAGATCTTGAGTGTTGTACACTCTACCCTTCATGGGAAACTCGAATTTGACCTTAAGGGAAAATTTTGAAGGCTTGTGGGATAAGTTAAATTTGTCCCACACCTCTTAAATTGATATACCAACCCTACCTATGGGTTGGGGGTAAAAATTAGACTCCATTAGGTGTTTTGGCAAGAGAAAAAGGTGAAATATTTATTGCACTTTCTTTCAAATATTTAATTTTGTCCTTTGGGGGTGTGGGCTTAGTTTGTGTGTGTAAGTTTCTTGTCATTCCTCTCACCCACTAATTTATGGTGCATTGGGGTTGAGGTTTGACTTCTTAGGTGGAGTTGAGGATGAGTGATGTGGCATCCTACATGGAGCCACCTCATCCTCCTCTCTTCTTTTTCCATTTATTGGAGTTATCTTGCTTGTTTGGGGGTTACTTCATAATTTTGTGCTCTTGTATTTTGGAGAGTTATAGGATTTTTTTGGGAGATCTTGTGGATTGTTGGAGCTTGTGGCTGCTTGCTTGGTTTTGAGGAGATTGGAGACTTACTCTTGGACCAAGCTCTACTATGGAAAGGTAGGAGTTTTACCTTGCTTAAGTTATGCCTTATTTTGTGTTTATGTGTTTGTGTTGTGTATTATTTCTTTGGTATGCTTGTTGGGTGTGGGTAGATTGCCTATGTTTGGAGTAGGAGGAGACTATGGGGAGTTTTCTTGTAGGGAGGAATAAGAGTTTACTTTCTTGTTGGAGGGAGTTTGGGTTGGGTGCCCCACCTTGTATGAGGAATGCTTGCATTTCTTCTTGTTTCTTGTTATGAGAGAGGCATAAGAGATTGAGGGAGGCATAAGAGTATATGGGAGGTATAAGGGGTACTTGAGGGAGGCATAAGAGTTTGTAGGGGATTTGAGATAGGCATGGGAGGCATAAGTTTCCTCCCATAGGTCTTGCTCCTTTGGATTTCATTTTAAGCCTTGTTTTTATTGTTTGTTGATATTATTCTTGTGTTGTTGTTTTGAATGTGGTTGAATGGTTGTGAAATATTTGTTGTGTTGTGGAAGCTTGTTGTTATCATGTGTTTGAATTATCTCCCATTGTAATTTTTATAGTAGGTATTTACCTTAGCTCATGTTCACCTAGGTACTTTATTTACCTTTATTATATTTATCCTCACCCACTTATGTGTGTGGATATATCTTTTATCTTATTTAGATATTTGGAGATATTATCTAGTTGTTAGGTATAGTTCTTTCCTTGATCTATGTTATTGAATAGTTCTTTCCTTGATCTATGGTATTGACTAGATCCTTGATGTCTAGTTATCTCCTAAATCTATGGTCTTGACTAGTTCTTTGATGACTAGTTATTTCCTTGATTTATGGCTTGATGTACGACCTTGACTGGTTCTTAGATGTTATTCCTCGTCTATTTAAGCAAGGCACATTCTCATTGTATTGCATTGAGTTCCATAATAATATATGATATTGCTTCTCATTTGTTTGCAAAGGTTATGTAAAGTTATTATGGAAAATTAATTTCATCTTATTGATCATGGTGTTTGATTAGAATCTGTTTTATTTGCTTGGTAATATCCGGTTATCGCTCCTTTTATGGTATCGTAGCTGAGATTGCTATTGAATTAGTCTGTAAATTTTATTTTGTAAATAAATTCTTTGTATATTCATATATTTGGGATTTGGTTGTATTTTTTTGCTACGTGTGTTTTTATGCAATGTAGAGGATTTCATTGGATTTAGAAGGTGTGAAAACCCTAAGATCAACTATAAACTTGGCCATTTCGGGAGGCGCTCATTTTTTTGATTTTTTATTGTTGCAGAAGCACACAGTGTTTTCCTCGGATTCAAATTTCCCTTTATTTTTTTTTTTAAACTTGGACTATAATTATAAAGTGTCAAATATGGAGGAGTGTTGTAATCAATTATGGATGCAATTTCGGTTGAGCCCGACCTCCTAAAATTTTGGGAGTTACATTCTTCTCTATCATGGATTCTGAGAATGATATGCTTTTCTCTAAAGTATGTGGACTTCAAGAGGATATTGTAAAATTTGTGGAAGAAAATATATTGCTCAAGAAGTGAAATTCTCTTCTACAATCACTCATTCATGATAAGGATACAATAATCCACTCCTTGCAACAACAACTTGCTAGCCTACAACATCACCATGATATTGTGGACAGCCATATCCATGCTCCTAGTCCACTTGCAGCTATTGCTCATGTACCCACTGACATTGATCTATTAGTCTTTGAGCTTGTTCCTGCTCTTGATGCTTCTAAACTTGTGAGGCTTGTTACTGCATGCTCTTCCACATCTATGCCTATTACAGTACCACATGTTGTGTATCCTATTTCTGCTCAACTGCATGGCCTTTTTTAGAAGTGTACCACTGCCTTTCGATTATCACATGCTTCGCTTTATGGGTTTCACCGGAAGAGGTATTGGCGTACACTCACATGGTATTGTTTTCACTCATCCACATGTTATGTGGAATTCTCGCCATGACATTGGTTTTCATGAAGATACTTTATTGGGATCATAGATTGACAGAGCTCCTTCGTTCACTCGACTCTTTTTGAGGATCATGAGCAACACATGAG